>CM055128.1:11470472-11882099 GCA_029206835.1 Rana muscosa
AAACCCTGGTATTGTTTTTTTTTTTTTTTCTCCCACCTGCAAGACAAAGGCATAATGAACTAGTATGACTAGCATACTAGCTCATTATGCATCACTTATCTTAGATCGGGGCCCCCGAAGCCGTCCTCGTCTCCCTCTCCAGCCGCAGCCATCGCTGCGACGATAGCCAGAATGTTACTTCCGGGTATCGCCGCTCCAGCCAATCACAGCGCTGCTCCGGCGCTGTGATTGGCCGGAGCGGAGAAGACATGACTCCGCGCACGCGCGCGGGAGCCGTCAAATCCGGCTAAGCCGGATTTGTGAATGGGATTAACCCTATGAATGCGCCGTTGTCTACGGCGCGCATGCGCCATAGACAATGGTGCATTAGGTTTAGGAGATATTTCTTGCACCTACAGGTAAGCCTTAATCTTAGGCTTACCTGTAGGTGCAAGTTACATAAATGGGTTTACAACCACTTTAAAGCCAAAACCAAAAATGTAATATATTGCAGCTTACCAATCATTAGATGTTGGCGGCTGCATTTGTTTTCTTTTGTTTGGCTTTTTTTTCCCCCTCTGTTTTCACCTGGTGATCTGGCCAATAACACATCTCCTTTATTAAAGAGACAGAAATCTGAAAGAATGAGCACAGAAGGCACAGCAGACAGCAGTATTGTCAGTCTGGGGGGGTTTAAATGTATTAGCATATTTAGAACCACTAACATACTGAAGCTGAACTCCAGCTCACACTTTTAAAGCAGTTACAGCAAACAGGTTTTTGTTTTGTTTTTACCTTTTAGAGTAAAGGCTTTGCATTAAATAAATAAAAGCTGATCATTTTATTCACCCTTGCCAACAGTAAATGGTTTGTCTCATCCATGTAAACTGATACATTCTGCTGGAGAGCTTATGCTTTTTAAAAATCAACAGACATGCTGGCTGTTTCGCCAGATAAAAATAGAATTCAGATTCAAATTAAAGTGGATGTAAACCCGAAATTATTATTTTTTAGAGTATAAGATTTCCTATCATTTGTGGCAGGTCTTGCCAAAAAGAGTTAATCCAGCTCTGAGCAATCCTCTTGTATTGTTCAGTGAGATAAAATGGACAAACAGAGAAAAACCTTTGTCCGTTCCGGCCCTTTGCTTTGAGTGACAGGTTATTTACTTATCTCGTGCACTAGCTTTAGACAGGCATTATTTTTTAATTCCCACCCCCACTCCTTTTCTGAAGTCATGTGGTTACTTTTCTGGATTTTGACTGGATGCTAGTGATCATAGCAGAAGGAATACACAGGAGAAAATGCATGTTGACAAGGGGAGTGTAGAGGTGGACGGGGAGTCTACTGACATCACGACTCCACCCACCGAGTTCCAGACAACAGATCCACCCACAGAATCTGCAGTTTTTCAGTTCTTATAACAGACAGAGGGGGAGACATTTGACAGATAAGGATACATGCAGGAGGCATCTATATCCTTATAGATCAGCACTATGGCAGTAGTTTAGAAAGGATGAGAGTGGGTTTACATCCACTTTAAGAATACTTAATTAATCCCAAAGGGAAATTATTATGATACAGTTATACTCAACAAATAATCACAATAATAAACATAACAAGACATAATGAGACCGGGAGACCCGAGCGACCAGCAGGCGAGTCCCGAACAAAGCCGGAATCAGCTTTAATCGGGTCTCCAAAGTAGTGACCCGGAAGTGATATCACGTTGTCACTTCCGGTTTACACGGCTGCCAATTACGTTGATTTAAAAAAATCTCTAGTATTCCAAAATGCTGATTTTGGCGTTTTGAATACTTTGAAGTGCAAAAGGGTTTGGGGTCTTTTAGACTCCCGATCCCTCCATAAAGAGGATCTGTCACCGCCTATTACTGTCACAAGCGATGTTTACATTCCTTGTGACAGAAATAAAAGTGATCAGATTTTTTTTTTTTAAAGTGTGTGAGGGGGCTAGCTCGGCAGCGGGTATGTGTGACCCCCGGGATGGGCTCCCCACCCAAAAATAGGCCCAGCAGACGGAGGTTGTGGTTTTCAAAATCAAAAAGGTGCGGTTTATTTTCTATTTACAGTGACAAAAACACAGCAAGGCAAAAAAAACAAACACAAAATAAATCCTGGTCAACTTGACCTCTGACTAAACTTACAGGTTTCCTAACTAACGACTGGGATCAGCCTAGTGCTGTCCTAGTCCCTGGTTTTAAATGTCCAAGCAAAATATAGCCACACAGGCTTTCTCTCACCGCACAGGGGTTCACTCTCCCTAGACAGTCCACACAGGTCTGCTTCCAGGCATGAGCTAACATCTAATGAATCTGGGAGTTTCTTATAGAGGCCTTAAATGAGCTGACAAGGTTCAGCTGATCTCATCAACTCCCTGTCTGCACGACGCCCAGCCCTCTCCTTAGAGGTATGAGTCATCCATGAGCCCACTAGCCTTATACAACTCTCCACCTAGTTGTATAAATCGGCGTAAAGCCTGAATCTGGGCGAAATATATCTACCCCCCTGGATGCAACCAGGTGACTTTACCTTCCTGCTGTCACATACCCCCCCCTCTTGTTTTAACCTCGGGGTTGGAACACCAGCAATCAGGCATTCATGTACTCGAGACAAAGCATCCACATTCCCCATTTGAACGCCAGGGCGATGCTTTACTGTGAAGTTGAATTCCTGGAGGGCCAGGAACCACCTATTCACTCTTCTATTTGTTTCCTTGTTTTGAGCCATCCACTTTAACGGAGCGTGATCCGTAACCATGTCAAAGTGCCTACCTAGCAGGTAGTACCGAAGGGAATCTAGAGCCCACTTCACCGCTAAACACTCCTTTTCAACGGTGGCGTAATTTACCTCATGGGACTTCAACTTCCTGCTGAGGTAAATGACTGGGTGCTCTTCCCCGTTCCAGACCTGGGACAATACTGCTCCTAACCCCACATCTGACGCATCACTTTGTACGACAAAGTCTCTAGAGAAGTCGGGTGAGTACAACACTGGCTGGCTACATAAGGCTTGTTTCAAGAACTGGAATGCTGCCTCAGCCTCGGGGGTCCATTTAATCATGACCGACCCTTTCCCCTTCGTCAGGTTGGTTAGGGGCACAGCCTTAGAAGCAAAGTGGGGAATGAATCGCCGATAATACCCAGCGATTCCCAGAAAGGCTCGTACCTGCTTCTTGCTGTTGGGACGTGGCCAACTCTGGATGGCCTCGACTTTGTTGAGTTGGGGTTTTATTACTCCCCTCCCAATGGTGTACCCAAGATATTTGGCCTCCTCCTGCCCAATGGTACACTTCTTGGGGTTAGCCGTAAACCCTGCTTCCCGAACACAGTCCAGGACTGCTTGCACTTTTGGCAGATGTGAGGCCCAATCTGTGCTATGGACAATTATGTCATCCAGGTAAGCCGCAGCATACTTCCGATGGGGCCTCAGCATCTGGTCCATTTTCCGCTGGAATGTGGCCGGCGCATTCTGTAACCCGAACGGCATTCTTTTATATTGGAACGCCCCGTCTGGGGTTACAAATGCGGTTTTCTCTTTGGCCGACTTGGCCAGGGGGATTTGCCAATACCCTTTTGTGAGGTCAAGAGTCGTCATGTATCGGGCTGTTCCCAGCCGGTCGATCAACTCATCTATACGTGGCATGGGGTAGGTGTCAAATTTTGTAACTTTGTTCAACTGACGAAAATCGTTACAAAATCGCCAGCTCCCATCCGGTTTAGGCACCAACACAATGGGACTAGACCAATCACTTTGGGACTCCTCTATCACCCCTAAGTTCAGCATTTTCTGTACTTCCTCCCGTATTGCCTCCCGTCGGGCCTCTGGGATCCGATAGGGTTTTAACTTCACCCTTTCACCGGGCGGGGTAATAATGTCATGCTCTACCCCAGATGTTTGTCCCGGCAGCTCAGAGAATACCTCCTTGTTGCGAAGCACAAACTCCTTAACCTCCTGTTGTTGGGGTTGTGACAAGGTGGCTGCGATTCCAACCTCAGGAATCACGCAACCAGTTTGAGCTGGTGACCAAGTGTCTGCGACTAGGGACTCTCTATCCCTCCAGGCTTTCAACAGATTAACGTGATAGATCTGTTCGGGCTTTCGCCTTCCTGGTTGTCTGACCTTGTAATTCACTTCGCTCACTTTTTCCATTATCTCGTAGGGGCCTTGCCATTTGGCAAGGAATTTACTTTCAACCGTAGGGACAAGTACCAATATCCTATCCCCCGGGGAAAAGGTACGGGTCTTGGCTCCACGGTTGTACACTCTCTGCTGTGCCAACTGCGCTTGGGCCAAATGTTCCTTCACGATGGGCATTACCTGTGCAATTCGATCTTGCATCAGGGCGACATGCTCAATCACACTCCTGTGGGGAGAACTCTCACTTTCCCAAGTTTCCTTGGCAATATCCAACAGCCCTCTTGGGTGTCTCCCATACAGTAACTCAAAGGGGGAGAATCCCGTAGAGGATTGGGGCACCTCCCTAATAGCAAACATCAAATAAGGAAGTAGACAGTCCCAATCCCTTCCATCTCTATCCACCACTTTCTTCAACATTTGTTTTAGGGTTTTGTTGAATCTTTCAACCAGCCCATCGGTTTGGGGGTGATACACAGATGTACGCAATTGCGTCACTTTGAACAATTTACACAGCTCTTTCATAACCCGGGACATAAAGGGTGTACCTTGGTCCGTAAGTAGTTCTTTACAAATACCCACCCGGCTAAAAACAAGAGATAGCTCTTTGGCTATGGTTTTGGCCGAGGTATTTCTGAGAGGGATCGCTTCTGGATAACGGGTGGCATAGTCCATTATAACCAATATGTACTGGTGCCCCCTAGCGGACTTGATTATAGGACCTACCAAATCCATTGCGATTCTCTCAAACGGGACCTCAATGATGGGTAGAGGGACCAGCGGGCTACGGAAATGTGGCATCGGGGCCGACCTCTGACACACAGGGCAGGAGGAACAATAATTTTCTATGTCCTTCATCACCCCAGGCCAATAGAATCTCTGTAATACCCTCTCTCGGGTTTTCTCTGTCCCCAGATGACCTCCAAGAATGTGCCCATGGGCCAACTCCAACACCAACTTCCTGTAAGGTTTGGGCACCACAAGCTGCTCAACGGTTTCTTCTGCCCTTTTTGCCACCCGATACAGTAGGTCCTTCTCTACGCTGAAGTATGGGTAAGTGCCGGTATTATCTGGGTTCACTAACTCGCCATCTATTTTCACTACGTTTTCCCGTGCCTTTATTAGGGCGGGGTCTTTCAACTGTTCTGTGGCAAAGTTTTCCCTGTGAACCTCAAGATCAGAAAACTCCACAGACGGTAGGTTTTCGTCTGAGGAGGTGGGCTCCTCTCCAGTTTCTTGAGTCTCCCCTGCCAATACTGACAAGGGAAATTCCGGAGAGTCCTCACCACTCTCAGGGGAGTTCTGGCTATCACATTCCTGGTACATAGGGGCACCAGTGGGGGGCTCAGGATCATCCCACAGTTCCCAGAACTTCGGAAAATCCCTTCCCACAATGGCGTCATGCGGTAACTGAGATACTAAGCCCACTGGATGAGAGAGGGTACCTTTGGGGGTCTCGAAACACACTGTAGTCACTGGATACTCTCGGGTGTCCCCATGCACACAAATAACGGCTACCTTGCTATTCCCAGAGACCTCTGTTTTAACTAACTCAGCCTTTATCAGGGTCACAAGGCTACCTGAATCCAGCAATACCACAACATTTCTACCATTAATACACATTTTGCATAAATGTTTCTCAGTTCCCCGAATGGCAGTGCATGCGACTGTCGCACACAGCGACTGACGTCTGCCCGTCAGAAAGTCACACTGCATGGGTTCCTCCAAAACCGGGCAATTTGCTGCAATATGTCCCGCTTGCCGGCAGCGGTAGCAAACGATCCTTCTTGCGGCCTCTTGAGCCGCTGATTTCCCAGGCTGTTCTCGCCAAACTTGGGGTAGAGCTCCCACCCTCTCACTCTCTCCACCCTCACCCCTTGGAATCCTCTTATCCGCCCCTGGGGATGGTCTGGTCTTGGGGTGGAAAGTCCGAGTGTCTCTGGAAGAGGCCGTCAGGTTCTCTGTAGCCAAGTATTTCTCCACACGATCCACAAGACCATCGGCCGTCTCTGGGTCTCCATGGCTTACCCACTTTTGGATGGCAGTAGGAAGAGCTCTCAAAAACCGATCCATTACAACACGTTCCACAATCTTTGGTGCGGACAAAGTCTCTGGCTGTAGCCACTTTCTGCTCAGGTGAATGAGATCATACATTTGAGACCTGGGGGGTTTTCCAAGCTGGAAAGTCCAGTTATGCACACGCTGAGCCCGGACAGCCAGGGTGACACCCAGCCTTGCCAATATTTCAGCTTTTAGCATCACATAGTCTTTTGCTTGGTTAGGCTCTAGGTCATAGTAAGCTTTCTGCGATTCACCAGTTAACAGAGGAGCCACTAGTCCAGCCCACTGCTCCTCAGGCCATTTTTCTCTTTCAGCGGTCCTTTCAAATGTGGTCAAAAATACCTCTGGATCATCCTCTCCAGTCATTTTTGTCAATAAACGACTCACCCCAAAGGACGCGGTATTAGTGGGACGGCTTTCCTCACTGGTCTGCGGACGTTGCTGCATTATTGCTTCCATCTGTTGTTGTAGTCTCTGCTCTTGCTTCTGCAACAGGTCTATGAAGCGGGCCTCAGATTGCTGTTGGGCTTGTTGCTGAGCCTCCAGACTCTGTTGTAAAGTTGCAAGGCTCTGTTGATGAGCTTGCTAGAGCCAGCTGTTTCAGTATCTCCTCCATGCTGGCTTAAAAAAAAACTGCCTGCATTCTCCACCAACTGTGAGGGGGCTAGCTCGGCAGCGGGTATGTGTGACCCCCGGGATGGGCTCCCCACCCAAAAATAGGCCCAGCAGACGGAGGTTGTGGTTTTCAAAATCAAAAAGGTGCGGTTTATTTTCTATTTACAGTGACAAAAACACAGCAAGGCAAAAAAAACAAACACAAAATAAATCCTGGTCAACTTGACCTCTGACTAAACTTACAGGTTTCCTAACTAACGACTGGGATCAGCCTAGTGCTGTCCTAGTCCCTGGTTTTAAATGTCCAAGCAAAATATAGCCACACAGGCTTTCTCTCACCGCACAGGGGTTCACTCTCCCTAGACAGTCCACACAGGTCTGCTTCCAGGCATGAGCTAACATCTAATGAATCTGGGAGTTTCTTATAGAGGCCTTAAATGAGCTGACAAGGTTCAGCTGATCTCATCAACTCCCTGTCTGCACGACGCCCAGCCCTCTCCTTAGAGGTATGAGTCATCCATGAGCCCACTAGCCTTATACAACTCTCCACCTAGTTGTATAAATCGGCGTAAAGCCTGAATCTGGGCGAAATATATCTACCCCCCTGGATGCAACCAGGTGACTTTACCTTCCTGCTGTCACAAGTGGTTGTATATCCACAAATACTCCATGCACCTACAGGTAAGCCTACATTAAGGCTTACCTGTAGGTGCTTGCAATATCTCCGAGACCTACACGGTTTCGGAGATATTTGCAAAAAAGAATGCACCGCTATCTACGGCGCATGCGCGCCGTAGATAACGGCGCAGGCGCACTGAGCGCGGCGGCTCTTTGAATGGCAGCCTGCCGGACACTGCCGGAATTCGCGCATGCGCGGGGATCGTGCCGTTCCCCGCGCATGCTCGGGAGTGACATCATCGCCGCTCCGGCCAATCACAGCGCCGGAGCGGCGATACCCGGAGGTCACTCCGGGTATCATGGATGCGACGGAGGACGTGTCCGAGGGCCGCTGCGGGGGCTTCGATCTAAGGTAAGTGATTGATAATGAGCTAGTATGCTAGTCATACTAGCTCATTATGACTTTGCCTTGCAGGTTGTGAAAAAAAAAAAAGTTTTGCGGTATACAACCGCTTTAAGAGACAGTGTAAAAAAAAAAAGATTTTTTTTTAAAGCTGGGTTTTGCGAATTGAATGCGGATTCCCTGCATCCAGTTTGCAATAGCAGGAGATTGTGACTGGCTCTCTATGGAGCCGGTTCACATATCTCCGCAGCGGCTCCGGTGCGAATTTGCACAGGGGTCCTGTGCGTCTTTTGGTCCGTTTCAGGTCCGAATTCAGCCCAAAATTTGGGCTGAAATCGGACCTGAAACTGTGAACGGGGACGCACCGGATCCCCTGCTGTGAGTCGCATGCGGCAATAGTGTGAACCCAGCCTAATGGCCCGTACACACGATCCGAAAATCGGACAACAGATCGTTCGACTTTTTTCGCTTAATAGTCGCAAGTAGAAATTGAATAGGTTACTAAAGTCACGAAAATTCTCGTACGACAGAAAAAAAAAAAATCGGAAGTGATGTCTTGTGTTGTAATGTATTTGTATTTTCGGACAACAACTATACTGACTAAACAAAAATCGTACGAACTGGTACCATACAAGGAAAATTCTCGTGCTTGTCCGATCGAATAATATAGGATGAATTGTCGTGATCGGCTCTCGAAAGCTCTGTACTAACGATCCGATTATCGTACGATCACGTTGAAAGCGGTATTTTTCGTCCGATTTTCGGATCGTGTGTACGGGCCATAAAGCGCTCTTGTCCCCGCGTGCTCGCGCACCAAAGAAAACGCATACGTAAATCACACCCGCCAATGTAGAGAGTGTTCAAATCACACATGTGAGGTATTGCCGCGATCGCGAGCGAGAGCAATAATTCTAGCAAAAGATCTCCTCTGTAACTCTAAACTGGTAACTGTTAAAACATTTTTAAAAGCGTTGCTTATGGAGATTTTTAGGTACCGTAGTTTGTCACCATTCCACGAGCGTGCGCAATTTTAAACCATAACATGTCTATTTACTCGGCGTAACATCATCTTTCACATTATACAAAAAAATTGGGCTAACTTTACTGTTTCATTTTTTTTTCCAATTCAGTGAAGCATATTTTTTCCCAAAAAAAATGCGTTTGAAAGACCGCTGCACAAATACCGTGTGACATAAAATATTGCAACGATTGCTATTTGTTTTTCCAGAGTCTTTGCTAAAAAAATATAATTTATATATATATATATATATATATATATATATATATATATATATATATATATATAAATAATGTTTAGGGGTTCTAAGTAATTTTCTAGCAAAAAAGTGTCAGAAATAGGCTTGGTCCAGAAGTGGTTAAAAGCGACAAAAGGATTTGGATCATAAACCAGATTTAAAGTGAAGTTACACCCTGATTTTTTTTTTTTTTCCTAAAAATCATAAAGAAAATAGAAAAAAAATTATTGAAAATTTTTCTTTTTTATACTCACCAGAAAGGGCAGTTGCTATACGGAAGTAGCTCCTCTGCCTCTTCATCCACCGCGGTGGTCTTCTTCCTTGTCCTTCGTCGCGGTGTCTTCTGGTGAATGGGGCGCGCTGCCTTCTGGGAACTGTGTGTATCCCAGGAGGCAGCCGCCCATCCACAAAGCGCCGTGCGAGTCGCGCATGCGCAGTAGGAAACGGGCAGTGAAGCCATAAGGCTTCATTGCCTGTTTCCCCCTAGTCAGGATGGAGGCGATCGCCGTCGGGGGCCCATCATCGCAGGCGCCTAGGACAGGTAAGTGTCCTTATTAAAAGTCAGCAGCTACAGTGTTAGTAGCTGCTGAATTGAAAAAAATAAATCGCGGGTGCAACTCCGCTTTAAGAAGAAGAAAGAAAAGAAGACTAATGCAGCAGATGCGTCACATCTAAAAATTGGTAAGCTGCAATATAATAAATGTTTTCTTTTGGGTTTTTATACCTCTTTAATTTTATTCTCGTTTTATTTTTTTTCCTGTTACTTTTCACATTATTATTCAGCACCAAAAATTTGAACGCAATCAACAAAAAAAGTGCAAAGTGTGGTTCAAAGAGTCACATATTTTGCATAGTACAGTGCGCCAGTAGTAATAAATAATATGTCAAGAGAATGAAATATAGCAAATATTTTTTCTGCAGCGTACTGTATCTGGGGAGACATAGTGAAGCCGTAGAACATTATAAGATTTATTTAGAACTATTCAATTCTGTTAAACATTTTTGACCTATAGATAGAGTGCAATTCGTCTACGTTTGTCATAATGGTCAAAAACCACCCTTTTAAGACACACCCGTGACGCTCTGGTGTTTTTCTTCATAAAAGGCACACTCACAGGTTAAAAAAAACAAAACTAAATGTTACAATGTAACACCAAAGCCCTTTGTTTGTACATTTTATGAGGATGGGCTATTTCTTCTCTTTATATAGGAAACTTGTCATGAACGTGTAATTTTCACAATTATTTTCACGTAGCTACAAAGCAAACTACAGCTGAGATCGTGAGGGGTTAACAGCTAGGTGCCATACTTCCTGACAAACATGTTAGCAGCTTTTACTTTCAGTTTGTCCTCCGCCATGGCGTATTTCGATGTCAGCAACGAGCTGTGTTGTTCCGTGTGCCTGAGCATTTATACGGATCCCGTGACGCTGGGATGTGGACACAACTTCTGCCTGGTCTGTATTAATAATGTGCTGGAGACCCAGGGGGCATCTGGCGTTTATAATTGCCCCGAATGCAGGACAGAATTCATGAAACGTCCTGCTCTGCAGAAGAACATAACCCTCCGAAATATTGCAGAACGTTATTCAGAAATGATGCAGAAGGAAGCGATTTATTGCACGTACTGTATCGGATCTTCTGTACCTACTGTTCAATCGTGTCTAATGTGCGAAGCTTCTCTGTGTGAAACGCACCTCAAAGTCCACAGCAAGTCACCAGAGCACGTTCTGTGTGAGCCCATCACCTCCTTCAACAAAGTGAAATGTTCCACTCACCATCAAGTGTTCATGTACTACTGCGACGAAGACGCTGCCCACTTGTGCGTTTCATGTACTTTGTCAGGACAGCACACTGGGCACCAGATGGAGCTACTAAGTGACTTCTGCAAAAAGCAAAAGGAAAAGTTGATGGATGTCTACAATGAACTCAACCTCGCGAAAACGGACGTTGGGAAAAAGATACAAGATTTGGAGCTGCCCATGAAAAAACTGGAGAGTAAGTTTGAGACAACCCAAGAAAAAGTGTCCTCCATCTTTAAGGACATCCAACAACGGCTGGAGAAGCTCAAGGAAAAAATCCTGCAAGATATGAAAGCTCAGAAAAAAGAAACGTTGAACGATTTCATGGAGAAAATCTCTGAACTGGACAA
The DNA here is from genome assembly GCA_029206835.1 of Rana muscosa. Classification (NCBI taxonomy): domain Eukaryota; kingdom Metazoa; phylum Chordata; class Amphibia; order Anura; family Ranidae; genus Rana; species Rana muscosa. Next base: position 11,481,711 of record CM055128.1, read on the forward strand.
GAAGAAGCGTGAACTGAGCGAGAAGATGGATCACATCAAGGAGCTGTGTAGTATGACCGATCCCATCGCCGTCTTGCAAGAGCTAGATCTGGGCGGCAACCAGATCTTACATTTCGAAAGTAAGGATCAAGACGATTTAAAGGATTGTAGCAAGACACCGAAAAAAGACGTGGACGTGTCTTGTTTTTTAAAGACGTTACATAAGGGTTTATCTGATATTTTCAGTAGCTATAAGAATAAGTTGTTGTCAGAGAGAGAGGCAAAAATAACGCTAGATATCAAAATGGCGGCTAATAATGTTTTTATTTCGGATGACTGCAAAACTGCCTCGTGGCAAGTGAACCAAGGTCGTCCGAAGGGGCCTGAAAGATTTCAGTATCACCAGGTGTTAAGTGTTGAGGCTTTTTCAAGTGGAAGTCATTATTGGGAGGTAGAAACTGGTGAAACGGGCAACTGGATGGTGGGAGTGGCCTATCCCAACATTGAGAGGGAGGGGAGTCAGGCCATTATTGGGAAGAATGATAAGTCATGGAGTCTTTGCAAATGGAATAATCAATATTTTACATTGCACAACAGAAAACAGATCCACCTTAATGTCAAGTTTGGCTGTAGGAAATTCAGGATCTGTCTGGATTACGAGGCTGGGCGCCTGACCTTTTATGATTTAAACAACTTGACTATACCAGTACATACCTTCGTCACCACCTTTACACAGCCCCTCCATGCTGCCATAAGTGTCTGGGATAGTGCATGGGTGACAATTCTGAGTCAGGAATAGTTTTGGGGATTGATCACGTATACTTTTAATTTTTAAAAATTGTTTGTAATTTAGGAACATTTGATTGCATACATAGGGTCAGGGCTGGAGCAAAGCAGTGGTAGCACAGGCAGGGCAGCCATCAGAAATTTTGGGCCCCTTACACAGCTTTAGGCCTTCCCCCCCCCCCCCGTCTGATCACCAACATTCCCCAGGGCTTGCCCACAGGCCATCCCACTGAATCCACACACTGACAACCTCACCTGTATGCATTCAGCCCCCCCCCCCTCAAACCTGTATATATGTCAGCCACCTCAATCCTGTATATATGTCAGCCCCCCAATCCTGTATATATGCCATCCCCCCTCACACCTGTATATATGTCTGCCCCACTCCCCTCCATCACCCACCTGTATATATGTCCGCCCCCCACACCTGTATATATGCCAGCCCCCTCACACCTGTATATATGTCTGCCCCACTCCCCTCCCACACCCACCTGTATATATGTCGGCCCCCCACACCTGTATATATGTCAGCCCCCTCACACCTGTATATATGTCAGCCTCTCCCCCACCTATATATATATATATATATATATGTAGCGGGGTGTTCCCCTTTAATGCAGAGAGACAAGAAGTTCCAGGTGAGAGGTGAGTCGGGAGGAAGTAAAGAGACATTATGGAAGTGAAAGCAGAGGAGAGAGAGACTACATCTCCCAGTACATCTTGCAGCACCCAGGGTGCATTGCTCCAGAACAGAGACTGCTGGGGCAGACTTTATAAAGGGGAGGCAGAGTTTTGGTCGGCCTCTTTGGACAGCCCTCTCCTAGCAAGAGGATGTCTGTGCTGAACTGCTGTGTGCACAAGGCCTGAAGCCCGGGCCGTGTGCTCCTTTCCAAAGAGCCCTTTGCCAGCCTAGCAGAGCCTTAGAGACATCTAATCCTCCTTGCTGCAGTACACCAGAAGGATTGAAGACTTGGATGTCGGTGGATTCCTGTTCCTAGACGAATCGATGGAGGAAAGGGACTTGGACTTGTCCAGGTGGTGAGAGCTGTTTAAAGACAGATACTTTATCTTTACTATTCGTTGGGATTACAAAGTTGTTCTTCAAGTGCACCACCGAGAGATTGCTAGCGAATATTGTTTCACTGAACTTCCATTTAGATCAGTCAGGCCTGACTGCATAGGTAGACATTGCTGGGTGTTAGTCTACCCATGAGGGGAAGTAGCTGTAAAAGGGCAGCGCTAGAGTTGCATAGCAATACTTTATTATTCTGATTACTCTGTTTATCTTTATTACTGTTTATTGCAGGGATCTGCAACTTGTTATACTGTTGTTTATTACTTGCCCATTAGCCTCAGTAAAATATCTGGGTAAAGTACATTTGGTGTCAGTTCCGCTTACTTTAATAGGAGTTTTAAAGTATATTCTGTGTATGTTTGTTATAGGACTGCGTCACCAACAGTTGCGATCACGCGGTCCTATCTCTCTATCACCAGCTGTGCCACGGGAGGTTAGAGCCGATTGCCGGGGGTTGACAGCGGTGCACTGCAGGGCCCAAATCAATATCAGCGGCTCTCTTAACTGGGGGTAGCGCTACACGTGGGGGCTCGAGTCCGGGATCCTTGTACGTTGCACGCTGCAATCAAGCCGGTCAGAAGTACCAGCATGGACCCGCTGGCAATGTCACAGTGGTGCGCAGCGATTGGCGCCGATCCAACCGCGGCGGTAGTCATTGTACTCCCGGGGGAAAGATGGAAGGAAGAGGAGATAAAACAGCTCGTATTGTTACTGTCTCCGAGCCACAAAGCATGGGTGATGGATTTTAGGCCAGATCCAGTGATCTTGTTTACATACGCACTGGTAGAATGGAAAAACGAAATCCCAGAGCATTTTAAAAGTCAGAGTATACAAGCCATAGATAATCAGATCTATCACTTGATACATACGCTGCCAGTGAAGGAAGAATGGTTTCAGACACCAAAGCCATCACTCCCACAATTATCTCCACCACTATCCCCTAAAGCAGAAAAGCTTAAGGAACTATTAAGCCCGGGATCACCGCTGGCCGCTATAGGGCCTGAATTGTTGAATGCTCTAGGAGACCTTGTAATTAAGTGCCAGAAAAGCAGTACGGTGCATGTGGAGGCCGGTTACCGGAAGCTTAGCACCTTCTCAGGGAAGCTCCCCGTCCCTGCGGGGGAGGAAGATTTTGACACTTGGGTGGAACAGGCATTGCAGGCAGTAGAAGCATGGGAGGTGCCTGAGGCACAGAAGAGACAGCGAGTCTTAGAAAGTCTGAAAGGTGCCGCGGCAGAAGCGGTGAAGAGCTTCCGGTTTGGAAATGAAAACTGTACAGCTCAAGATTGCCTGGCCATGCTGCAGGAAGAGTTTGGTCAGCTGGAGAAGGTGTCAGAGATGATTTATCAAATTGAACACACTCTCCAGCAGCCGAATGAGAAACTGTCAGAATATGTTAGAAGGCTGAACAGGCAGTTATGCAAGATTGTACTGAAGAAGGGAATGCTGCCCAAAGATGCAGATGAAGCACGCATGAAGCAGATCATGAGGGGAGCGCGGCGCTCAGACCCGGTCTGGCTGCACCTGAAAACCTCAGGAGGAGGAATGTCACTAACCTACTCTGATCTAATAAAAATTATTAGGGACGAAGAGGCGCTGCAGGAAGATCAGCAGGTGGCCAAGGCGAATGTCACACCTGTACCAGTGTTGGTCCATTCGGTCAAGAGCCCAGAAAGAGATGCGGAGGTTGACACTCTGAAATCGCAAATGGCCCAAGTGTTGGAGATGCTGACCTCTTTGATGGAGAAAGATCAGAGAAGACGAGAGAAACCAAGCCCAAGAAAGGAGTTGTTCCCGAACACCTCAGCACCGGCCTCCCTACAGGACCGAGAAGAGGTGATTTGCTATAACTGCGGAGGGAGTGGCCACTTTGCTAACGTATGCTCCAGCCCAAAGAAGAAGAGAACAGATAATTGCAAGCCGGCGGGAAACTCCAAAGGGCCCCGGTGAAGGAGTCAACCGGGTGCCCATCATCTTCAGTGCGCTCCAAACTAAAAAAAAAGGCCAAGAATGGAGGAGACAAAACTCCTAGGAGGAGGTATAGTACACCCCCACCAAGATGTACCCCAGAGGGAGGGGGCAAGACCCCTCAGTGGAAGTACAGCACCCCAAAGAAGGAACATCCACCTAAAAGGAACAATAACATCCCTCAGCGGGTTTGTGCCCCCATTGAGAGGGAGAAAGTCAATGCATGCGAGGCTCAGGAAAAATTAAAGTCCAAAAGGAGCAGGGCAAGGGTCGAAAGCCAAAAAAAAGAGGTGACCCCAGTCCAGCCATACCCAAAGGAACTGGTGGGCCCGTCTCCTACTGTGCCCATTCAAGTGGAAGGAGTCTATACTAAATCTCTTTTGGACACCGGAGCACAGGTGACTTTACTATACCGGGACTTCTATGATAGGCACTTGAGTCATCTGCCTATCCAGAAGATAGAAGAGCTGGAGATATGGGGACTTGGAACCCAGAGTTTCCCTTATGATGGGTACCTGCCCATAAAGATGACTTTCGACCCATCCGTGGCTGGGAAGGCTGAAGTGTTTGACACCCTGGCAGTTGTGTGTCCCCGGCCGCCTGGAGCCAGCAAGATTTCTCTGATCATTGGGACAAACACGGATCTAGTCAGGAGACTCCTGACCCCTCTAGTGAAAGAGAGAAACCATTCAGCCACCAAAATCCATCCCATGCTAAAGACGGCCTACCAACGACTGGTCTTAGAGCAGAAGACCCCGGGAGAGGGGATAGGGAAGGTGTGGAGACTTGGCAGAGAAGGAGTAGTGCTACAGCCCGGAGAAGTAACCTGTCTTAGGGCCACTGTGAAGCTTTCGTGGGAACAACCTGGCCCCTTTGTCATGCTGGAATCAGACCCAAGGGAAGAGTCCTCAGGCCTGGAAGTGATACCAGAAGTGATTCCGTTCAAGGCCCTGAAGAAGGCCCATGGCAGAGTTCCGGTGAGTGTTAGGAACACTACGGGAGGACCCATGGAGATCCCTGCCAGAGTGTTGCTTGGTCAGGTGAGCCCTGCTGCCCCGGTCACTTGGTCCGAAGTCAAGGGGACGGGTGACAGAGGAGATGTTTGGGAGAAACTGTCCGTGGAAAACCCGAACCTACCCAGGGCTTGGAAAGAAAGAGCCAAGGCCCAGCTGACCAGGTGGGAGAAGATCTTTTCCGAAGATGAATTCGATGTGGGGTGTGCAAGAAGTGCCACCCATCGGATCCGCCTCCAAGAAGATAAGCCCTTCCGAGAGAGGGTCAGGCGGGTCCCCCTGGCAGATCTGGAGGATCTGAGGGAACAACTTGTAGAACTAAAGAAGACTGGTGTGATCCGGGAGTCTAGAAGTCCCTATGCCTCCCCAATCATGGTGGTCAGAAAGAAGAATGGGTCGTTGAGGCTTTGTATCGATTACAGGACTCTCAACAGGAGAACCATCCCTGACCAATACACCACGCCAAGGATAGAAGATGCCCTACAAAGTTTGTCTGGAGCCAAATGGTTCAGTGTGATGGACCTCAAGAGTGGGTACTATCAAATCCCTATGCATCCAGAAGACAGGGAGAAGACAGCCTTCATAACCCCGGTGGGATTCTTCGAATTCAATAGGATGCCTCAGGGTCTGTCTGGAGCTCCTGCTACCTTTCAACGCCTTATGGAGAAGACTGTTGGAGACATGAATCTTATAGAAGTCCTTGTGTACTTGGACGATGTCATTGTCTTTGGAAGAACCTTGGAAGAACATGAAGCCAGGTTGGAGAAAGTATTGAGAAGACTCAGCGAAGAGGGACTTAAGCTTTCCCCCGAGAAGTGTCGGTTCTACCAGTCTTCTGTGAACTATCTGGGGCACATAGTGTCTGAAGAAGGGGTGGCCACAGATCCTGAGAAGTTGGAAGCAGTCACTTCCTGGCCACGACCCACCACAGTAACAGAGCTCAGATCCTTCCTGGGGTTCTGCTCCTATTATAGGAGGTTTGTGGAGGGGTTTGCTCGGATTGCCCGCCCGTTGAATGAATTGCTAAAGGCAGAAGGGGAAGAGGATGACTCAGGGCCCAGGAGGCCTGGTGAGTCAGTTCAAGATCAGTGGAACCCAAGGTGTGAAGAGGCCTTTCATGCTCTGAAGAGGAGCTTAACCACTGCCCCAGTCCTGGCCTACGCCGACCCTACCAGACCTTATGAATTACATGTGGATGCCAGCCATGAGGGTCTAGGTGGTGTACTCTACCAAGAAAATGAAGGACAACTGCGACCAGTGGCCTATGTGAGCAGGAGCCTGACCCCCTCAGAAAAGAATTACCCCACTCATAAGCTGGAATTCCTGGCCCTCAAATGGGCGGTAGTAGACAAGCTAAAAGACTACTTGTATGGGGCAGAGTTTACTGTGAAGACAGACAACAACCCCCTGACCTACCTCTTCACCACCGCGAAACTAGATGCCACCAGACACAGGTGGTTGGCCGCATTGTCTGGATTCAACTTCAGTCTGAAGTACAGACCAGGAGCCGGAAATAGGGATGCAGATGCCCTGTCCCGGAGTTCTCATGCCACGACAAATGACTGGGAAGATTGGACCCAAGTGGCACCGGACGGGGTGCGGGCCCTTTGTCAAGGGGCTGAATTCCAAGCCAGAGGAGGCTCCAGAGCAGAAGAAATAGGGGTTACCATGGTAGGAGTCCCCAAACACTATTGTGGGGTAACTCAACTGGAGGAAGACAACCTACCGAGACTGTCCAAGAAGGAGTTGAGGTGTGACCAATTGGAAGACCCCATGGGGAGATTGGTCCTCGAAGCCCTGGAGAATCAGGATCCCAACAAATTCCTACATCACCCCTCAAAGGAGGCTCGCCTGTTGAGGAAGGAATTGGACAGGCTACAGGTACATCAGGGAGTGGTCTACCGAAGGGGCCCCTCTGATGACTCAGAAGATAAGTGGCAGTTATTTCTTCCAGAGAAGCACCGAGAGACTGTACTAATTGCCCTGCATGACCATCATGGTCACCTAGGGGCAGAAAGGACCTTCCAGCTTGTCAGAAATCGGTTCTATTGGCCCTGCATGAGGGCAGAAGTAGAGGAGTATTGCCATTCCTGTGCACGATGCATTCAGAGAAAGACCCTACCCCATCAAGCTGCCCCAATAGGCCACTTACAGAGTCAAGGCCCAATGGATCTGGTATGCATTGACTTTCTCTGCCTCGAACCCGACCTGAGTGGATTGGGGAATGTTCTGGTAATAACCGACCATTTCACCCGCTATGCTCAAGCTTTCCCAACCAAAGACCAGAAGGCATCCACCGTGGCCAAGATACTTATGGAGAAGTATTTTGTCCATTACGGACTACCACAGAGACTCCACTCAGATCAAGGAAGGGACTTTGAGAGTCGGTTGATCCGAAGACTTTTGGATTCATTAGGAATAAAGAAGACCAGAACCACGCCTTACCACCCACAAGGAGATGCTCAGCCGGAGAGATTTAACCTGACCCTGCTCAACATGTTGGGAACCTTAGAAACAGAGAAGAAGCAACACTGGAGTCAGCACATATCAGCCCTAGTACATGCCTATAACTGTACCACAAGTGACACCACTGGCTACTCCCCTTATCGACTTATGTTTGGGAGAGAAGCAAGGCTACCTGTGGACCTGGCCTTTGGCACTTCTATAGACAATACCTCAGCTACATCCCACAAGAGATACATGGACAGACTTAGACGTAGCTTGCAGGTGGCCTATGAACAAGCCCAGGCGGCTTCGGATCAAAGGGGGGCCCGCAACAAGAGAAATTTTGATCTGAAGGTTCGAGTGCAAGATCTGCAGCCCGGGGACCGAGTACTGCTACGCAATCTGGGGGTCCCTGGAAAACACAAGCTTGCCGACAGGTGGAGATCTGAGCCCTATGTTGTCTGTAGGAAGTTGCCCGGTTTGCCTGTCTACAAACTAAAGCCAGAAGGAAAGGTGGGTCCACTGAAGACGTGGCATCGGAACCACCTGCTCCCACTTGCTGAGGCAGTCAGAATACCTCCCGTGAGAGACTCCCCTGAACCGGCCTCTATCCTGGATATTCCTAGGCCGAACACTCGGTCCCAGACCTCTCGAGCCAAAGATGGGGAGGCCTCCCAATTGAGTACAGAAGAAGGTGGAGAACTGGACTGGCTGTGGCCTCCCTCGACTCTGGGAACGTCCGCCATAGATATCCCAAATGGAGGGGATACCCCAGATGCAACGCTGAATCCGGAGGCTACTGAATTCATACCCTTCAGTCCCTCAGCTGATTACTGGGAAGATGTTCCTGACACTTGCGCAGAGGAGGACTCTAGAGATTCCATACGTCAGTCGACTTCTGAATCAGAGGTTCCAGAACCAGCAATGTTACCTGAACTTACTCCTGAAGAAGAGCCTGTGGTGCCAGAGTCAGAAGCACCAAGAGAGCAGAGGGCTCGCAGAGTCATCAGGCCTCCCAAGAAACTAACTTACCCCCAAATGGGGACGAGCTCAGAGGACTCTGTTGTAACGGCTAGGAGAAGTGTTGAACAACCTGATCCTTCCACTGTCCATTTGGTGGAGGGCAACCCCAGCTCACTCTCTGGCACAGTTAGGCAGGCCACTCATGGTAGTGTGACCTGTGGGCAAGAGAGTTCCATCCCAAAGTTTTGGTGGGAATTCCCTATGCCAACATCATGCTCGACATTGTCCAAAATGGTAAACAGTATTTGTTGAAGTTTATCTTTGGGGACCAAAGAGTTCAAGTGGGGGGAGTGTGTAGCGGGGTGTTCCCCTTTAATGCAGAGAGACAAGAAGTTCCAGGTGAGAGGTGAGTCGGGAGGAAGTAAAGAGACATTATGGAAGTGAAAGCAGAGGAGAGAGAGACTACATCTCCCAGTACATCTTGCAGCACCCAGGGTGCATTGCTCCAGAACAGAGACTGCTGGGGCAGACTTTATAAAGGGGAGGCAGAGTTTTGGTCGGCCTCTTTGGACCCCCCTCTCCTAGCAAGAGGATGTCTGTGCTGAACTGCTGTGTGCACAAGGCCTGAAGCCCGGGCCGTGTGCTCCTTTCCAAAGAGCCCTCTGCCAGCCTAGCAGAGCCTTAGAGACATCTAATCCTCCTTGCTGCAGTACACCAGAAGGATTGAAGACTTGGATGTCGGTGGATTCCTGTTCCTAGACAAATCGATGGAGGAAAGGGACTTGGACTTGTCCAGGTGGTGAGAGCTGTTTAAAGACAGATACTTTATCTTTACTATTCGTTGGGATTACAAAGTTGTTCTTCAAGTGCACCACCGAGAGATTGCTAGCGAATATTGTTTCACTGAACTTCCATTTAGATCAGTCAGGCCTGACTGCATAGGTAGACATTGCTGGGTGTTAGTCTACCCATGAGGGGAAGTAGCTGTAAAAGGGCAGCGCTAGAGTTGCATAGCAATACTTTATTATTCTGATTACTCTGTTTATCTTTATTACTGTTTATTGCAGGGATCTGCAACTTGTTATACTGTTGTTTATTACTTGCCCATTAGCCTCAGTAAAATATCTGGGTAAAGTACATTTGGTGTCAGTTCCGCTTACTTTAATAGGAGTTTTAAAGTATATTCTGTGTATGTTTGTTATAGGACTGCGTCACCAACAGTTGCGATCACGCGGTCCTATCTCTCTATCACCAGCTGTGCCACGGGAGGTTAGAGCCGATTGCCAGGGGTTGACAGCGGTGCACTGCAGGGCCCAAATCAATATCAGCGGCTCTCTTAACTGGGGGTAGCGCTACATACATATATATATATATGTCAGCCCCACACATACACAAATCTGTAAATACCCAAGCCTATGGCCCCTCCCTGTACACAAATAGCCCCCTGCCTTTCCTTCACAGCCCCTACTTGTAAAGGAAACATTCTTACCGAGTCCCAGCTTGTTTTCACAAAGCTGATATGTTGCTGACACAGAGGAGCACAGTGCATGCAGCTTACACGAGGGGGGCACATGCACATAGTAGCCAGAGGTGGCAGTAAAGAGCTCGATGTCTGAGCTCAATGACAGAGCAGCAGAAGCTGCAAGATCATTTCTATAGTGCACAACATGGCTTCCCTTAACCCCTCCTGCCTTCTTCTGGCCTGGGCGGGCCCCTCGGGCCCCGGGGGCCCCTTACAGTTGTATCAGCTGTACCCCCCTGATGGCGGCACTGAGCCCATGCTGCAGCGGAAGCCTCTTCTGTCTCTACACTTCCTGGCCATCTGTCTGAGCTGTCAAATGCTATGCAATTTTTTTCAATCCAAGTCAGAAAGAAAACTTTACCTACTCACCTTTCCTGACCAACTAATCCTCACGAATCTTCAAATGAAGTCCACTTCCATGAACATCTCCTGGTTCCCCTGTAGCTTTCAATGGCTTCTCCTGCTGACTTCCACCACGTGACACTCCTGTGGTGATGTGGAGGTTGGTGGAAGGAACCAATGAAAGCCACAGGAGACCCAAGGGAGTGACACTTGGTTTCCCACATATGGTTGAGGTATTGTGATGGCTGGTCAAGTGGAGAAGGGTGATTTCCACCATAGTCTTCAGGGGACTATTTTGGTGATCAGAGCTGCACTTAGCACAGTGGACACCAGGAAATGTCAGTATTTAGGCTCTGCTTTACAAATATTTGCTTGATAAAAAATATAGTATGTGCAAGCAATGGGTAAAGATCTCAAAAATAACCCTTGCATCAACCTGCTGTCCATCATACCAGGTTCTTTTAAATGTATCAATAAAGATCTTCTCTGGCATGTTCTGGTTGGCACTCATTTGCTTATTGCTTGACGTTGGCATTTGGAGATTTCTCAAACTATTGTGGAGTTCAAGTTGGTGTGCGAGATGCTTTAAAGGGGTTGTAAAGGTTTGTTTTTTTATTTTCTAAATAGGTTCCTTTAAGCTAGTGCCTAGTGCATTGTTGGTTCACTTAACTGTTCCTTCGATTTCCCTTTTAAATGTTTTTTTTTTCTTTGTCTGAATTTCTCACTTCCTGTAAGCTTGCCCCCATCATCCGAGCCGTTCTGGCTGGAGGTTAGTCAGCGTGCTCGCCCCCTCCCTTGGGACTACATCCCTGTGAACGTTCACAGCGTCTCCCCGCAGGGATGTAGTCCCAAGGGAGGGGGCGAGCACGCTGACTAACCCCCCAGCCAGAACGGCTCAGGTGATGGGGGCAAGCTTACTGAGGAGGAACAGGAAGTGAGAAATTCAGACAAAGAAAAAAAACATTTAGAAGGGAAATCGAAGGAAAAGGTAAGTGAACCAACAATTCACTCGCTTAAAGGAACCTATTTAGAAAATCAAAAACAAACCTTTACAACCCCTTTAAACTAAATCAATTGAACAGATGATATTTAATGAAGAGAACAGACTGGAGCCTTAATAAATGGCATGGTCCTAACATTTGTAATATCATTTATTTACTTGAGCGTGAGGCATAAAAGGCCTTCTTTTTTTTCTTGGGATGTAATATATGCGGGACACCCCATCTTTTATGTTCTTCTCTTTAATTTCCTCTCTCTCTATGTTTCCTCTTGTTTGTTCCTCTGTAGACCAGCGGTCTCCAAATTTTCTCCAAATTTTCTAAATAATGGGTCAGATTATTGTCCTTCAGGGTCCCAAAATAGTGTCAAAAATGTCCGATCTGTCTGCCGCAATGTCACAGTCACGATAAAAATTTGCAGTTCGCCGCCATTACTAGTAAAAAAAATAATAATAATAATAAAAATGCCATAAATCAATAACCTATTTTGTAGGTGCAATAACTTTTGCGCAAACCAATCAATACACGCTTATTGCGATTTTAATTTGCCAAAAATATGTAGAAGAATATATATATCAGCCTAAACTGAGGGAAAAAAATGTTTATTTTTTTTTAATTGGGATATTTATTATAGCAAAAAGTAAAAAATATATTTTTTTTCAAAATTGTTGCTCTTTTTTTGTTTATAGCGCAAAAAATTAAAACTGCAGAGGTGTTCAAATACCACCAAAAGAAAGCTCTACTTGTGGGGGGAAAAAAATTATAAAAATTAAATTTGTGTACAGGGTTGCATGACAACGCAATTGTCATTCAAAATGTAACAGCAACGAAAGCTGAAAATTGGCCTGGGCAGGAAGGGGGTGAAAATGCCCAGCATTGAAGTTGGTAAGGACCAGCCGCCGCAGTTGTACTGCAGCAATGTGGCTGCTTCCCGCAAATCGCCGTCATTGTACGTTAGCTTTCTGCTATGCAGGAAGACAGATCTCTGTGTTGTCACAGGCAGCCCATCCCCCATACAGTTAGTAAAGACACTGAGGGAACACATTTAACCCCTTGATCGCCCCTGATGTTAACCCCTTTCCCTGCCAGTGTCATTAGCACAATAACAGTGCAAATTTTTAGCACTGATCACTGTAATGTCACTGGTTCCCAAAAAAAAGTGTCAAAAATGTCAGGTGTCCGATTTGTCTGCCGCAATGTCGCAGTCCCGCTTAAAATCACTGATCACCGCCATTACTAGTAAAAAAGAAATAAATAATAAAAATGCCATAAATGTATCCCCTATTTAGTAGACGTGATAACTTTTGCGCAAACCAATCGATATATGGTTATTGCGATTATTTTTACCAAAATATGTAGAAGAATACATATTGGCCTAAACTGATGAAGAATTTTTTTTTTTTTTTTTTTTTTTTTTATTTGGGGATATTTATTATAGCAAAAAGTACTATTGTGTTTTTTTTACAAATTGTGGCTCGTTTTTTGTTTATAGTGCAAAAAAATAAAAACCGCAGAGGTGATCAAATACCACCAAAATAAAGCTCTATGTGTGGGGAAAAAAAAGACATAAGTTTTGTTTGGGTACAGCGACGCACGACCGCGCAATTGTCAGTTAGAGCGTCACAGTGCCGTATCGCAAAAAAATGGCCCGGTCATTAAAGCGGTTGTAAAGTCAAATACTTTTTTTTTATTTTCTAGTCACCTGCAAGGGAAAGGCATAATGAGCTTGTATGCACCGCATACTAGCTCATTATGAAATACTTACCTTAGAACGAGGCATCGTTAACTCACCTGGTCCACGCCGAGGGAGATGACATGTTGCCTCGGCGTGTCTTCCGGGTATCGCGGCTCCAGCGCTGTGAGTGGCTGGAGCCGCGATGTCTCACTCCCGCGCATGCGCGCGGGAGATTTCGTTCCGGCGAGGTCTGGCGTCTGCTGAGCCTTCAGCCCGAGAATCCCCAGTGCGCATGCGCCGCTGCTATCAGCGGCGCAATGCGAGGGGAATATCTCCTAAACCGTAAAGGTTTAGGAGATATATTTTTTACCTCCAGGTAAGCCTTATTATTGGCTTACCTGTAGGTAAAAGTACCAAAATAGAGTTTACAACCGCTTTAAGGATGAAAATCCTTCCGGTCCTTAAGTGGTTAAGCCAGTGTTTCTCAACTCCAGTCCTCAAGGCGCACAAACAGGTCATGTTTTCAGGATTTCCATTATTTTGGACAGGTGATTTGACCTGTTTTACTGCCTTAGTAATTACCACAGCTGTTTCATCTGAGGGAAATCCTGAAAACATGACCTGTTGGTGCGCCTTGAGGACTGGAGTTGAGAAACACTGGGTTAAGCTATCAGTACTGCTTCTAACACCGTTTTAAGAGAGCCGTATTTGGGAAAGGACAGCACAGAGGAAAATAACAATTTGAACTCACCTCTCGCAGTCCTTTCCAGCTAAATGGTCATTCCCCAAACAATTAAACAAGTGGCGCAGACACTGCTCAAAATTCAGCCGGGCCCTTCTGGAGGAGTCACATTGTGATCAGTGTATTGCTAACTGTACTTACTATGCATGTACTTCACTTCGAAAAAAATAATAATCTAATGACAGGTCCACTTTAACAAGCCCTCATTTGCTTTGTGTGCTTTAATTCTGTATTGTGTTGTTAAAAAAAATTAGCAATATATATACATTTATCTTTAATAAAATACAAATAAATAAAAAAAGATGCTTCTTTATTTTTATTTTTTCCATATGTTCTTATAGATAAGTGATGAGCAACGTACAAAGGTATAGGAGGCCTTATATGTGGCCCCTGATGTCACCAAAGGGCTTTACATAATATTTATTATATCTAATGTCACAGAACATCTAGTCTGAAGACTAATGCCCCGTACACACGATCGGAAATTCCGACAAGAAAAGTCCGATGTGAGCTTTTGGTCAGAAATTCCGACCGTGTGTAGGCTCCATCGGACTTTTCCTGTCGGAATTTCCGCCAACAAAAATTTGAGAGCTGGTTCTCCAATTTTCCGACGGGAAAAATTCCAATCGGAAATTCTGATCGTCCGTAGCAATTCCGACGCACCAAAAACCACACATGCTCGGAATCAAGTCGACGCATGCTCAGAAGCATTGAACTTAATTTTTCTCGGCTCGTCGTAGTGTTGTACGTCACTGCGTTCTTGACGGTCGGAATTTGGTGTGACCGTGTGTATGCAAGACAAGTTTGAGCCAACATTCCGTCGGAAAAAATCTAATATATCATAGAGGTGAACAGAGACGATCTGGTCCCTCTTCATCTATATGGCCCGCCACCCGAACAGCCGGATCAGATCCCGGGCCTCCCAGTGAGACGGGTAAGCCAGAGAAATACCGGGCGAGTGGTGGGAAGGGGAGGCGTGTGTCGACAACCCATCCATAAGGGGCGCACAGGTGCCGCCCCCTCTCTCCTTCCACTTCTCTCTCACCATAGATAGATTCATGCATTGCATAAATCTATCTATGGTCACCGCTGACACACCCTATTCAGGTGCCTGACCCCTTTTTGGGTGCCGGGCACCTGAATTACAGCGGCAGAGTATTTTTTGGAAGCACCTGATTAGAGCCATAGGCTCTAATAGGCGTCCAAAAAGCTGAACAGCGGGCAGCATGCTGGGCGCTTGCAGTTCACTCAGCGTTGTGTTAGGAAAGCGAATATTCATTTGCTTTCCTAACACTGAACCGCCTCTCAGCCAATCAGGTGCTCGGGTCTGGTTACCTGTCACCTGATTGGCTGAAACGACAGGCGCCTTTTAGGCGTCCAATCATAACAGAGGACAGGAGAAGACATCGAGGAGTGTGGAGGACACCGCCGTGACCCGTTGCCCCACCGAACAGGTAAGTCCCGGGCAGGCGGGGGATGTACACTGGCAGCATTTGATGGGGCACAGTAGCGGCAATTGATGGGTGCACTGGCAGCAATTGATGGGCACAGTAGCAGCAATTGATGGGCACACTGGCAGCAATTGATGGGCACAGTGTCAGCAATTGATGAGCACACTGGCAGCAATTGATGGGCACAGTAGCAGCAATAGATGGGCACAGTGGCAGCAATGGGTACAGTAACTGCATTTGATGGCACAGTGGCGGCAATTTATGGGTACAGTGGCTGCGTTTGATGGGCACAGTGGCTGCATTTGATGGCACAGTGGCCGCAATTGATGGCACAGTGGCTGCGTTTGATGGGCACAGTGGCTGCGTTTAATGGGCACAGTGGCTGCAATTGATTTTTTTTTTTCAGTTTGTTTGCGCCCCCCCAAAAATTTTAAGAACCAGCCGCCACTGCTGCTGCTTCTAAAAGCGACTCAGCGGCTAATCTGCCAAAGGTGCTCCTTCATCCAGAGTGAAAGCGTTCCAATACAGGAGGTGTTTACACTTTAAGGTGTAGCAAAAGCCAAAACTTTTTTTTCTTTGTTTGGGGTAGAGTATGGAAGGGTTTTATACAGATTTTTTTTTGCTTTGTGATCCCCTCTCTATTTTTCCTGCTTACTATTGTTACAGAGACTGAAAAAGATGGGGAATCCAAAACCGTGAAAAGCATTCCATACACTGTGAATTGTAGGTGAAAATCTTCAGTTGTATTCTACCTCTGTTGGAAATCTTAATATGTTTCTTGAATTTCTATGACCAAATCTTATAATAAAAATTTAACTAACCGAATTGCTGGTTCTGTGCATGGACCTACTTTCACCACTAGATGTCACCGTAACCACATAGCATGAAATTCCACCATAACACAATATCAACAGAAAGTGAAAATTCTAATGGGGGGAGATTTACTAAAACTGGAGCACTCAGGATCCGGAGCAGCTCTGCATGATAGTGAATCAGCTTCTAACTTCAGCTTCTTCAATTAGGCTTTAGACAATAAAAACTGGAAGGGCGACCGGGCGCCGCCCCCTCTCTCCTGCCACCTCTCTATCACCATAGATAGATTCATGCATTGCATGAATCTATCTATGGTCGCCGCTGCCACCCCCTATTCAGGTGCCCGGCCCCTTTTTGGGCGCCGGGCACCTGAATTACAACGGTGGGGTATTTTTTGGAAGCACCTGATTAGAGCCATAGGCTCTAATAGGCGTCCAAAAAGGTGAACAGCGGGCGTCATGCTGGGCGCTCGCAGTTCACTCAGCGTTGTGTTAGGAAAGCGAATGAACATTAGTTTTTCTAACACTAAACCGCCTCTCAGCCAATCAGGTGCTCGGGTCTGTTACCTGTCACCTGATTGGCTGAAACAACAGGCGCTGTGATTGGATGCCTATCAGGCGTCCAATCATAGCAGAGGATAGGAAAAGAGGATGGGAGAAGACATCGAGGAGCGTGGAGGACATCACCGCCGTGACCCGCTGCCCCACCGAGACAGGTAAGTGCTGGGCGGCGGGGGATGCACACTGACAGTATTTGATGGGCACAGTAGCGGCAATTGATGGGCACACTGGCAGCAATTGATGGGCACAGTAGCGGCAATTTATGGGCACACTGGCAGCAATTGATGGTCACAGTAGCGGCAATTGATGGGCACACTGACAGCAATTGATGGGCACACTGGCAGCAATTGATGGGCACAGTAGTGGCAATTGATGGGCTCAGTAGCGGCAATTGATGGGCACAGTGTCAGCAATTGATAGGCACACTGGCAGCAATTGATGGGCACAGTAGCGGCAGTTGATGAGCACACTGGCAGCAATTGATGGGCACAGTAGCGGCAATTGATGGGCACAGTGGCAGAAATTGATGGGTACACTGGCAGCAATTTATGGGCACACTAGCGGCAATTGATGGGCACCCTGGCAGCAATTGATGGGCACAGTGGCGGCAATTGATGGGCACACTGGCAGCAATTGATGGGCACATGGGCAGCAATTGATGGGTACAGTACCTGCATTTGATGGTACAGTGGTGGCAATTTATGGGTACAGTGGCTGCGTTTGATGGGCACAGTGGCGGCAATTGATGGCACAGTGGCTGCGTTTGGTGGGCACAGTGGCTGCGTTTGATGGCACAGTGGCTGCGTTTGATGGGCAAAGTGGCTGCGTTTGATGGGCAAAGTGGCTGCGTTTGATGGCACAGTGGCTGCGTTTGATGGCACAGTGGCTGCGTTTGATGGGCAAAGTGGCTGCGTTTGATGGCACAGTGGCTGCGTTTGATGGGCACAGTGGCTGCGTTTGATGGGCACAGTGGCTGTGTTTGATGGGCACAGTGGCTGCAATTGATGGGGGGTTTTTTTTCAGTTTGTTTGCGCCCCCCAAAAAATTTTGAGCACCAGCCGCTGCTGCTGGAAGCTGATTGGTTTCTATGCAGATCTGCACAAGATTTAAGAGCTCTGACCACTACACTATATACAGTGTGTTTTGGCCCTAAAAGAAAAAAGAAAGGACGGCGCCCGCAGCCCCGGGATTGAACGTTCGCTGGCGACTTTTACCCTTGAAGGAGGATTTAAGTATTTTTCCATAACGAGGTGGCAGATACGCGGCGCACTCATTAGGAAGATGAAGAGCCGGAATTTTTGGCATGTCTCATCCCCGTCAGGACATATTCGATCCTTCATAAGATGATCAAAGGAGAACATAAAAGAGGGATGAGAGTTAAGGGTGCGACTTAAACCGAGCGGTCAAATGTGCAAAGCAGAGATAATCCTCTTTTATCCTGAGCTGGGCTCACACCACACAGGGCAATTCAAGGTACACTTCACCCAAGAACAAGGCTCGTCTCATTGTAACCCTACCAGTGGCTCGGGATCCACATGTGGCCGACGTATCTGCACAGTAACATTTTCTACCACGGACCAAGCCTTTTCTGGTACTTTTTTGTGTACAAGTAAAAACCAGTATTTATTTTTATTTTTTTAGATAGAAACAGGATATACAGTATCTCACAAAAGTAAGTACACCCCTCAGTCACATTTTTTGTAAATCTTTTCTTCTATCTTTTCATGTGACAACACTGAAGAAATGAAACTTTGCTACAATGTAAAGTAGTGAGTGTGCAGCTTGTATAACGGTGTAAATTTGCTGTCCCCTCAAAATAACTCAACACACAGCCATTAATGTCTAAACCGCTGGCAGCAAAAGTGAGTACACCCCTAAGTGAAAATGTCCAAATTGGGCCCAATTAGCCATTTTCCCTCCCCGGTGTCATGTGACTCCTTAGTGTTACAAGGTCTCAGGTGTGAATGGGGAGCAGGTGTGTTAGATTTGGTGTTATCGCTCTCACTCTCTCATACTGGTCACTGGAAGTTCAAAATGGCGCCTCATGGCAAATAACTCTCTGAGGATCTGAAAAAAAGAATTGTTGCTCTACATAGAGATGGCCGAGGCTATAAGAAGATTGCCAAGACCCTGAAACTGAGCTGCAGCATGGTGGTCAAGACCATACAGCGGTATAACAGGACGGGTTCCCCTCAGAACAGGCCTCGCCATGGTCCACCAAAGAAGTTGAGGTCACGTGCTCAGCGTCATATCCAGAGGTTGTCTTTGGGAAATAGACGTATGAGTGCTGCCAGCATTGCTGCAGAGGGTGAAGGGGTGGGGGGGTCAGCCTGTCAGTGCTCAGACCATACGCCGCACACTGCATCAAATTGGTCTGCATGGCTGTTGTCCCACAAGGAAGCCTCTTCTAAAGATGATGCACAAGTAAATCTGCAAACCGTTTGCTGAAGAGAAGCAGACTAAGGACATGGATTAGTGGAACCATGTCCTGTGGTCTGATGAGACCAAGATAAACGTATTTGGTTCGGATGGTGTCAGGCGTGTGTGGTGGCAACCAGGTGAGGAGTACAAAGACAAGTGTGTCTTGTCTACAGTCAGGCATGGTGGTGGGAGTGTCATGGTCCGGGGCTGCATGAGTGCTGCCAGCACTGGGGAGCTACAGATCATTGAGGGAACCATGAATGCCAACATGTACTGTGACATACTGAAGCAGAGCATGATCCCCTCCCTTCAGAGACTGGACCGCAGGGCAGTATTCCAACATGATAACGACCCCAAACACACCTCCAAGACCACCACTGCCTTGCTAAAGAAGCTGAGGGTAAAGGTGATGGACTGGCCAAGCATGTCTCCAGACCTAAACCCTATTGAGCATCTGTGGTAGGGTGACCAGACATCCCCAGTTTCAGGGGACAGTCCCCAGGTTGAGGACACTGTCCCCGGACCAAATCTGTCCCCAGTTTTGTCCCCGGATTGGATTTGAACAGGGGCTAGGGCAATTTCAAAGACCGTCAGTGCAGAATAAAACAAACAATCTGAATTACCCCCCCCCCTGCTCCGCCGCTCCTCCTAGCTTAGGGGGGTGTATTTTTTTCCATTATCTGTGCCCCTTTCTGATGATCATGTGCTGGTCGGATCGGAGGGAATATTTCTTCAGTTTCGGGCGCCCATTCAGCTCCACTCGCATGTTCTTCTGCCTTGGCTCAAGTCCCGGCCAGCCGCCTGCCTGCCTATCTCCTTGTCTTCCCTGGTGGAGTGATCTTCCTCCGCCCCCCACCCAGTAGTAGCCGGGGCCCGGAGAGTAAGGCTACTTTCACACTGAGGCGCTGGATGCGCTGGCGGTGCTATACCGCTATTCTGTTGCCGCAAATTGCGGGCGCTAGGGGTGGTATTTTAACCCCCGCTAGCGTCCGAAAAAGGGTTAAAAACGCCTGCAATAACGCCTCTTTGCAGCGTTTTGCGGGCGTTTTGGAGGCGCTACCCCATTGATTTCAATGGACAGGGGCGCTATAGGAGCGCTATTTTTAGCGCTCCTATTGCGCCTCAAAGATGCGGCTTGCAGGAGTGTAAGTCTCCTGCAAGCGCAGGAGTAACACTCCTGCAAGCGCAACGCTCCATTGTTAAAGCCCTCGGGCTTTCACATTGGATACTATTGTGCGGCTTTTTTGGGGCGCATTGCAGGCGCTATTTTTAGCACAATAGCGCCTGCAAAGCGCCTCAGTGTGAAAGGGGCCTAAGACTTGACAGGCTGTGAGGTGGGCGACGGCGGTGACAGGCAGAGAGTCGCTGATTGCCGCCATTACTAGTAAAAAAAAATATGTCCCCGGATTTCATTTTAAAAATCTGGTCACCTTAATCTGTGGGACATCCTGAAATGGAAGGTGGAGGAGCGCAAGGTCTCCAACATCCACCAGCTCCGTGATGTGGTCATGGAGGAGGGGAAGAGGACTCCAGTGGCAACCTGTGAAGCTCTGGTGAACGCCATGCCCAAGAGGATTAAGGCAGTGCTGGAAAATAATGGTGGCCACACAAAATATTGACACTTTGGGCCCAATTTGGATATTTTCACTTAGGGGTGTACTGACTTTTGTTGCCAGCGGTTTAGACATTAATGGCTGTGTGTTGAGTTATTTTGAGGGGACAGCAAATTTACACCGTTATACAAGCTGTACACTCACTACTTTACATTGTAGCAAAGTGTCATTTCTTCAGTGTTGTCACATGAAAAGATAGAAGAAAATATTTACAAAAATGTAAGGGGTGTACTTACTTTTGTTAGATACTGTATATATTTATTTTTAGCAGGGAGCAGAGAGCAGGGTTGTCAAACTCGATTTCACCTCACTGCTGCAGTATAGAAGGCGTGACCTGGTTATCTCACTGCTGCAATGTAGGAGGCGTGGCCTGGTTACCTCACTGCTGCAGTATAGGAGGTGTGGCCTAGCCCCCTTACTGCTGCAGTATAGAAGGTGTGGCCTGGTTACCTCACTGCTGCAGTATAGAAGGCGTGGCCTAGCCACCTCACTGCTGCAGTATAGAAGGTGTGGCCTGGTTACCTCACTGCTGTAGCATAGAAGGCGTGGCCTGGTTCCCTCACTGCTGCAGTGTACGAGGCGTGGCCTGGTTACCTCACTGCTGCAGTATAGGAGGTGTGGCCTGGTTACCTCACTGCTGCAGTATAGGAGGCGTGGCCTGGTTACCTCACTGCTGCAGTGTAGGAGGCGTGGCCACCTCACTGCTGCAGTATAGGAGACGTGGCCTGGTTACCTCACTGCTGCAGTGTAGGAAGCGTGGCCTGGTTTCCTCACTGCTGCAGTATAGAAGGTGTGGCCTGGTTACTTCACTGCTGCAGTGTAGGAGGCATGGCCTGGTTACCTCACTGCTGCAGTATAGGAGGTGTGGCCTAGCCCCCTTACTGCTGCAGTATAGGAGGTGTGGCCTGGTTACCTCACTGCTGCAGTATAGAAGGCGTGGCCTAGCCACCTCACTGCTGCAGTATAGAAGGCGTGGCCTGGTTACCTCACTGCTGTAGCATAGAAGGCGTGGCCTGGTTCCCTCACTGCTGCAGTGTACGAGGCGTGGCCTGGTTACCTCACTGATGCAGTATAGGAGGCGTGGCCTGGTTACCTCACTGCTGCAGTATAGGAGGCGTGGCCTGGTTACCTCACTGCTGCAGTGTAGGAGGCGTGGCCACCTCACTGCTGCAGTATAGGAGACATGGCCTGGTTACCTCACTGCTGCAGTGTAGGAGGCGTGGCCTGGTTTCCTCACTGCTGCAGTATGGAAGGCGTGGCCTAGCCACCTCACTGCTGCAGTATAGAAGGTGTGGCCTGGTTACTTCACTGCTGCAGTGTAGGAGGCATGGCCTAGTTACCTCACTGCTGCAGTGTAGGAGGCGTGGCCTGGTTTCCTCACTGCTGCAGTATGGAAGGCGTGGCCTAGCCACCTCACTGCTGCAGTATAGAAGGTGTGGCCTGGTTACTTCACTGCTGCAGTGTAGGAGGCATGGGCTAGTTACCTCACTGCTGCAGTGTAGGAGGTGTGGCCTGGTTACCTCACTGCTGCAGTGTAGGAGGCGTGGCCTGGTTACCTCACTGCTGCAGTATAGGAGGCGTGGCCTGGTTACCTCACTGCTGCAGTATAGAAGGCGTGGTCTAGCCACCTCACTGCTTTGGGCAGTGTGAAAGAGAGTGTAAAAGACACTCTTGGCTTCCAACTGCAGCCAGCAACCCTGCTGGGAAGCCATAGTCCAGTCTGAATAATGTGTCCGGGTTTCAGGTGGCCTGAAACCCGGACACATCATTCAAAACCCAAACTGTCCGGGTGAATCCTGGACAGGTGGCAACCCTAGCAGTATAGGAGGCGTGGTCTGGTTACCTCACTGCTGCAGTATAGGAGGCGTGGCCTGGTTACCTCACTGCTGCAGTATAGGAGGCGTGGCGTAGGTAGGCATAGGACACGCCCCCTGCCATACCCCCCTTTAAAGTGTTTGTAAACCCTTACAGACCACTTAGACCTACAGGTAAGCCTAGATTAAGGCTTACCTGTAGGTGCAAGAAATATCTCCTTAACCTACACGGTTAAGGAGATATTTCCCAAAAACGGGCACCGATGTCTACGGCGCATGCGCGCCATAGACAACGGCGCAGGCGCACTGAGCAAGCCGTGAGTGAAGGCTATGGAGCTGTCACAGCACATGCGCGGGAGTGACGTCATCGTGGCTCCGGCCAGTCACAGCGCCGGAGCCGCGATACAAGGAAGTGAGATGGCGGCGGTGGAGAAGAGGAAAGATGGCCGCTGCGGGGGCTTCGATCTCAGGTAAGTACTACATAATGAGCTAGTATGCTAAGCATACTAGCTCATTATGCCTTTGTCTTGCAGGGTCTTATTTTTATTTTTTTTCTTGAGGAGGGTTTACTTCCTCTTTAAAGGAGAATTAACAAAAAAAAAAAAATGATTAGTTAAACCCACAAGGGCTTTTTTTTACCACTACTATTCCTTTATATTGGCCTTGGAAATTTACAAATGTAGCCATTTAGAGATTGGATGAAAGGTTTAGCTCTGGGAAACACTTTTTGAAAGATAAATAGTGCATTTTATATACATCTATACAGATCAGACCAAAATGAGGGACAAATGAGGAGGACAGAGGGACATTGCTCCAAATTAGGGACAGTTGGGAGCTATGGAAGAGGGTGGTCAAGTCTTCACACGTCACTGTGGAGGAGGAGGAGGAGGAGGAGGAGGTGTGGCCTAGTCACCTCACTGCTTCAGTATAAGGGGTGTGGCCTGGTCACCTCAGCACTGCAGTGTAGGGGGTGTGGCCTACTGTGTCTTCAGTCATGAGGTGATTTTCTTGCTCCTGTGAGGGCAGCGGCCATTTTGTCTCACCAAGGATCACCTCTGTCACCTCTGAGACAGTGACATTCTGCTCCATACCTGGAAGTACCGGGTATTTCCTTCATTTACAGCGAGGTGAGAATGTGTGTGGGGTGTTGGGTTGACATTTTTTTCTTCCTTCACAAACAAAACACAGGTTACACTTCCTGTCATGTCCATTTACATGTATTAGCCATTTAAGCCATTTTGACTGGTTAAAGACCAGGCCCCTTTTTTGTGATTCTGAACTGCGTTGCTTTAACTGACAATTGCGCGGTCGTGCGACGTGGTTCCCAAACAAAATTTACGTCCTTTTTTCCCCACAAATATAGCCTTCTTTTGGTGGTATTTGATCACCTCTGTGGTTTTTATTTTTTGCGCTATAAACAAAAATAGAGCGACAATTTTGAAAAAATTCAATATTTTTAACATTTTGCTATAATAAATATCCCCAAAAAATATATAATTTTATTTTTTTTCCCCAATTTAGGCCGATACGTATTCTTTTACATATAACACAAAATAGGGGATAGTTTTATGGCATTTTTATAAATTTTTATTTTTTTACTAGTAATGGCGGCGATCAGTGATTTTTTTTGTGACTGCGACATTATGGCGGACACATCGGACACTTTTGACACATTTTTGGGAGCATTGTCATTTTTACAGCGACCAGTGCTATAAAAATGCACTGATTACTGTAAAAATGACACTGGCAGCGAAGGGGTTAACCACTAGGTGGCGCTGTAGGGGTTAAGTGTTCCCTGCATTGTGTTTCTAACTGTAGGGGGGTTGGGCTCTGTGTCACATGACACCGATCTCCGCTCCGAGTACACGGAGCCGAGATCCGTGTCATTGTCACTAGGCAGAGCAGGGAGATGCTTGTTTACACATCTCCCCGCTCTATACCTCCGTGAGACGATCGCGGGGATGCCCGTGGCGATCGAGTCAACGGGACCGGCGGTCCGACTCACGGGGAAGGCAGCAGGGTCGCGAGCCCACCGCCGGCGGCGAGCGTGCGTGACCCCCGCGTCAGGCAGTTAAAGGGGGGGACGTACAGGTACGTGGATGTGCCTGTATGTGCCATTCTTCCGACGTATATCTACTGGAGGCGGTCGGCAAGTGGTTGAAGTCGAACATTTTTTCCCATTTTGGATAGAATAAGGGAGGATTATAACCACTGTCAGTTTTTTTTTTTTCTTTGCCATCGGTGTAACTATTGGGGGGATTTTCTTCAACTTCCTGTCCCATAGGCAAAACAGGAAGTGACAGCAAATCCCCTCCAGAGTGAGGGAATCTCGGGGTGGCCCCATTGGAAGATTTCCCCTCTGTTCCTGTTCTGGGGACAGAATTTGCGATTTCTTTCACTTTTGATGATTACAGGATGAATAGAGTACTAAACCGCTACTACACTGCTACTTCAGTGATCTGTACTTGCTTCCGGGTCCCATGCTCAGCAGCTGCCCTGCTGTATTGTGAACATGGGAGGTTGGCAGCTTGGCATGGGTGTCACTCAAGGATCACTTTGGTCTGATTGGAACGCGGTTGAAGAGGAGATGTCGCACTCCACCTCGTCCAATCAGAAAATTATTTGCAAGCATTCTGATAATGCACCGTGTTCCCTGAATGGTGCACATGCCCAGTGGCCCACCTCCTGTATTCCCAATGCAGCCGGGCGGTCTCTTAGCATGGGATCCGGAAACTAGTTGAATCACTGTAGTGGCGGTTCTGTTACAGGAACATCGATCCCGATCAGTGTCACCTATCAGTGCCGCCTCATCAGTGCCGCCTCATTAGTGCCTATAAGCACACATCAGTGAAGGAGAAAAATTACCTGTTTGCAAAGTTTTATAACAAACTATAAAAAAAAAATTAAAATTTTTGTTTCTTTAGCAAAAAATACCCCCCCCCCGCCGGTGGTGATTAACCACTTAAGCCCCGGACCATTTGGTAGCTAAAGGACCAGAGGTGAATTCAGAATTTTGCACTGCGCTGCTTTAACTGTAAATTGTGCGGACATGCAATGTTGTACCCAAACGAAATTTGCGTCCTTTTCTTCCCACAAATAGAGCTTTCTTTTAATGGTATTTGATTGCCTCTGCGATTTTTATTTTTTGCGATATAAACGGAAAAAGAACGAAAATTTTGAAAAAAAATGATATTTTCTACTTTTTGTTATAAGAAAAATCGAATAAACTCAATTTTAGTCATACATTTAGGCCAAAATGTATTCAGCCACATGTCTTTAGTAAAAAAAATGTCAATAAGCGTATATTTATCGGTTTGCGCAAAAGTTATAGCATTTACAAACTAGGGTACATTTTCTGGAATTTACACAGCTTTTTTATATCTCATTTCTTGAGGTGCTAAAATGACAGGGCAGTACAAAACCCCCCCAAATGACCCCATTTTAGAAAGTAGACACCCCAAGGAAATTGCTGAGAGGCATGTTGAGCCCATTGAATATTTTTTTTTTTTTGTCCCAAGTGATTGAATAATGACAAAAAAAAAAAAAAATTACAAAAAGTTGTCACTAAATGATATATTGCTCACACATGCCATGGTTATATGTGGAATTGCACCCCAAAATACATTCTGCTGCTTCTCCTGAGCACGGGGATACCACATGTGTGGGACTTTTTAGGAGCCTAGCCGCGTACGGGACCCCGGAAACCAAGCACAGCCTTCAGGATTTCTAAGGGCGCAAATTTTTGATTTCACTCCTCACTACCTATCACAGTTTTGAAGGCCATAAAATGCCAAAATAGCACAAAACCCCCCCAAATGACCCCATTTTAGAAAGTAGACACCCCAAGGAAATTGCTGAGAGGCCTGTTGAGCCCATTGAATATTTTTTTTTTTTGTCCCAAGTGATTGAATAATGACAAAAAAAATTAAAAATTACAAAAAGTTGTCACTAAATGATATATTGCTCACACATGCCATGGTTATATGTGGAATTGCACCCCAAAATACATTCTGCTGCTTCTCCTGAGTACGGGGATACCACATGTGTGGGACTTTTTAGGAGCCTAGCCACGTACGGGACCCCGGAAACCAAGCACCGCCTCCAGGATTTCTAAGGGCGCAAATTTTTGATTTCACTCCTCACTACCTATCACAGTTTTGAAGGCCAAAAAATGCCAAAATAGCACAAAACCCCCCCAAATGACCCCATTTTGGAAAGTAGACACCCCAAGCTGTTTGCTGAGAGGCATGGTGAGTATTTTACAGCTCTCATTTGTTTTTGAAAATGAAGAAAGAACATTTTTTTTTTTCAATTTTCAAAACTTTGTGACAAAAAGCGAGATCTGCAAAATACTCACAATACCTCTCAGCAAATAGCTTGGGGTGTCTACTTTCCAAAATGGGGTCATTTGGGGGGTTTTGTGCCATCTGGGCATTCCATGGCCTCCGAAACTGTGATAGGCAGTGAGAAGTGAAATCAAAAATTGACACCCTTAGAAAGCCTGAAGGCGGTGATTGGTTTTTGGGGTCCCGTACATGGCTAGGCTCCCAAAAAGTCTCACACATGTGGTATCCCCGTACTCAGGAGAAGCAACAGAATGTATTTTGGGGTGTAATTCCACATATGCCCATGGTATGTTTGAGCAATATATCATTTAGTGACAACTTTGTGCAAAAAAAAAAAAAATGATTTTTTCCGCAACTTGTGTCAACATATAAAATATTCCATGGACTCGACATGCCTCTCAGTATATAGCTTGGGGTGTCTACTTTCCAAAATGGGGTCATTTGGGGGGGTTTTGAACTGTTCTGGCATTTTATACACAACATTAGGAAGCTTACATCCACTCTTCTAACCACTTGAAGACAAAGCCCTTTTTGACACTTTTTGCTTACATGAAAACATATTTTTTTTTGCAAGAAAATTATGTTGAACCCCCAAACATTATATATATTTTTAAAGCAAAGGCCCTACAGAATAAAATGGTGGGTGTTGCATTTTTTTTTTCTGCACAGTATTTGCGCAGCGATTTTTCAAACGCATTTTTTTGGGAAAAAATACACTTTTTTTAATTTTAATGCACTAAAACACACTATATTGCCCAAATGTTTGATGAAATAAAAAAGATGATCTTAGGCCGAGTACATAGATACCAAACACGACATGCTTTAAAATTTCGCACAAACGCGCATTGGCGACAAACTACATACATTTTTAAAAGCCTTTAAAAGCATTTACAGGTTACCCCGTTAGATTTACAGAGGAGGTCTACTGCTAAAATTACTGCCCTCGATCTGACCTTCGCGGTGATACCTCACATGCATGGTGCAATTGCTGTTTACATATGACGCCAGACCGACGCTTGCGTTCGCCATTGGGCAAGAGCAGGGCAGGACAGGGGTGCTTTTCTTTTTTTTTTTATTTTTTTATTATTAATTTTGCTTTTTTATTTTATTTTTAAACTGTTGCTTCCATATTTATTTATTTTTATCACTTTTATTGTTATCTCAGGGAATGTAAATATCCCCTATGATAGCAATAGGTAATGACAGGTACTCTTTTTTGAAAAAACTGGGGTCTATTGGACCCTAGATCTTTCCTCTGCCCTCAAAGCATCGGTGTGATAAAATGCTTTCCCAATTTCCCAATGGCGCTTTTTATATCCGGGGGGGGGGGGCATTCCCTCCCACTGCTTGTAAAAGCAGTCCAGAGGCTAATTAGCCACTAGGATTGCTTTTACATGAAAGCCGGCCGCTGGCTGAAAAGAATGATACCAAGATGATACCTAAACCCGCAGGCATCATTCTGGTATAAACATTCAAAGTCCAGCAACATACCAGTACGTTGCTGGTCCTTGTTGGACATGTATTGTAATCTTTTTTTTCATGCAGCCTGTTGGCTGAACGAAAAAAAAAGATTGATCGGTGGGTATGCCCACCATTAGAATACCGCCCTTCATCCACCCACTTCTAATGATGGGCATACATGCACCATTTATATATGCCGAAGCATGGGGGCATCTTCCCGCAAAAGTTATGCCGCGTACACATGGTCAGACTTTTCCACGGGCAAGCCTCCGTCGGAATTTCGACCGTATATACGCGGCATTAGGAGCAAAATCGCTCCTCCGCTCCTGCTGCCCCAATGCTTCGGCATATATGCTTCTTTTTTTTTAACTGTGGTGGTGAAATTACCTCCTACAGCACTGGAGTCGCAGGGATCAGGCCTGTCTCTGCGAACGCTGCAGTTATGTGTGTTGTGTTTTGCAAGTGACAGTGATCGATCGATACTGCACTTCGGTGGCCTGGGCTTGACGGAGGGGCAAAACGCAGGTGCTAGCAGGTATCTGGGCTGATCCCGCTAACACTGCGTTTTTGGGAACCCTAAACTGCTGGGGACGCTAGTATAGATCTGATCAGATCAGATATTGATCTGTTCAGATACTATACCACTAAGGGGGGTGTATGCTTCACGTGTGGGTGTTAGCGCTACTGGCACTAACCTGACGCTGCCTGGGGTGTGACGCAGACCCTCTCTGACGCTAAAACCTAACTGATATCACCCGCTGGGCGATCAGGGGGTTAAACCTTTATTGGGTTATATACGGCGGGTGCCCTGACACTATAAAAAGCAAACTAACTAACCAGTGTCACCCGTAACACTTATATGATGATCACTGGTGAAAGGGTTAACTAGGGGCAATTAGGGGGTTAAAACCTTTATTAGGTAATACATGGGGGTACCTGACGCTATATAAAAACCTGACGGCGAACCTAAAAAAAAATTACTGGCTACCGATCTGCATCACCGACACTAAGACAACGATCATAAAAACGATTGCTTAGCGACAGTGGTGATAGGGGGTGAAAGGGTTACCTGGGGGGTGATCAAGGGGGTTACACCTTTATTAGGTAATATATGGGGGTACCCGACGCTATAAAAACCTGCGGCGAACCTAAAAAAAATTACTGGCTACCGATCAGCATCGCCGACGCTAAGACATCGATCAGAAAAATTATCGCTTAGTGACAGTGGTGATAGGGGGTGAAAGGGTTACCTAGGGGGGCGATCAAGGGGGTTAAACCTTTATTAGGTAATATATGGGGGTACCCGACGCTATAAAAACCTGCGGCGAACCTAAAAAAAATTACTGGCTACCGATCAGCATCACCGACGCTAAGACATCGATCAGAAAAATTATCGCATAGCCACGGCGGTGCTAGGGGGTGAAAGGGTTACCTGGGGGGTGATCAAGGGGGTTAAACCTTTATTAGGTAATATATGGGGGTACCCGACGCTATAAAAACCTGCGGCGAACCTAAAAAAAATTACTGGCTACCGATCAGCATCGCCGACGCTAAGACATCGATCAGAAAAATTATAACTTAGTGACAGTGGTGATAGGGGGTGAAAGGGTTACCTGGGGGGCGATCAAGGGGGTTAAACCTTCATTAGGTAATATATGGGGATACCCGACGCTATAAAAACCTGCGGCGAACCTAAAAAAAATTACTGGCTACCGATCAGCATCACCGACGCTAAGACATCGATCAGAAAAATGATTGCTTAGTGACAGTGGTGATAGGGGGTGAAAGGGTTATCTGGGGGGTGATCAGGGGGTTAAACCTTTTTCTCTTACCATCCATGGACTGACACGGTGTCTCTTTACACTTTACACGTGGGTTATGTCCCTGCTTGCAGGAGAAGACCTAGGCAGAATGTGAAATGTTATACATACATTCTAAAAGCCAGAGCTGAACAGCCCCACCCAGGGGGCCGTCCCTCCGGACATAACCCTCCCACTACAGTCAGCAGACTCCAGTTTTTTTCTGCCTAGCAGAAGGAGAAGACGTGGCTCTCTCAGGAGCCAGTCTCCTGACCTATTTTTATTCCTTTTCTGGAATTCTTTTTTATTTTATTTTTGAGAATTTTCTATCAACTGTCGGCTGGGCAACAGGTTGGGTACAAGATATCCTCGTAGTCTTCCCTGTCCGACCATCGAGCGTGCTGATCCTCGCCTTGTGTGCGTGAGACTCAGTTCACGACATGCCCCATGACTCCAGGGGTGGCCGGGTTTGCTTTCATGCTCCCACGGTCCTCTCAAGACTGAACAGTTCCTGACTGACTGTATCTTTCGCGGTGGACCGGGCCGACAGCTACTCAGTACTGCACTGTGATAGTCCTGTCAGAAACACACCAGTGGGTCCCTCAGGGGACGGGTAAGTAGTCTCTCCTGCCTGCAGGTGAGTACAAAAGGCTGTGTGTTTCTCTGTGGGGGATTTTCCCTGTCTCCCCCTGTATTTCATTGTCACTCTCTGTCACCATTGCTGGTGCTGTGCTGTGTGGGGTGCCTGGGGGTCACACTGTTCTTGGAGGGGCTAATGCTGGTCTGCAGATATGCTTGGGGCCTTTTTTTGTGTGTTTTGGGGCCTGAGCGCCGAGTGGCGCTGTGTGTGTGCTGTTTTTTTCACTTTTGCTGAGTCATGGCGGCCATCTTGCCGCGGATCGCCTCAGTGAAGTGCGGAGGCCATTTTCTTGTAGCCCGTGCGCTCTTCAGCACTAGTTTTGGCCTCTAGCGCTGCTGTAACAGCGCGAATCTCCTCACAATCTCCTCACAGCTCACCAGCGCTGACACAGCGCTGTACAGACAGCGGAACTGAGCGGTCCCTGGTCCGGTTTGGTGAGTCCCCTGGGCGCCCCCTCCTCAGTCAGCACAGCCTGTGGGTGGACTTTTTATCTGAGGAGTCTCAGAGGGGGGCAATATGGAGTCTCTGTCACCAGCTTCCCCTAAATGTCAGTGGACAACAGGCAGTGCTTCAGCACCTGCGGTCCCTAGGGACCAGTTGTGGGCAGTCCTGGAATCATTTCTGACCAGGATGGGAGCTGTGTGCAAGCGCAAGGGAGCAAAAAAGCGTCCTCTCCCTACTTTACTTCATAAGGGCAGTGCGCTGATTCAGATATGGGCCTAGCCACTACCGCTCAGGACCCTAGTTCTGAATGTATTGGATGGTTTTGAACAGGACATTCCTTATGAGGAAAACTCCAGTTCTGAGTCAGTAAATGACAGGGCGCTTGTTAGTGTACTCATGACTGCGGTAAGGGACACTCTCAAGCTAAAATGCTGCGGATGCAGAACCTCAGGCGGATACAGTCTCCTTTGGTTCTTTTAAGGCCAGGCCTTCTAAAGAGGTTTTTCCATATGTACTTTCTTTGACCAGTTCATTGATAAGGTCTGGGAAAAGCCGCAGAAGAATTTTTTTATGGTCCCGCGGCGTTTGTGTCATGGATATGCATTAATGTCTGTCTGCCATCTTACCTTCCTCCTCATGTGTTCATCTAGAGACCAGACCTCCTTCACCTGGCTTCCTTTATAATCTCCTCCCAGCCTGACTCCACCCCAGGCCCTATCACTGAACACTATATTAACCTGTGCACTGCAAGCCTGCTTTGCTGATCAACGTGTTTGTTAGGCATTGTGTGTTTGGGTTCCTGCCTGCCGTGTGCTACGTCTGTCTCTCTGTTACGTTATTGGCTTGTCCCCGACCATCCCTGTCTGCTCGTGACCCTTGACCTTCGGCTCGTTCTTCGTTATCCTTGTCTGCTTGTGGCCCCTGACCTTCGGCTTGTTATTCGGTTCTCTCTATCGTGTGCTGCTGCTTCCCCTTATCCTACGGGGCGTGAGCTAGGAAACTCCAGGGGCCGCGACCTGGTCCCAGCCTGCAGCGTAACATCCTCACCACTAGAGGCCCTGGAGAAGACCAGCTGGGTCTTAGACTCCGCGCCCTGGGGAATCTTGGCTCTCGCTTCCGTTGGGATCCCGGTTGTGCTCCTCTGGTCCCGCTTTCCACAACCACCCAGTTTCCTATCCACAGAAGCCAGCCATAGGGTTCACTACCTCGCGGTGCACTCCTGTCCCCCTACGGTGTGCATCTGTCACCTGGCCACAGGTGACCCTGACAGTTTGATCAGCCATGAACCCGGCTGACATCCCGCTTCCCGCGGATGATCCATTGCAGGGCATAGTTTGCAGACTTGAGACCCAGGAATCAAATCAGACCCAGGTGATGCGATTCCTCCAGGATCTGGCTTCTCGATTCGAGCAGCTTCAGGTCTCCTTGGGAACCCCGAATCCGCAATCCCAAGTACAACCAGCGGCTGTACCTATCGCACCAGTCGCAGCCTCACACTCACTAAGATTGCCAGCTCCGTTCCGTTTCTCTGGGGACTCCAAGGCCTGCAGGGGGTTTCTCAGCCAATGCACTATTCATTTTGAGCTTCAGCCTCAAAGCTTCCTATCTGACCGGGCTAAGGTAGCCTATATCATTTCCCTCCTCTCCGGTGAAGCTTTGGCCTGGGCTGCCCCCCTGTGGGAGAGGAACGATCCGGTGGTTTCCAGTCTGTCCGAATTCTTGAAGCTCTTTCGTAATATCTTCGAAGAGCCGGCTCGGGCTTCTTCAGCGGCTAGTGCTGTCTTACGTCTTCGCCAAGAATCTAGTTCAGTGGGGCAATATGCTCTTCAGTTCCGTATCCACACAGCTGAATTGAGCTGGAATAATGAGGCCCTGGTCGCTACCTTTTTACATGGCCTCTCTGACCGAGTGAAAGACGAATTAGCGGGAAGAGCCATTCCCGTCGGTCTGGACGATGTAATTTCATTATGCAACCAGATCGACATTCGTTTTCAAGAGAGGTCCTTAGAAAAAAGACGCCAGCACTCTCTGGGTCCTAGCCAGTCTGAGCTCCCCTCCCTTCATCCCGTGGAGCATCCTCTACCTGCTGAAGAACCTATGCAGCTGGGCCGGACCAGACTAACCCCCGAAGAACGTGCTAGGCGCAGAGCTCTGGGCTTGTGCCTCTATTGTGGGGGCAAGGGTCATTTTCGTGACTCCTGCTCGCTTCGTCCGGGAAACGCTCGGGTCTAATACATTTGGAAGGTGGAGTATTGGACCCAGAAACTTCACCTTCTCGCCTGCTCTTGCCGGTGTCCCTTCATGTAGGCACTTCTCCTCAGTCAACCCTTGCATACCTGGATTCCGGGGCTGCCGGCAATTTCATGGATTGGAGAACTGCTTCTTCTATGAAGCTTACCCTTTCACCTCTCACTACCCCATTGGTAGTCTCGGCAATTGATGGCACTGTTCTCCCAGGGGGCCCTATTCGCTTCCAGACGCTACCCATTAGGATGTCGGTAGGGATTCTCCACCAGGAGTGGATATCCTTTCTTATTCTACCCAAGGCCTCTACCCCAGTTGTATTGGGCCTCCCTTGGCTACAGCTCCACTCTCCACATGTGGACTGGGTCTCTGGGCAGATCCTGGCCTGGGGTTCCTCATGTTTCTCGTCGTGTCTTCTCAAGGTGACCCCCAAGGAGAGCCTTCCGGTTGCTGCCACTTCTGTTTCTTCTGATCTTCCCGCCGCATACAGCGATTACCGGGATGTGTTCTGTAAAAAATCAGCTGAGGTGCTTCCTCCCCACAGGTCTTTTGACTGTGCTATTGATCTTGTCCCCGGAGCAACTCTACCCAGGGGTCGTACCTACCCTCTGTCCATCCCAGAGACCCAGGCCATGTCGGAGTATGTAGCAGAGAATCTGGAGAGAGGGTTCATCCGGAAATCCTCATCGCCTGCAGGGGCAGGGTTCTTTTTTGTTGCCAAAAAGGATGGTACCTTAAGACCCTGCATCGATTATCGGGGTTTAAATGCGGTTACTATTAAAAATCGATACCCCTTACCCTTAATATCTGAGCTATTCGATAGGTTGAAGGGTGCCTCCATTTTCACCAAGTTGGATCTCAGAGGCGCGTACAATCTCATTCGAATACGGGAGGGTGACGAATGGAAGACTGCATTTAACACTAGAGACGGGCATTACGAATATCTGGTGATGCCTTTTGGTCTGTGTAATGCTCCAGCCGTGTTTCAAAACTTTGTCAATGAAATCTTCAGAGATCTGCTGTACCAGTTTGTTGTCATCTATCTGGATGACATTCTGATCTTTTCTGAAAATCTGCTCGTCCACAGAAACCATGTCCGCACTGTACTTCAACGTCTTAGAGAGAACAATCTCTATGCCAAGCTGGAGAAATGTTCCTTTGAATGTTCTGAGGTCCTGTTTTTGGGGTGCTTTGTCTCATGTTCGGGGCTTCGTATGGACCCTGGGAAGGTCTTGGCTATCACCAACTGGCCTCTTCCTGCTAGCCTCAAGGCCACACAGCGCTTTCTTGGCTTCACTAATTATTATAGGCAGTTCATAAGGAATTACTCTTCCATTGCCGCGCCTATTATCGCTTTGACCAAGAAGGGTGTGAATGCCAGAGACTGGCCTCCCGAAGCTGTCTCTGCATTTCACAACCTGAAACAGGCCTTTGTTTCTGGCCCCCTCTTGAGGAGACCAAATCCTGGGAATGCATTTTTTATTGAAGTGGACGCTTCCTCAATGGGGGTGGGAGCTGTGCTTCTTCAAATCTTTGAGAAGAGACGCCAACCATGTGCGTTCTTCTCCAAAAAATTTTCTCAGGCAGAGAGGAATTATGCCATCGGTGATCGGGAACTTCTCGCAATTAAATTGGCGTTAGAGGAGTGGCGTCATCTCTTGGAGGGTTCCCCTCACTCCATAACGATCTTTACCGATCACAAGAATTTACAGTATCTACAGAATGCTAAACGTCTGAATCCTAGACAGGCCAGGTGGAGTCTCTTCTTTGCCCGTTTTAATTTCACGATTACCTACAAACCTGGTTCCTGCAACGGTCGGGCTGATGCGCTCTCTAGGTCATTTGACACTTTGGACGAGGAGTCCGCCCCTGAACCTGAGCCGATCATTCCCACCTCATGCATTGTTGCCCACTCTACCACCCTGAAGTCTAAAATTCCGCCTGGTAAGACCTTTGTCCCCACTGAGCTAAGAGCTAAGATCCTTCGTTGGGGACATGATTCCAAGGTGGCAGGGCATTCTGGATTCCTCCGATCCTTCCTACTCATCAGTCGTCACTACTGGTGGCCTAATCTCCGCTCAGACGTCAAAGACTACGTTAAAGCTTGTCATGTCTGTGCTCAGTCCAAATCCTCCACACAAGCTCCTGCTGGTCTCCTCATGCCCTTGCCTATTCCTAAGGAACCCTGCGCCCATATTGCCATGGATTTTATCACCGATCTCCCACTGTCTGAGAATAATACAGTCATTTGGGTGGTAATCGATCGATTCTCCAAGATGGCTCATTTTGTTCCTCTTCCTGGTCTTCCTTCTGCCCCTGCCTTGGTTCCCATTTTCATTCGAGAAATTCTCCGCCTACATGGGGTCCCTTCTCATATTGTTTCCGACAGGGGAGTCCAAATCACGTCTCGTTTTTGGAGAGCCTTTTGCAAATCCCTCAATATTGTCTTGGATTTTTCTTCTTCTTACCATCCCCAATCCAATGGACAGACTGAGAGGGTTAATCAGGAGTTAGAGGTCTTTCTTCGCACCTTTGTGTCTTCTCACCATGACGATTGGTCCTCTCTACTCCCGTGGGCAGAATTCTCCCATAACAATCATGTGAATACCAGTTCGCAGAAGACACCCTTTTTCACAGTTTATGGAAAACACCCTCAACTTCCTCTTCCTATGATCTGTTCTCCAGACATTCCAGCTTTGGCTTCGGTTCAGGAGTCTCTCAATTCCGTTTGGGGTCACGTTCATGATTCCCTCCGGGCAGCTGCTGAAAAATTCAAAGGCTTTGCCGACCGCCGCAGGCGTAAACCACCTTCTCTTCAGCCAGGGGACAAAGTCTGGCTCTCTACCAGGAACATCAAGCTCCGAGTTCCTTCTCTGAAGTTTGCTCCACGATTCATCGGTCCATACACGGTAACTGCTAAACTGAATCCGGTTTGTTTCAAACTCCAGATTCCTAAGAGCCTTAAAATCACTAACTCCTTTCATGTTGCTCTTCTAAAGCCTTTAGTCCTCAATAAATTCTCTCGTCCTCTTCCTACCGTGGCGCCTGTCTCTGAGGATAATCAGGAGTACGAGATCAGTCAAATTCTGGACTCCCGACTCTGTAAAGGCGTTCTTCAGTACCTCGTTCATTGGAAAGGGTTTGGTCCTGAGGAGAGGTCTTGGATCACTGCATCTGAGGTCTTTGCACCTCGTCTGTTAAAGGAGTTTCATCTGAAGTTTCCCTCTAAACCTGGGCCCAGGCGGGGAAGGGGGAGGCCTCGTAAGAGGGAGGGTACTGTCATGGATATGCATTAATGTCTGTCTGCCATCTTACCTTCCTCCTCATGTGTTCATCTAGAGACCAGACCTCCTTCACCTGGCTTCCTTTATAATCTCCTCCCAGCCTGACTCCACCCCAGGCCCTATCACTGAACACTATATTAACCTGTGCACTGCAAGCCTGCTTTGCTGATCAACGTGTTTGTTAGGCATTGTGTGTTTGGGTTCCTGCCTGCCGTGTGCTACGTCTGTCTCTCTGTTACGTTATTGGCTTGTCCCCGACCATCCCTGTCTGCTCGTGACCCTTGACCTTCGGCTCGTTCTTCGTTATCCTTGTCTGCTTGTGGCCCCTGACCTTCGGCTTGTTATTCGGTTCTCTCTATCGTGTGCTGCTGCTTCCCCTTATCCTACGGGGCGTGAGCTAGGAAACTCCAGGGGCCGCGACCTGGTCCCAGCCTGCAGCGTAACATCCTCACCACTAGAGGCCCTGGAGAAGACCAGCTGGGTCTTAGACTCCGCGCCCTGGGGAATCTTGGCTCTCGCTTCCGTTGGGATCCCGGTTGTGCTCCTCTGGTCCCGCTTTCCACAACCACCCAGTTTCCTATCCACAGAAGCCAGCCATAGGGTTCACTACCTCGCGGTGCACTCCTGTCCCCCTACGGTGTGCATCTGTCACCTGGCCACAGGTGACCCTGACAGTTTGTCTATCAGATACCCCTTGAAGATGCCCTACTTAAAAAGTGGGCTTCTCCCCCAGGGTCGACCCTCCAGTCGCCCGGTTGAACAAGGCCATCACTCTCCCGATGGAGGGGACTCCTGCATTTGAGGACCCCACTGACAGGAGGTCAGAAGTGGTGAGCAGAGCCATGTTTGCCTTGTTGGGATCCGCCCTACGGCCTGTGGTAGCGGCGACCCTTGTGTCTTAAACACTTACAGGTTGGGCAAAAATGTTGCACCTAGCTGTACAGGAGCATAATCTTCCTCCAGACACAGTTGCTTTGGCCCACCAACTGGTTCAGGGCCTGGTTTATGTGTGCGACGCCACGTTGGACGCGACCCCTTTAATATCCAGGGCCTCTGTCTCGGCGGTGGTATTGCGTCGTCTTATCTGGTTGAAGTGCTGGTCTGCTGACCTAGCCTTAGGAAGCTCCTGACGGATCTACCATTTAAAGGTGGTAGACCTTTCGGTGCTGCTCTGGATGACATCGTCATGGATGTCATGGGAGGTAAAAGCACTCTTCTTCCTTAGACTAGCAAGGGTGAGGAGGCCCGCCGCAAACAGGGGCCTTCCTTTCCAGCAAAAGGTTTTTTTTTCGTCAGTCAGAGTCCACGGGTAGGCCCTCTCAGACTGACGGCAGTGCGGCTGGTGGGCACAAGTGCCCCTGGGTGCGTAAGCCGAACATGCGGCTCCCAAGCCCGCCTCCGCGTGAAGTCTTGCCTCCACCCGACTCTGGGGTGGGGGGACGACTTCGCAGGTCACGAATCGGTGGTCCTCCCGAATCTCCGACTGGTGGGTGTGCGAGGAGGTCACCTCAGGATACAGGATAGTATTCCGATCCTGGCCCCCAGACAGATTCTTTCCCTCAAATCTTCCTCTCCTTCCTACCTGTCGGGCAGCCCTCTTGGGGGCTGTACAGGATTTGATCAGGTCCGGAGTGATTGTGCCGGTTCCGTCACAGGAGAGTTTTCAGGGATTCTACTCGAATCTGTTTGTCGTCCCAAAAATAGGACGTGGTTCGACCTATCCTGGACCTCAAGGCCCTGAATGTCTTCGAGAAGGTGCAGAAATTCCGCATGGAATCTATTCGTACGGTGATCGCTACACTCCACCAAAGGGATTTTCTTCTGGCGTCCTTGGACTTCAAGGATGCCTACTTGCATGTTCCGATCTGCGCAAGTCACCAGAAGTTTCTGCGCTTTGCGATCAGCGAAGTCCACTATCGATTGTGGCTCTTCCTTTCGGCCTAGCCTCGGCACCAAGGGTGTTCACCAAGGTGCTTGCTCCGGTTCTAGCCTTCTGTTACAGCGAGGTATTGCTGTCGTGGGCTATCTGGACGATCTTCTGCTAAGAGCAGAAAGTGGATCAGACTTAGAGGAAAGGTGACTATCGTCAATTAGACCCTCAGGGACTCGGGTGGTTCCTGAACATTCAGGAGTCAGTCCTGGTCCCGACTCAGTGTCTGGAGTATCTAGTTCTGATTCTAGACTCCTTGGAGGCAAAGGTATCCTACCTCTGGAGAAGTTGCTGACACTTCAGTCTGCGGTGCGGGTGCTGACATCCCAAAAATGGTTGTCAATCCGTTTTTTGCATGAGAGTCCCGAGACTCGTGGTGGCCTCCTTCGCGGCCGTTCCGTATGCCCAATCACACACCAGGGCATTGCAGAAGGAGATCTTGTCCACCTGGGACAAATCCCCGTTGTCCTTGGATCTTCAGATCCAGGTGATTCACCTGGTCAGGGCGCCCCTGACATGGTGGTTGAGATCCTCGGCTCTTCGGTCCGGAAAGTCGTTCCCCTCCCATCCAATGGACGGCACTCATGATGGACACAAGCCTGACGGGCTGGGGTGGAGTCTGGGGAATCCTGTCGGCTCAGGCCTTGGACTCCGGACGAGCCCGTTTACCAATCACTGTTCTGGTAATACGGGCCATCGGACTGTGTCTCTCCTCAGGTCAGAGAGAGTACGGGGTCGCTCCATCAGGAGCCAGTCGGACACCGCCACGGCGGTGGCGTATGTAAACCATCAAGGGGGAACTCGGAGCTCAGCTGCGGCTTCCGAGGTAGTCCGTATCCTGAAGTGGGCCGGAAGAAACGTGCCGGCTCTGTAGGCCATTTTACATTCTGGGCATAGACAATGGGCAGGCGGACTATCTGAGTCGCCAATCGCCAGACACCGGACCAAGAAGAGTGGTCCTTGCATATTTCAACTCCTTTACCGACGGTGGGGCACGCCGGGTGTGGACCTGATGGCCTCTCGACTCAATCGCAAGGGTCGAGGTTGTGGCCAGATCCAGGGATCCTTGGACGATGCCTCGGATGCGTTGGTGGCCCCATAGGGTCCTTATCGCCTGATATAAACTCCAGCGATCCTAATTGTTCCGGATTGGCCTCAGCATCACTGGTACGCTGATCTGGTACGTCTCGTCGCGGACGTTCCCTGGCGGTTGCCGATGAGGGAGGACCTTCAGTCTCGAGGTCCTATGTTTCATCCGGCTTACAGTCTCTGGCTTTAATGGCAGGGCTGTTAAAAGCCAGGTGCTGAGGGACCGAGGTCTCTCGGACTCGGTCATTTTGACCATGTTAAGGACACGGAAGTCTTCCTCCAGGCAGATCTATCACCGTACCTGGAAAGCTTATATCGCCATGTGCGAAGCGCTGGACTGGCGTCCTCGGACGTATTCCGTCCCCAGAATCCTGCGTCCTCTGCAGTGTGGAGTGACCCAAAAGCTTGCTTTGAGTACCATCAAGGATCAGATTTCGGCCTTGGCCGTCTTCTTTCAGCGACCTCTAGCGGGTCATTTTCTTGGTTAGCACCTTGTGTTGGGGGTTCGCCATGTGCTCCCTCCTGTCAAGCCTCCTCTCCCACCGTGGGATCTGAATTTGGTGCTCTCGGTCCTCCAGGAACCTCCTTTTGGGAATATCCGGGATATTCCCCTCTTGTCTTGTCTCAGAAGGTGGCCTTTTTAGTGGCAATCACTTCTGTTTGACGAGTGTCTGAGTTGGCGGCTTTGTCCTGCAAGTCGCCATATTTAGTCATCCATAAGGATAAGGCGGTGTTGCATCCGCGACCTTCCTTTTTTGCCAAAGGTGGTGTCGACCTTTCACCTACATGAGGACATTGCCCTCCCGTCCTTGTGTCCTCACCCATCGCATCCCAGAGAGTTTGCGCTGCACATATTGGAGGTGGTACGAGCCTTACGGGTGTACCTGTCTGCTACTGCTTCTATTCGGAAGTCCGACTCACTATTTGTGACTGTCTCTGGTCCATAACAGGGCCAAGCCGTTTCGTCTGCCATCATTTTTAGGGGAATCAGACAAACCGTCATTCAAGCCTATGCTCTCAAAGGGCGGGCGCCTCCCTTTCCGGTTACGGCGCATTCCACCAGGACAATTCGTGCTTCCTGGGTTTCCCGACATCAAGCGTCGGTTGCAGTGCCGGCCGAAGACATTGTGCTGCCTGGTACCAAGAATGAAATGCTGCCCCCCCCCCCCCCCCAAAAAATAAATAAAAAATCACGCCCACCAAAATGCCCCCACATCCATCATTTTATATCATGATAACTAAAGTGGACCTGTCATGGCTCTATAAAAAGGACCTGTTATGGCTCTATTCATGTATATAGGAGTATAAAGAGGACCTTCCATGGCTCTATACATGTATATAGAAGTATAATGAGGACCTGTCATGGCTCTATACATGTACCGTATTTTCCCTGTCTATAAGACGCCCCCCATGTACAAGACGCCCCCCACTTTTCCAACCCAAAATTAAGAAATCAATATTTTACACATAGGTAAAACAGAACACATTTTTATTTAGTAATTACCGCAGGTAACGTTTAAATACTAGTATATTATGCAGGGGTTGTTCTTCCTGTTTTCTCCACTGTCTATCATACACTCTGCGGAGGCAAGTCCAAACTGTTTCTCTGCAGCTCTATTCCCACGCTCTTTTTTGCATAGCTGGCTACATTTGGTTTGATTTGGCAGAGTAAGACAATCACTTACTTTTATTATTTTCTGACATCTTGGTCCCAGAACACTCCGGTCCCTGTTGCATCTGTGCATCTCCACTTCCAACAGGATCGCATCTGCTCACTCTCCACCTCCACCCCCAGCTTTAGCTGACGTCAGTAACATACGGCTCGTGATTGGAGAAAGCCACTTGACAAGCTATGGGCCGCGACGCACCTTCGCGGATGTCTCCCAGGCTGACCAACCGTGTATAAGACGCTGTTCGATTTACAGGCTATTATTTTAGGAAAAAATAGCGTCTTATCCACGGAAAAATACGGTTTATAGAAATATAAAGAGGACCTGTCATGGCTCTATACATGTATGTAGGAGTATAAAGAGGACCTGTCATGGCTCTATACATGTATGTAGGAGTATAAAGAGGACCTGTCATGGCTATATACATGTATATAGAAGTATAAAGAGGACCTGCCATGGCTCTATACATGTATGTAGGAGTATAAAGAGGACCTGTCATGGCTCTATACATGTATATAGGAGTATAAAAGGACCTGTGCGTAGCCGGCGGCCGCGATGTCACCGGCCACACATAGTGGATTGTCACTTGTCACAACGTCACCTGCCACACGTTGCAGATTGTCACTTGCCACAACGTCACCTGCCACACATTGCGGATTGTCACTTGCCACAACGTCACCTGCCACACGTTGCAGATTGTCACTTGCTGTGTCCCAGAGTAAAGGCAGGCAGCAGAGAGCTAATGTAATCTCTCTGCTGCCCGCACAGTGGGGGCGGAACTGCAGTGATGCAGGGCGGGCAGTGAGAGATGATGTCATCTCTCTGCTCCCCCGCCCGCTGTTTGGCCAGCAAGCCCGCTCACTTGCTGACTGTCCCGCCCGCTGACTGTTCCTCTGTTCTGCCCGCATGCTCCATTCACCTTGGCCCAACGCCCAGGTGAATGGAGCGCGCGGGGAGCGGAGCGGGCTGGCTGGCGGGCGGGCGTCAATTTGCCTCACAGCGGAGCGGGCGGGTTAGCGACAATTTGCCTCACAGTGCAGAGTAGGGTTGCCACCTTTTCGTCAAGCCAAACCCGAACACATTAGCAGCACACGCCAATATATATTTTTTTTTGTAGTACATTAAATTCATTACCTCTGTACAAAGCAATGCACAGCTATTTTTTTTTAATTTAGTATACCCTGTACATATATTTTTGTGATTAAATAAAATTTCTAATCATATGGAGTTAATCACAAGAGTCCCCCTTTATATCAGAGTCAACAGAGTTCTCCTTTAGATCTGAATCTGCAGAGTTCCCCTTTACATCTGAATGCACAGGGTTCTGCAGAAGAGGAGTGCAGAGGGTAAGATGGGGGCAGTATGTACAGGAGAGGAGTGCAGAGGGTATAATGGGGGCAGTATGCATAAGAGAGAAGTGTGGAGGGTATGATGGAGCAGTATGTATAGAAGAGGAGTTGAGAGGGTATGAGGGGGGCGGTTTGTACAGGAGAGGAGTGTGGAGGGTATGATGGGGCGGTATGTACAGGAGAGGAGTTTGGAGGGTATGAGGGGGGCAGTATGTACAGGAGAGGAGTGTGAAGGGTATGATAGGTGCAGTTAGTACAGGAGAGGAGTTCGGAGGGTATGATGGGTGCAGTTAGTACAGGGGAGGAGTTCGGAGGGTATGATGGGTGCAGTTAGTACAGGGGAGGAGTTCGGAGGGTATGATGGGTGCGGTTAGTACAGGGGAGGGGTTCAGGGGGTATGATGGGTGCAGTTGGTACAGGAGAGGAGTTTGGAGGGTATGATGGGTGCAGTTAGTACAGGGGAGGAGTTCGGAGGGTATGATGGGTGCAGTTGGTACAGGAGAGGACTTCGGAGGGTATGGCGGTGGCAGAATGGGGAGGGATTTCTTGCTGTGTCTATGGGGTGACCAGGGAGTGATGTTGGGAAGATAGGGGAAGGAAAGTGACCATGAAATGATGGGGGGGGGGGTAGGAAGCAGCTCTGAGTGACGTCTGTATGAAGTGGTCTGGGGGGGTGATGCAAGCTGGGGGGAGTTGGGGGCTGAGAAGTGGTCAGATAGTGATGTATATAATAAAAAAAAAACTCATCCACTAAAAACATACAACAATAAATCATACAACAGTACTACAGATCTATGTAATGGAGCTCCCAGCACTCTGTATACCCAGATAATGTGAAGGTAATGTATGACCATTCATATAACCCTGTGGTATCCAGGCTCTGAGTCTGTACAATCAGAGGTGTGAACTCACCACATATATACAGGTTACATGAATGGTTATAAATGACTTCACATTATCAAGTCTGAACAATTGGATTGGAGGATGTTTGCACAGACTTTTCATGCTTAGAAGTGATCTGTCAAATGTGATCGGGCTGCTGCAGACCCCCCTCCCCCACACTCAAACTCACTATCTCCTCCGATTCTTCTGTCAACTTCTGTTAACCCTTCACTGCATCTCCTGAAGAAAAAACCACCTTGAAAGCAACTACTATCCACCCTAGAAAACTTCTCCCAGAAAAAATCAGCTCACCTCCTCCCTTCCTCTGGCCAGCCTGACAGGAGACAGTGAGCTCCGCCCCCCAGTTCTCACAACACTCCGCACTGGTGATTGGGGGGGGGGGGAGGTTGAGTCGGAGATAACGGGGACCCCGCACGGCAGGAGACTGGAGGGAGGGGGAAGAGACAGAAAGGAGTTTTTTAAATCCAGAACACACACCGCAGCCACAGTGTATTCTTTACAATGCCGCTGCTGCTGTTTCACAGTGAAAGGTGGAGTGGGGGAGAGGAACGGGCGGAATGGGATGGCGGGCAGGCGGCAATTTGCCGCCCCCCTAAAAGTGCCGCCTGGTACAATGGTACCATCGGGTCCCATGGTAGGGCCGGCCCTGGTCGGTTGCACAAGTGTGCAAGGTGGCGACCTGGTCGTCTGTTCATGCCTTTTAAGTTTTATAAGGTTAATGTGGCTGCATCTCCGGATGCTTCCTTCGGCCGCAGGGTGCTGCAGGCCGCTGTTTAAAGTTGCGACTCCTCCGTTGAGGAGCTCTGCCTTATTGGAGTGAAGTTTTGGTTTTTCCATTTATACTGCTCCCATCCCTCTTGACACTGCTTTGGGACATCCCACGTGTAAAGTGTAAAGAGACACCGTGTCAGTCCATGGATGGTAAGAGAAAATAGGATTTTTTGTACTTACCGTAAAATCCTTTTCTCTGACATCCATGGACTGACACGGCACCCACCCTTCCTTTTAAGTTTGTACTGCTTTGTTACGAACTGAAGTCTGCTGACTGTAATGGGAGGGTTATGTCCGGAGGGACGGCCCCCTGGGTGGGGCTGTTCAGCTCTGGCTTTTAGAATGTATGTATAACATTTCACATTCTGCCTAGGTCT
The DNA here is from genome assembly GCA_029206835.1 of Rana muscosa. NCBI lineage: Eukaryota > Metazoa > Chordata > Amphibia > Anura > Ranidae > Rana > Rana muscosa. Next base: position 11,526,198 of record CM055128.1, read on the forward strand.
TCTCCTGCAAGCAGGGACATAACCCACGTGTAAAGTGTAAAGAGACACCGTGTCAGTCCATGGATGTCAGAGAAAAGGATTTTACGGTAAGTACAAAAAATCCTATTATTAGGGGGGTTAGGGGGCTACACTGGACCTAAAACTAAATGTAGTGACACTTTTACAGTCACAAATGTCACTGATTGCAGTGATCACTAAATAAATGGTCACTGCAATCAGTGACACTGTGACTGGGGGCTGGGGGTGTCTGGGGGGGCCTGGGGGGCGATTTATGTGCCTATGTGTCCTGGTGTCAGTGTGCTGTTTTGTGTACTAACCTGGCATCTTCTCCTGTACGGCGCTCGGTATATGTGAGCGCCCCAGGAGAGATGACATCACTTCCTCCTTCCTGGCAGGCAGGGGAAGCTCTCTCATTCGCCGGGAGCGATCGAGAGGGGGTGGCCGGAATCGAACGGCCGTCCCCTCATGTCGGATCGCTCCCGAAGGTAAAACGACCGCTCACTGTAAAGAAGGGGGGTCCGATCGGACCCCACAACTATACAAAGGCAATCACGTACATATACGTGATTCTGCCTATCGGTGCCATTCTGCTGACGTATATTTACAGTGGGCGGTCGTTAAGTGGTTAAATCCCACTGAAAGAAAAGTTCTATGTGTGGGACCATTCACAGCAAAGTCTGCCCCTGAAGAAGCTTCAAATCTGATGTCCAGAGCAGAGGCACACAGACTGGTAGCTGGGCATGGGGTGGCGCCCATTTGTCCTGCCCGCTTGCAGTAGCAGTGCGTCCATAAAGGGTGCAGGAGCGCCCCCCCCCCTCTCTCCTGCACCGCTCCATTACTATAGATAGATTCATGCATTGCATGAATCTATCTATGGTCGCTGCTGACACCCCCTATTCAGGTGTCCGGCCCCTTTTCGGGCACCGGGCACTTGAATGTTTTTTTGAAGCACCTGACTAGAGCCAGAGGCTCTAATAGGCGTCCAAAAATGTGAGAATCGGGCACGACGATGGGCGTTCGCTTCTCACTCAGCTGTATGTTAGCAAAGCGAAGGAATTCACTTTGCTAACATTGAACCGCCACTCAGCCAATCAGGTGCACCGGGTCTGTGTTACCTGTCACCTGATTGGCTGAAACGACAGGCGCTGTGATTGGACGCCTATCAGGCGTCCAATCATAGCAGAGGATGAGAGGAGGAGCGGGCGGGAGAAGACAACGGGGTCGGGGAAGAAATGGAGGACACCGCCTGCCGCCGTCACCCGCTGCCCACCCGAGACAAGGTAAGTGCCGGGCGGGCGGCGGGCACAGTGGCAGCGTTTGATGGCACAGTGAGGCTGCAATTGATGTTTTTTTATTTTTTTCAGAATTTTTCAGTTTGTTTGCGCCCCCTCCCCCCCCAAAGATTTGAGCACCAGCCGCCAACTGCCTGCTTCTTGTTATTATTACTTTTTCTTTTTTTGATCTCTAGGAGAAGATTGGAGCACATTGAAGAAATCCTCATAGGAAAGGATGCCGACCTCCATCAGATTCTGTCTCTATGGGGGATGGACTGAAGGTAAGAGCAACAGATTCCCTTTTATATTTTTATATCCATTAAAAAATGCAAAAAAAGAGTCACAAAGATATTTCATGAAAGAGTTACATTTCATATTAAATGCAGAATGCCGAGTGTCAAACTTCCAGGTATTATCTCTCCAGAAGGACAGAGCCATCTTTGTTCAGGCATCATCCAGGAGCGCCATCTACTCCTCCGACTGAGATGCCGACAGTCTGATCACTGGGGGAGGGGAGACTGAGGAAATGCCTCCTCCTCCTCCTACAAAGTTACAATGTGCAGTCTGATCACTGGGGGAGGGGAAACTGAGGAAATGCTTCATCCTTCTTCTACAAAATTACAATGTGCAGTCTGATCACTGGGGGAGGGGAAACTGAGGAAATATCTCCTCCTCCTTCTACAAAGTTACAATGTACAGTCTGATCACTGGGGGAGGGGAAACTGAGGAAATATCTCCTCCTCCTTCTACAAAGTTACAATGTACAGTCTGATCACTGGGGGAGGGGAGACTGAGGAAATGCCTCCTCCTTCTACAAAGTTACAATGTACAGTCTGATCACTGGGGGAGGGGAGACTGAGGAAATGTCTCCTCCCCCTTCTACAAAGTTACAATGTACAGTCTGATCACTGGGGGAGGGGAGACTGAGGAAATGCCTCCTCCTTCTTCTACAAAGTTACAATGTACAGTCTGATCACTGGGGGAGGGGAGACTGAGGAAATGCCTCCTCCTTCTTCTACAAAGTTACAATGTACAGTCTGATCACTGGGGGAGGGGAGACTGAGGAAATGTCTCCTCCCCTTCTACAAAGTTACAATGTACAGTCTGATCACTGGGGGAGGGGAGACTGAGGAAATGCCTCCTACTCCTACAAAGTTACAATGTGCAGTCTGATCACTGGGGGAGGGGAGACTAAGGAAATGCCTCATCCTCCTTCTACAAAGTTACAATGTGCAGTCTGATCACTGGGGGAGGGGAGACTGAGGAAATGTCTCCTCCCCCTTCTACAAAGTTACAATGTGCAGTCTGATCACTGGGGGAGGGGAGACTGAGGAAATGTCTCCTCCCCCTTCTACAAAGTTACAATGTACAGTCTGATCACTGGAGGAGGGGAGACTGAGGAAATGCTCCCTCCTTCTACAAAGTTACAATGTACAGTCTGATCTCTGGGGGAGGGGAGACTGAGGAAATACCTCCTCCTTCTTCTACAAAGTTACAATGTACAGTCTGATCACTGGGGGAGGGGAGACTGAGGAAATGCTCCCTCCTCCTTCTACAAAGTTACAATGTACAGTCTGATCACTGGGGGAGGGGAGACTGAGGAAATGCTTCCTCCTCCTTCTACAAAGTTACAATGTACAGTCTGATCACTGCTGTATTTTGTGTCAGGAATGTATTCAGGCTGATTTGCAAATTTTACCGAAAATAAAAGTCCACTTTGAGGTGCAGGTTGCAGTGTGTGGAACTGTACAGCAGGGGGCAGAAGTGCTCCACTCTCTTCTATTAGTGAAGAGCTCAGTGTTGCTCAGATGCATACCACGGGCCGCCTTGTTGGAGGGAATCCGGGCTGAGCTTTTCTGTGTTATGTAACAGAGACCCCAGAATCCGATAATTCTGTAAGGCCGGAATGTTCTACGCGGACGCTTTCTGTGAGGGGGTCACATGAGGAGAAAATGGCGGCTTCTCTTCCTGGTTCCCAACTGCGCATGCGCGAGACGCGCTGCGCGATCTGAATGGTCCCTGCTGTCTTCTTTGACCTGTGTGTTTCCCAGAAGACAGCGGGGGGTACGGAGGAGGCACCGGACATGGCGTAGATACCCGCAGATAATGCGGCTATCTGTGCCTGGAAGTGGGTGCAAATACCTGTATTAAACAGGTATCTGCTCCCCCCTCCCCACTAAAAGGTGCCAAATGTGACATAGGAGGGGGGGAGGAATCCAGACAGCGGAAGTTCAACTTTTGTGTGGACCTCCGCTTTAAGTGCAGTGCCTACATTGGGGCAGGAGGCACTATTCCTCCCACTGACACCAATGATGGGGCACTATTCCTCCCACTGATACCAGTGATGGGACACTATTCCTCCCACTGATACCCTCGATGGGGCTCCAAATAAAAAAAAAAAAAAGAGTAAAAATACTGTAAAAAACTACTGACACCGTCCACTGCCCTACTGACACCGTTCACTGCTCTACTGACACCGTTCACTGCTCTACTGACATCGTCCACTTCTCTACTGACACCGTCCACTGCCTTACTGACACCGTCCACTGCCTTACTGACACCGTCCACTGCTCTACTGACACCGTCCACTGCTCTACTGACACCGTCCACTGCTCTACTGACACCATCCACTGCCCTACTGACACCGTCCACTTCTCTACTGACACCGTCCACTGCCCTACTGACACCGTCCACTGCCCTACTGACACCGTCCACTGCCCTACTGACACCATCCACTGCTCTACTGACACCATCCACTGCTCTACTGACACCGTCCACTGCTCTACTGACACCGTCCACTGCTCTACTGACACCGTCCACTGCTCTACTGACACTGTCCACTGCCCTACTAACACCTTCCACTGCTCTACTGACACCGTCCACTGCTCTACTGACACCGTCCACTGCTCTACTGACACCGTCCACTGCTCTACTGACACCGTCCACTGCCCTACTGACACCGTCCACTGCTCTACTGACACCGTCCACTGCCCTACTGACACCATCCACTGCTCTACTGACACCATCCACTGCCCTACTGACACCATCCACTGCTCTACTGACACCGTCCACTGCTCTACTGACACCGTCCACTGCCCTACTGACACCGTCCACTGCTCTACTGACACCGTCCACTGCCCTACTGACACCATCCACTGCTCTACTGACACCGTCCACTGCCTTACTGACACCGTCCACTGCTCTACTGACACCATCCACTGCTCTACTGATACCATCCACTGCTCTACTGACACCGTCCACTGCCCTACTGACACCGTCCACTGCTCTACTGACACCGTCCACTGCCCTACTGACACCGTCCACTGCTCTACTGACACCGTCCACTGCCCTACTGACACCATCCACTGCCCTACTGACACCGTCCACTGCCCTACTGACACCGTCCACTGTTCTACTGACACCGTCCACTGTTCTACTGACACCGTCCACTGTTCTACTGACACCGTCCACTGTTCTACTGACACCGTCCACTGCCCTACTGACACCGTCCACTGTTCTACTGACACCGTCCACTGCCCTACTGACACCGTCCACTGCCCTACTGACACCGTCCACTGTCCTACTGACACCGTCCACTGCCCTACTGACACCGTCCACTGCCCTACTGACACCGTCCACTGCCCTACTGACACCGTCCACTGCCCTACTGACACCGTCCACTGCCCTACTGACACTGTCCTCTGCTCTACTGACACCGTCCACTGCTCTACTGACACAAGCCACTGCTCTACTGACACCGTCCTCTGCTCTACTGACACCATCCACTGCCCTACTGACACCATCCACTGCTCTACTGACACCGTCCACTGCTCTACTGACACCGTCCACTGCCCTACTGACACCGTCCACTGCCCTACTGACACCGTCCACTGCCCTACTGACACCGTCCACTGCCCTACTGACACCATCCACTGCCCTACTGACACCGTCCACTGCTCTACTGACACCGTCCACTGCTCTACTGACACTGTCCACTGCCCTACTAACACCATCCACTGCTCTACTGACACCGTCCACTGCTCTACTGACACCGTCCATTGCTCTACTGACACTGTCCACTGCCCTACTAACACCTTCCACTGCTCTACTGACACCGTCCACTGCTCTACTGACACCGTCCACTGCTCTACTGACACCGTCCACTGCCCTACTGACACCGTCCACTGCTCTACTGACACCGTCCCCTGCTCTACTGACACCGTCCACTGCTCTATTGACACCGTCCCCTGCTCTACTGACACCGTCCACTGCCCTACTGACACCGTCCAGTGCTCTACTGACACCGTCCACTGCCCTACTGACACCATCCACTGCTCTACTGACACCATCCACTGCTCTACTGACACCGTCCACTGCTCTACTGACACCGTCCACTGCTCTACTGACACCGTCCATTGCTCTACTGACACTGTCCACTGCCCTACTAACACCTTCCACTGCTCTACTGACACCGTCCACTGCTCTACTGACACCGTCCACTGCTCTACTGACACCGTCCACTGCCCTACTGACACCGTCCACTGCTCTACTGACACCGTCCCCTGCTCTACTGACACCGTCCACTGCTCTACTGACACCGTCCCCTGCTCTACTGACACCGTCCACTGCCCTACTGACACCGTCCAGTGCTCTACTGACACCGTCCACTGCCCTACTGACACCATCCACTGCTCTACTGACACCGTCCACTGCCTTACTGACACCGTCCACTGCCTTACTGACACCGTCCACTGCTCTACTGACACCATCCACTGCTCTACTGATACCATCCACTGCTCTACTGACACCGTCCACTGCCCTACTGACACCGTCCACTGCCCTACTGACACCGTCCACTGCTCTACTGACACCGTCCACTGCCCTGCTGACACCGTCCACTGCCCTACTGACACCGTCCACTGCCCTACTGACACCGTCCACTGTTCTACTGACACCGTCCACTGTTCTACTGACACCGTCCACTGCCCTACTGACACCGTCCACTGCCCTACTGACACCGTCCACTGTTCTACTGACACCGTCCACTGCCCTACTGACACCGTCCACTGCCCTACTGACACCGTCCACTGTCCTACTGACACCGTCCACTGCCCTACTGACACCGTCCACTGCCCTACTGACACTGTCCTCTGCTCTACTGACACCGTCCACTGCTCTACTGACACAAGCCACTGCTCTACTGACACCGTCCTCTGCTCTACTGACACCATCCACTGCCCTACTGACACCATCCACTGCTCTACTGACACCGTCCACTGCTCTACTGACACCGTCCACTGCTCTACTGACACTGTCCACTGCCCTACTAACACCATCCACTGCTCTACTGACACCGTCCACTGCTCTACTGACACCATCCACTGCTCTACTGACACTGTCCACTGCCCTACTGACACCGTCCACTGCCCTACTGACACCGTCCACTGCTCTACTGACACTGTCCCCTGCTCTACTGACACCGTCCACTGCTCTACTGACACCGTCCCCTGCTCTACTGACACCGTCCACTGCCCTACTGACACCGTCCACTGCTCTACTGACACCGTCCACTGCCCTACTGACACCATCCACTGCTCTACTGACACCGTCCACTGCCTTACTGACACCGTCCACTGCTCTACTGACACCATCCACTGCTCTACTGATACCATCCACTGCTCTACTGACACCGTCCACTGCCCTACTGACACCGTCCACTGCCCTACTGACACCGTCCACTGCTCTACTGACACCGTCCACTGCCCTGCTGACACCGTCCACTGCCCTACTGACACCATCCACTGCCCTACTGACACCGTCCACTGCCCTACTGACACCGTCCACTGTTCTACTGACACCGTCCACTGTTCTACTGACACCGTCCACTGTTCTACTGACACCGTCCACTGCCCTACTGACACCGTTCACTGCCCTACTGACACCGTCCACTGTTCTACTGACACCGTCCACTGCCCTACTGACACCGTCCACTGCCCTACTGACACCGTCCACTGCCCTACTGACACCGTCCACTGCCCTACTGACACCGTCCACTGCCCTACTGACACCGTCCACTGCCCTACTGACACTGTCCTCTGCTCTACTGACACCGTCCACTGCTCTACTGACACAAGCCACTGCTCTACTGACACCATCCACTGCTCTACTGACACCGTCCACTGCTCTACTGACACCGTCCACTGCTCTACTGACACTGTCCACTGCCCTACTAACACCATCCACTGCTCTACTGACACCGTCCACTGCTCTACTGACACCATCCACTGCTCTACTGACACCGTCCACTGCCCTACTGACACCGTCCACTGCCCTACTGTCACTGTCCACTGCTCTACTGACACTGTCCACTGCTCTACTGACACCGTCCACTGCCCTACTGACACCGTCCACTGCCCTACTGACACCGTCCACTGCCCTACTGACACCGTCCACTGCCCTACTGACACCGTCCACTGCCCTACTGACACCGTCCACTGCCCTACTGACACCGTCCACTGCCCTACTGACACCGTCCACTGCCCTACTGACAGCGTCCACTGCCCTACTGACAGCGTCCACTGCCCTACTGACACTGTCCTCTGCTCTACTGACACTGTCCTCTGCTCTACTGACGCCGTCCACTGCTCTACTGACACAAGTCACTGCTCTACTGACACCGTCCTCTGCTCTACTGACACCAGCCACTGCCCTACTGACACCGTCCACTGCCCTACTGACACCGTCCACTGCTCTACTGACACCGTCCTCTGCTCTACTGACACCGTCCACTGCCCTACTGACACTGTTCACTGCCCTACTGACACCATCCACTGCCCTACTGACACCGTCCACTGCTCTACTGACAACGTCCATGTTGTAATACATTTTAAAATGTTTGTGCAGATATTATGTCTTTGTCATTTTATTTGTTATGGGTGTTTGATATGACTATTAATAGTGTTTTGGCAGCGCTGGAATTTCAGTTTCACTCTCCTTGCACTTTATTATGCTCATTGATGTAAAAGAGTGCAAGTTCAGAGTTACGTTCAGAGGGACGGCCACACTTCTCTCTATTCCTTGTGTACAATCCGGTGCCTTTCCACATTCCCATTAATAAACAATCCCTTGCACCGTCATGATCCTCTGTCTTTCGGACCCTTTCATCCAGCCGGTCACAATGGCGGATCATCAAACAAGCTCCCACCTGGACATAACCATACAAAAGGAGTTAAAGTATTTTGTAAGGCAACATTAAAAAAAAAAAAGAAAGAATCAGCAAGAATCCTCGCGGTGAGAAAGTAGAGAGTGGAATCCTTTTAATCCCTCTCCCCTATTCAGTGGGATATTGATTTTTCTATCCTGTTAGTGAATTCATGAAAGGAGACCCTTGTCTGAAAGCAGGCCTGGGATTGAAGAAAAAAAAAATCCTTAATCTGCAGACACAGCGGGCACTTGTGATGGGGGTCAGAAAATACTTGTGTGCACAATGGACAGAATAACAGTGTGTATAGGGGGGAAAACGTCTGATAGCCGGGGGTATGACACCTTTAAGTGGCTTTCTTTTGTCTCTGATCAAAGGTGCGTGGCGTTTGGCCAAGTTTCAGAAGTGCCGGGTCCCGTTCTATAACCTTTACAACCCGTTTACACTGCACTACAACTGATGCCCATAGTCCCCATAAAAACAGTTCCTGCTCCTATCTTTGCGCTGCGCCGCATTTTTAACCACTTTATTATTTCAGGTACTAATATAGCGCCATCAATTTACACAGCACTTTACATATACATTGTACTGTCACAATAGTCCCTACCCTCAAGGAGCTTACAATCTAAGGTCCCTAAGGGCTCTTTCACACGGGACGGATCAGTCATGATCCGCCCCGTGAAGCTCCGCTTGCTCACCGGGGATCGCTCAGTTGATCCCCGCTGAGCCGGCGGATGACTGGGCAGTCCCCGCACACTGTGCAGGGACCGCCCTGTCAGAGCGCCGCTCTCCCCTATGGGGAGATCGGATGAACACGGACCGTCTGTCCGTGTTCATCCGATCCGCTCCGCCGACGGAAGGAAAAATAGGGTTTTCCTCCGTCACACTTTGGCGGAGCGGATGTCAGCGGACATGTCACCGCTGACATCCGTGGCTCCATAGGGCTACATAGAGCGTCCGTCCAGGTCCGCCTAAAAAACTGACAGGCGGACCTGAACAGACCCTCCGTGTGAAAGGGGCCTTACACACATTCTTACATATACTAGGGTCAATTTAGACAGGATCTGATTAACCTCCCAGCAGGTCTTTAGAGTGTGGGAGGAAACCAGAGTACCCGGAGGAAACCCACGCAGGCACAGGGAGAACATGCAGACTCCAGGCAGATGGTGTCGTGGTTGGGATTTGAACCAGTGACCCTTTTTGCTGCTAGGTGAAAGTGCTAACCAATACACCACTGTGCTGCCTGACCAGGCCTGTTTCTGACACTTGTTGCTTACAAGTTAAAATCAGTATTTTTTTGCTAAAAAATTACTTAGAACCCCCAAACATTATATATATATATATATATATATATATATACCGTATATATATATATATATATATATACCGTATATACTCGAGTATAAGCCAACCCGAATATAAGCCGAGGCACCTAATCTTACCACAAAAAAACTGGGAAAACTGATTGCCTCGAGTATAATGCCCCATACACACGATCATTTTTAATGTCATTTTTAAAACTGACGTTTTTCTCGTCATTTTTTTTCTTGTTTCCTCTCAAGCCTGTCTTGCGTACACACCATCATTTAAAAAAATGTTCAAGCAAAGCGCGGTGACGTACACCACGTACGACGGCACTATAAAGGGGAAGTTCCGTTTGAATGGCGCCACCCTTCATGTTAGCAAAGTTTGGTGAGAGACGATTCGTTCTTTTCAGTCTAGTGCTTTTCAGTCCGTTACAGCGTGACGAATGTGCTATCTCCATTACGAACGCTAGTTTTACCAGAACGAGCGCTCCCGTCTCATACTTGATTCTGAGCATGCGCATTTTTTTTCACGTCGTTAAAGCATACACACTATCGTTTTTCACGTCGTTAAAAAAAACGACATGAAAAACGACGTGAAAAAGAGAGCATGTCCGGAATTTTTAATGGCCGTTTTTCACGTCGTTAAAAATGCTCTGGAGCCTACACACGATCATTTTTAATGGCCATTTTTTAAAATGGCATTTTTAACGGCATGAAAAACGATCGTGTGTATGGGGCATAAGCCTAGGGTGGGAAATGCAGCAGCTACTGTAAGTGGAAAAGAGGGTTAACTGTGCCCATCTGCAGCCTCACTGTGCCCATCTGCAGCCTCACTGTGCCCATCTGCAGCCTCACTGTGCCCATTTGCAGCCTCACTGTGCCCATTTTCAGCCTCACTGTGACCATTTGCAGCCTTACTGTGCCCACCTGTCTCATCAGTGCCCATCTGCAGCCTCATGTACTTTGTTGCATGCTGTACTCATGTACCTTGTTGCAGGTGTTCTGTCAAAAGTTCCAACTTCTTTACCCGGGTGCACTGCGCATGCGTAAGCGCGTCTTTCGTTTAACGCACGACAATCCCCCATCACACACCAAGAAAGACGTTCTCGTGGACGTGCTCGCGCATGTGCAGTTCACCCGGCAATGGCCGCCGACTACAGTTAACACAGTGGGAGACTCGAGCATAAGCTGAGGGGGGCTTTTTCAGCATAAAAAATGTGCTGAAAAAGTTGGCTTATACTCTGTGTATATATATATATATATATTTATATATATATATATATATATATACTTTAGCAGAGACCCCAGAGAATAAAATGGTGATCGTTGCAATATTTTATGTCACACTGTATTTGCCCAGCAGTCTTTCAAACACAGTTTTTTTTTGGGGGGGGGGGAAATACACTTCAATGAATTAAATGAAAAACCCAATAGCTACCCCAATTTTTTTGTATAATGTAAAAGATGATGTTACATCAAGTAAACAGATAACTAACATGTCATGCTTTAAAAATTGCGCACGCTCGTGGAGTTTGGCCAAGTTTCAGAAGTGGCGGGTCCCGTTCTATAACCTTTACAACCCGCTTACACTGCACTACAACTGATGTCCCCATAAAAATAGTTCCTGTTCCTATCTTTGCGCTGCGCCACATTTTTAACCACTCAAAGACCAGGCCTATTTCTGACACTTGTTGCTGACAAGTTAAAATCAGTATTTTTTTTCTAGAAAATTACATAGAACACCCAAACATTACAGATATATTTTTTAGTCTAGGCTAGACCCTTGGGAATAAAATGGTGGTTGTTGCAATATTTTATGTCACACAGTATTTCCACAGCGGTCTTTCAAACAGAATATTACAATCGCAATACACAATACAATTCAAAGATAAAAAAAAAAAACTGTTAAAAAAAAAAGAAAAAAGGTTAGCCCAATTTTTCTTGTAGAATGTTAAAGATGATGTTACGCTGACTAAATAAATACCTAACATGTCACGCTTTAAAATTGCGTCTGCCCGTGGAATGGCGACAAATACAAGTTACAGAGGAAGTCTAGTGTTAGAATTGTTGCTCTCACTCTAATGATCACAGCGATCGACTTAGGTATGTGTTCGCTTCTGCGTGCGAGCACGACGGAGGGATAGGGCACTTTAAGATTTTTTTTATCATTTGTTTTTTTTTTAAACTGTCCATTTAAAAAAAAAATTGTGATCACTTTATTGCTGTCACAAGGAATGTAAACATCCCTGTGACAGTAATAGGCAGTGACAGGTACTCTTTATGGAGGGACCGCAAATCCTTCTTCTGCCATTGAAAGTATTCAAAACGCCAAGATTGTCATTTTTGAATACTTTACATTTTTGAAAAATGGCGTCGTTAGCTGCCGAGTAAACGGAAGTGACGTTGTTTTATATATATATATTGTGAGGGGGTTAGCTCGGCAGCGGGTGTGTGTGACCCCCGGGATGGGCTCCCCACCCAAAAACAGGCCCAGCAGACGGAGGTTGTGGTTTTCAAAATCAAAAAGGTGCGGTTTATTTTCTATTTACAGTGACAAAAACACAGCAAGGCAAAAAAAAACATAAACAAAATAAATCCTGGTCAACTTGACCTCTGACTAAACATGCAGGTTTCCTAAACTAACAACTGGGATCAGCCTGGTGCTGTCCTAGTCCCTAAGTCCCTGGTTTAGTAAAAGTCCAAACAAATAGCCACACAGGCTTTGCCTCACCGCACAGGGGTTCACTCTCCCTAGACAGTCCACACAGGTCTGGTTCCAGGCATGAGCTAACATCTAATGAATCTGGGAGTTTCTTATAGAGGCCTAAATGAGCTGACAAGGTTCAGCTGGTCTCATCAACTCCCTGTCTGCACGACGCCCAGCCCTCTCCCTAGAGGTATGAGTCATCCATGAGCCCACTAGTCTCAGCTGGGCTTATACAACTCTCCACCTAGCTGTATAAGTCGGCGTAAAGCCTGAATCTGGGCGAAATATATCTACCCCCCTGGATGCAACCAGGTGACTTTACCTTCCTGCTGTCACATACCCCCCCCTCTTGTTTTAACCTCGGGGTTGGAACACCAGCAATCAGGCATTCATGTACTCGAGACAAAGCATCCACATTCCCCATTTGAACGCCAGGGCGATGCTTTACTGTGAAGTTGAATTCCTGGAGGGCCAGGAACCACCTATTCACTCTTCTATTTGTTTCCTTGTTTTGAGCCATCCACTTTAACGGAGCGTGATCCGTAACCATGTCAAAGTGCCTACCTAGCAGGTAGTACCGAAGGGAATCTAGAGCCCACTTCACCGCTAAACACTCCTTTTCAACGGTGGCGTAATTTACCTCATGGGACTTCAACTTCCTGCTGAGGTAAATGACTGGGTGCTCTTCCCCGTTCCAGACCTGGGACAATACTGCTCCTAACCCCACATCTGACGCATCACTTTGTACGACAAAGTCTCTAGAGAAGTCGGGTGAGTACAACACTGGCTGGCTACATAAGGCTTGTTTCAAGAATTGGAATGCTGCCTCAGCCTCGGGGGTCCATTTAATCATGACCGACCCTTTCCCCTTCGTCAGGTTGGTTAGGGGCACAGCCTTAGAAGCAAAGTGGGGAATGAATCGCCGATAATACCCAGCGATTCCCAGAAAGGCTCGTACCTGCTTCTTGCTGTTGGGACGTGGCCAACTCTGGATGGCCTCGACTTTGTTGAGTTGGGGTTTTATTACTCCCCTCCCAATGGTGTACCCAAGATATTTGGCCTCCTCCTGCCCAATGGTACACTTCTTGGGGTTAGCCGTAAACCCTGCTTCCCGAACAGAGTCCAGGACTGCTTGCACTTTTGGCAGATGTGAGGCCCAATCTGTGCTATGGACAATTATGTCATCCAGGTAAGCCGCAGCATACTTCCGATGGGGCCTCAGCATCTGGTCCATTTTCCGCTGGAATGTGGCCGGCGCATTCTGTAACCCGAACGGCATTCTTTTATATTGGAACGCCCCGTCTGGGGTTACAAATGCGGTTTTCTCTTTGGCCGACTTGGCCAGGGGGATTTGCCAATACCCTTTTGTGAGGTCAAGAGTCGTCATGTATCGGGCTGTTCCCAGCCGGTCGATCAACTCATCTATACGTGGCATGGGGTAGGTGTCAAATTTTGTAACTTTGTTCAACTGACGAAAATCGTTACAAAATCGCCAGCTCCCATCCGGTTTAGGCACCAACACAATGGGACTAGACCAATCACTTTGGGACTCCTCTATCACCCCTAAGTTCAGCATTTTCTGTACTTCCTCCCGTATTGCCTCCCGTCGGGCCTCTGGGATCCGATAGGGTTTTAACTTCACCCTTTCACCGGGCGGGGTAATAATGTCATGCTCTACCCCAGATGTTTGTCCCGGCAGCTCAGAGAATACCTCCTTGTTGCGAAGCACAAACTCCTTAACCTCCTGTTGTTGGGGTTGTGACAAGGTGGCTGCGATTCCAACCTCAGGAATCACGCAACCAGTTTGAGCTGGTGACCAAGTGTCTGCGACTAGGGACTCTCTATCCCTCCAGGCTTTCAACAGATTAACGTGATAGATCTGTTCGGGCTTTCGCCTTCCTGGTTGTCTGACCTTGTAATTCACTTCGCTCACTTTTTCCATTATCTCGTAGGGGCCTTGCCATTTGGCAAGGAATTTACTTTCAACCGTAGGGACAAGTACCAATATCCTATCCCCCGGGGAAAAGGTACGGGTCTTGGCTCCACGGTTGTACACTCTCTGCTGTGCCAACTGCGCTTGGGCCAAATGTTCCTTCACGATGGGCATTACCTGTGCAATTCGATCTTGCATCAGGGCGACATGCTCAATCACACTCCTGTGGGGAGAACTCTCACTTTCCCAAGTTTCCTTGGCAATATCCAACAGCCCTCTTGGGTGTCTCCCATACAGTAACTCAAAGGGGGAGAATCCCGTAGAGGATTGGGGCACCTCCCTAATAGCAAACATCAAATAAGGAAGTAGACAGTCCCAATCCCTTCCATCTCTATCCACCACTTTCTTCAACATTTGTTTTAGGGTTTTGTTGAATCTTTCAACCAGCCCATCGGTTTGGGGGTGATACACAGATGTACGCAATTGCGTCACTTTGAACAATTTACACAGCTCTTTCATAACCCGGGACATAAAGGGTGTACCTTGGTCCGTAAGCAGTTCTTTACAAATACCCACCCGGCTAAAAACAAGAGATAGCTCTTTGGCTATGGTTTTGGCCGAGGTATTTCTGAGAGGGATCGCTTCTGGATAACGGGTGGCATAGTCCATTATAACCAATATGTACTGGTGCCCCCTAGCGGACTTGATTATAGGACCTACCAAATCCATTGCGATTCTCTCAAACGGGACCTCAATGATGGGTAGAGGGACCAGCGGGCTACGGAAATGTGGCATCGGGGCCGACCTCTGACACACAGGGCAGGAGGAACAATAATTTTCTATGTCCTTCATCACCCCAGGCCAATAGAATCTCTGTAATACCCTCTCTCGGGTTTTCTCTGTCCCCAGATGACCTCCAAGAATGTGCCCATGGGCCAACTCCAACACCAACTTCCTGTAAGGTTTGGGCACCACAAGCTGCTCAACGGTTTCTTCTGCCCTTTTTGCCACCCGATACAGTAGGTCCTTCTCTACGCTGAAGTATGGGTAAGTGCCGGTATTATCTGGGTTCACTAACTCGCCATCTATTTTCACTACGTTTTCCCGTGCCTTTATTAGGGCGGGGTCTTTCAACTGTTCTGTGGCAAAGTTTTCCCTGTGAACCTCAAGATCAGAAAACTCCACAGACGGTAGGTTTTCGTCTGAGGAGGTGGGCTCCTCTCCAGTTTCTTGAGTCTCCCCTGCCAATACTGACAAGGGAAATTCCGGAGAGTCCTCACCACTCTCAGGGGAGTTCTGGCTATCACATTCCTGGTACATAGGGGCACCAGTGGGGGGCTCAGGATCATCCCACAGTTCCCAGAACTTCGGAAAATCCCTTCCCACAATGGCGTCATGCGGTAACTGAGATACTAAGCCCACTGGATGAGAGAGGGTACCTCTGGGGGTCTCGAAACACACTGTAGTCACTGGATACTCTCGGGTGTCCCCATGCACACAAATAACGGCTACCTTGCTATTCCCAGAGACCTCTGTTTTAACTAACTCAGCCTTTATCAGGGTCACAAGGCTACCTGAATCCAGCAATACCACAACATTTCTACCATTAATACACATTTTGCATAAATGTTTCTCAGTTCCCCGAATGGCAGTGCATGCGACTGTCGCACACAGCGACTGACGTCTGCCCGTCAGAAAGTCACACTGCATGGGTTCCTCCACAACCGGGCAATTTGCTGCAATATGTCCCGCTTGCCGGCAGCGGTAGCAAACGATCCTTCTTGCGGCCTCTTGAGCCGCTGATTTCCCAGGCTGTTCTCGCCAAACTTGGGGTAGAGCTCCCACCCTCTCACTCTCTCCACCCTCACCCCTTGGAATCCTCTTATCCGCCCCTGGGGATGGTCTGGTCTTAGGGTGGAAAGTCCGAGTGTCTCTGGAAGAGGCCGTCAGGTTCTCTGTAGCCAAGTATTTCTCTACACGATCCACAAGACCACCGGCCGTCTCTGGGTCTCCATGGCTTACCCACTTTTGGATGGCAGTAGGAAGAGCTCTCAAAAACCGATCCATTACAACACGTTCCACAATCTCTGGTGCGGACAAAGTCTCTGGCTGTAGCCACTTCCTGCTCAGGTGAATGAGATCATACATTTGAGACCTGGGGGGTTTTCCAAGCTGGAAAGTCCAGTTATGCACACGCTGAGCCCGGACAGCCAGGGTGACACCCAGCCTTGCCAATATTTCAGCTTTTAGCATCACATAGTCTTTTGCTTGGTTAGGCTCTAGGTCATAGTAAGCTTTCTGCGATTCACCAGTTAACAGAGGAGCCACTAGTCCAGCCCACTGCTCCTCAGGCCACTTTTCTCTTTCAGCGGTCCTTTCAAATGTGGTCAAAAATACCTCTGGATCATCCTCTCCAGTCATTTTTGTCAATAAACGACTCACCCCAAAGGACGCGGTATTAGTGGGACGGCTTTCCTCACTGGTCTGCGGACGTTGCTGCATTACTGCTTCCATCTGTTGTTGTAGTCTCTGCTCTTGCTTCTGCAACAGGTCTATGAAGCGGGCCTCAGATTGCTGTTGGGCTTGTTGCTGAGCCTCCAGACTCTGTTGTAAAGTTGCAAGGCTCTGTTGATGAGCTTGCTGCTGGGCTGCAAGGCTCCTTTGCAAACCTGCATTTGTCTGCTGTTGATTGGCATTTGCTAGAGCCAGCTGTTTCAGTATCTCCTCCATGCTGGCTTAAAAAAAACTGCCACTGGTTCTCCACCAACTGTGAGGGGGTTAGCTCGGCAGCGGGTGTGTGTGACCCCCGGGATGGGCTCCCCACCCAAAAACAGGCCCAGCAGACGGAGGTTGTGGTTTTCAAAATCAAAAAGGTGCGGTTTATTTTCTATTTACAGTGACAAAAACACAGCAAGGCAAAAAAAAACATAAACAAAATAAATCCTGGTCAACTTGACCTCTGACTAAACATGCAGGTTTCCTAAACTAACAACTGGGATCAGCCTGGTGCTGTCCTAGTCCCTAAGTCCCTGGTTTAGTAAAAGTCCAAACAAATAGCCACACAGGCTTTGCCTCACCGCACAGGGGTTCACTCTCCCTAGACAGTCCACACAGGTCTGGTTCCAGGCATGAGCTAACATCTAATGAATCTGGGAGTTTCTTATAGAGGCCTAAATGAGCTGACAAGGTTCAGCTGGTCTCATCAACTCCCTGTCTGCACGACGCCCAGCCCTCTCCCTAGAGGTATGAGTCATCCATGAGCCCACTAGTCTCAGCTGGGCTTATACAACTCTCCACCTAGCTGTATAAGTCGGCGTAAAGCCTGAATCTGGGCGAAATATATCTACCCCCCTGGATGCAACCAGGTGACTTTACCTTCCTGCTGTCACAATATATATATATATATATATATATATATATATATATATATATATATACACAGTGCCTTATTCATACTCGTTGAAATTTCCCACTATATTTGGCTCCATCCATCTTCTCATCAACTCTGACCAGCTTCCCTGTCCCTGCCGAAGAAAAGTTAAATTTTGGTTTCATGTGACCAGAGCACCTTCTTCCACATGTTTGCTGTGTCCCCCACATGTTTGCTGTGTCCCCCACATGGCTTCTCACAAACAGCAAACAGGACTTCTTATGACTTTCTTTCACCAATGTCTTTCTTCTTGTCACTCTTCCATAAAGGGCAGATTTGTGGAGAAGCACGACTAATAGTTGTCCTGTGGACAGATTCTCCCACCTGAGCTGTGGATCTCTGCAGCTCCTCCAGAGTTACCATGGGCCTCTTGGCTGCTTCTCTGATGAATGCTCTCCTTGCCCGGCCCGGTCAGTTTAGGTGGACGGCCATGTCTTGGTAGGTTTGCAGTTGTGCCATACTCTTTCCGTTTTCGGATGATGGATTGAACAGAGCTCCGTGAGATGTTCAAAGCTTGGGATATTTTTTTATAACCTAACCCTGCTTTATACTTCTCCACAACTTTATCCCTGACCTGTCTGGTGTGTTCCTTGGCCTTCATGCTGTTTGTTCACTAAGGTTCTCTAACAAACCTCTGAGGGCTTCACAGAACAGCTGTATTTATACTGAGATTAAATTACACACAGGTGGACTCTATTTACTAATTAGGTGACTTCTGAAGGCGATTAGTTCCACTAGATTTTTGTTAGGGGTATCAGAGTAAAGGGGGCTGAATACAAATGCCCCTCCCCCACACTTTTCACATATTTATTTGTAAAAAATGTTGAAAAACATTTATCATTTTCCTTCCAATTCACAATTATGTGCCACTTCGTGTTGGTCTATCACATAAAATCCCAATAAAATACATTTACGTTTTTGATTGTAACATGAGAAAATGTGGAAAATTTCAAGAGGTATGAAAACTTTTTCAAGGCACTGTATATACAGATACGCCTCGTTTAACGACTTACCTGTTTAACGACCACTCGGACTTACAACCATTTCCCCCTCCCCCCCCCCCCCCAACAACGCGCTATACATCATTGTATTGTACAGTACAGAATTTTCGATTGTGTTTTGTAGTTATGCAAATTAAAATAACGCTATTGAGCTGGAGTTTTGTGTTTTAGACCTTTTTTCACAATACAGTACAGTAGTTAAGAATGCTTCAAATATTGATCACTTGTGGCTCCTCGTTTAACGACCAATTCGTTTAACGACCTGGTTGTTGGAACAGAACCTGGTTGTTAAGTGAGGAGTATCTGTATATGAACTTGCTCTTGCATACATCTCTACCACTCATACCAATTCTGTCACTTTGTTGCCACAGATTATGCCTGAAGTTATTTAAACAAAAGATTACAGTATCAGTTTTGAGAAAGTACTGTGTGTTTCCCCATACTTGCATGTGCAATGAAGTAGACAGACCATGTAAAGTGGTTGTAAACCCACTTTGACAACTTGCACCTACAGGTAAGCCTAGATTAAAGCCTCGTACACACGACCGATTTTCTCTGCAAAAAACGACAAGAAACCTGTTGGGGGGAGCTTTCTTGCCGAGAAAACCATTTGTGTGTATGGTTTCTCATCGAGAAAACTGCTGGGAATCTCGACGAGAAAAATAGAGAACCTGCTCTCTATTTTCTCGTCAGGATTCGCGTTTTTCTCGTCGAGATTCTCGTCGGCCTGTTTCCCGACGAGAAAACCGGTCGTGTGTATGCTTTTTCGAGTCTTAAAAAATCGCGCATGCTCAGAATCAAGTATAAGACGGGAGCGCTCCTCCTGGTAAAACTAGCGTTCGTAATGGAGATAGCACATTCGTCACGCTAAAAGGAACTGAAAGCATGAAGACTGAAAAGCGTGAATCGTCTCTCCCCAAACTTTTACTAGCACGCAGTAACACGAGATCAGCAAAAGCAGCCCAAGGGGTGGCGCCATTGAAATCGAACTTCCCCTTTATACTGCCGTCGTACGTGTTGTACGTGACCGCGCTTTACAACAACAAGATTTGGAATTGACAGTGTGTATGCAAGGAAAGCTTGACAAGAAGCTCGTCAAGCTTGACAAGAATCTCGTCGAGAAAAACAACGGGGTTTTTTACGACAAGATTCTCGGTCATGTGTACGAGGCTTAAGGCTTACCTGTAGGTGCAAGAAATATAGGTTAA
Organism: Rana muscosa; assembly: GCA_029206835.1. Taxonomy (NCBI): domain Eukaryota; kingdom Metazoa; phylum Chordata; class Amphibia; order Anura; family Ranidae; genus Rana; species Rana muscosa. Next base: position 11,546,259 of record CM055128.1, read on the forward strand.
GGAGATATTTGCTGAAAACACAGCACCGATGTCTACGGCGCATGCACGCCGTAGACAACGACGCAGGCGCACTAGCGTGCCGGCATCATTGCCAGTTTTATGAATGGGATCTTGCCGGGCCGAGCGCGCATGTGTGTGACATCATCGCCGCTCCGGCCAATCACAGCGCCGGAAGCGGCGATAACAGGAAGGGACATCGAGGCAAGTTGCCGGCCTGAGCGTGCATGCGTGTGATGTCATCGCCGCTCCGGCCAATCACAGTGCCGGAGCGGCGATAACAGGAAGGGACATCGAGGCAAGATGGCGGCGGAGGGGAACGAGGAGCAGTTCGGGCTCTTCGATCTCAGGTAAGTCATTCATAATGAGCTAGTATGCTATGCATACTAGTTCATTATGCCTTTCTCTTGCAGAGTTTTTAAAAAAATAAAAAAAATCAAGGGTTTACTTCCTCTTTAACCTCCATAGAATACACTTTATCACATTTTCGCAACCATCACTATGACATATGAGAAAAAGGCGGCCACACTGGATGATAGGCTATCCAAATTTCACAAAATCCATGAGCTCTGGATTACACACTATTTAGGCCCCTTTCCCACATGCATTCATTGACGAATGAAAAACCTACATCAATGCATCTCTATGGAAAAACGGATGGTAATGGATGATCAATAATTCACATCCGTTTACATCCGCTTCTGTCAACATCCGGTTTTTGGAACAGATCAAAGCCTTATTTTTCTGCCATTACAAAAACGAGTCGAACGAAAAGCTAATGGTTTTCCAGTCCATTTTTGCATGAAAAAATGGCTTTGGGACCCAAGTGATTAAGGACTCTAGCCGGTTGTTACATTGTAACAATATGCTCTGGTGGTTACATGTTAACAATACGCTATGGTGGTTACATTGTAACAATACGCTATGGTGGTTACATTGTAACAATACACTATGGTGGTTACATTGTAACAATACACTATGGTGGTTACATTGTAACAATACACTGTAGCACTCGCAGCACACATTATTGCAGTTCCCCTGGAAATGGTGAAGGGGACAAGGTTTCATAGACAGTCCCTTCTTCCCTGACTGGGGTGGCTTTCAGTTGCCTTATCAGGGGGGCAAATGTAAGCCATCTTGCCTGTGCCCCCTTTACCCTCTTACTTGCCATTCTTTAGACTATCGGGCCCTCAAACTCTCCAAACAACAAACAAACAGAAAAATAAACTATTTGTTTAATTCAAGCAATAAACGGAAGTTTTAGTTTCTTGTAAACGTATATCAGAAACACAAGACGAATCTGTCATCAGAGGATATGGCACGTGGTTGTGACCATTTCAATGTTTATCTTCTGCTACAAGCGGGTGCGAAAACAGCAGGAACTGAAGCTAGTGTGACTTAGGAGCTGGCTCTAACCTGTACCTCTCAATGTTTTTAACACTTTCCCATCGGCCTTGGAACACAAAGGCATACATTAGTTACTAAACTGGGTTTTTTATTTTACTATTTTTTTTAAACAAAAAGTAACCGTGCTCGTGGAGAAATTTAAAACCAAGTGAAAGAAACTGCAAGCACTCTATGATTTTTTTTTCATTGACATTAACACTGTGATGCGCTATACCAAAGAAAAACACCCGACGTCACATCAGACGAAACGTGTCGGCAGGAGCTTTGTGCCGTGACATCATCATGCCGTAGGGTTCAATATTGAGTTGGCCCACCCTTTGCAGCTATAACAGCTTCAACTCTTCTGGGAAGGCTGTCCACAAGGTTTAAGAGCGTCTTTGGAAATGTTTGACCATTCTTCTAGAAGCGCATCCTTGTGAGGTCAGGCTTTAAAGTTTGACGTCCAGATTCGGGCATCCATCCCTGAACTGCGTGCTCCCAGCACAGAGAGTAGGCTCTCACTAAGAGCCCCAGGTCCCAATCACCTGATTGCTGTGACAGCCACTGATTGGCTGTCATAGGGATCATTCACTGTACAGCCGGCCCCTGTCTACTTCTTTACTCTCAGCTCCATTCAAAACCTTCATATACACTACATTACCAAAAGTATTGGGACGTCTGCCTTTACACGCACATGAACTTTAATGGCATCCCAGTCTTAGTCCGTAGGGTTCAATATTGAGTTGGCCCGCCCTTTGCAGCTATAACAGCTTCAACTCTTCTGTGAAGGCTGTTCACAAGGTTTAGGAGTGTGTCTATGGGAATGTTTGACCATTCTTCCAGAAGAGCATTTGTGAGGTCAGGCACTGATGTTGGATGAGAAGGCCTGGCTCGCAGTCTCCGCTCTAATTCATCCCAAAAACATTCTATCGGGTTCATTATCATTATTTTTGTTATAACTTATTTTGGATTCGTTGAACTTACTATTGTGATTCGGAGATTTAAATACATCCAAGACTCCGCATAAGGAAAATATAGTCCGAATTTAGATTCGTAACAAAACGAATCGCACACGTCTAGTATGCGTCGTATGTTAGTTTATGTAGCACAGGTATGGCGGCTCACCCACTGTTGATCACGAACAAGGCCATGTGACTGGATAATCCTGCAGCCATCTTTTAATGTTGGCTACAAGTCGTAACACATGAATATTTAAATATCAATGGCCCCGGACAGGTTTGTTTTATTGTCGCTGTTCAGCTCCAGAGAGATCCTGGCAGAGTACAATGATTACAAGAGGAGGGAGTTCCTGCTGTCTAAAATGATTTTTTTTTTTTTTTTTTTTTTAACCTTGGAAATCTGAGTTGTAAGAAAAGGTTTTTCCTCATTGACATTGGATCCAATCCAACAGATAATGAGAGACCGATCTGCACTCTTCCAGGAACCAGATCTACCTGTTTGTGAATCATTGCAGAAGTTTCGGCAAGAGTTTTACTATGATCACCTGAAACCTTATAAATTCCAAAACTGCTGGAAGAGAAAATCCGGTTATACTACCAGGATTAGCGCCCAGGCAGACACAAAGTGGAGCTGACGGAGAGGCATCTGTTGTATTGTCTGGAATTGTATATACAGCAAAACCTTGGTTTGAGAGTAACTTGGTTTGAGAACGTTTTGCACGACAAGCCAAATATTTTAATACATTTTGACTTGATAAACAAGCGATGTCTTGATATACAAGTAGCATTACGTCTCAACTGAGTATAAAAGAGAAGAGCACTGTTACATTTAATGAAGGTACAACATTTAGCAAGTCACATGGTTGATGATTAAAACAGGCACATCTAAGTATGGAGGTATCCGGGGTAAAGCTGTCCACATAGACCATCCTCCGCCATTGACATCATCTTTTCCACGCTGCGCTCCATGAGCAGTTCAAGCCTCGCTTTCAGATCGCTCTCCTGCAGGGTAGTCTTTCCGGTCAGCGATGAGAGCCCGGCGGTGTGGGGGATGGTCTATGTGGACAGCTTTACCCCGGATGCCTGCGTACTTAGATGTGCCTCTTTTATTCATCAACCATGTAAATTGCTAATTGTTGCACCTTCATTAAATGTGACCATATTGCTACACTTAGAGGCGCCTCTCGTCTCTTTTATACTCTGTAGCTCCTGTTGAATTTTTCTCCTTTTTATATGGACTATAAACTGAAGGATTTATGAATAAATAGTTGTGGAACAAATCATTTGAGTTTCGATTATTTCTTATGGGGAAATTCGCTTTGATATACAAGTGCTTCGGATTACAAGCATGTTTCCGGGAAACGAATTATGCTCGCATTCCAAGATTTTACTGTGTGTATATATATATATATATATATATATATATATAGCGTTGATCGGCTTTTCCTCTACTCATACTGACAGACGTGAGTAGAGGAGAGACGATCGGCTGCTCTCCTGATGGGGGGGGGGGCGGCGGCACTAATTAATTATCAGTGCAGCATTAGGGATTCCCACCCAGGGATGCCCACCCATGACCACCAGGTAAGCCCACTAGAGACCACCAGGGATGCCAATCAGTGCCCATTAGGGGTGGCACTCTGTGGTGCCAGTGAAGGAGAAAACATACTTATTTACAAAGTTTTGTAACAGAAACAAATAACTTTTTTTTTTCAAACTTTTCAGTCTTTTTTTATTTGTAGCGCAAAAAATAAAAACCCCAGTGGTGATCAAATACCACCAAAAGAAAGCTCTATCTGTGGGAAAAAAATTATAAAAATTTTGTTTGAGTACAGCGTCGCATGACCATTGAATTATCATTCAAAGTGTGAGAGCGCTGAAAGCTGAAAATTGGTCTGGGCAGGAAGGTGTAAAAGTGCCCGGTATTGAAGTGGTTAAGTGCTTTCAGACCTGGATCTAGAGGGTGTTGGGGTGGGCTGTGCCCCCTCAGGCTTTAGTTTCAACCCTTTTCCTTCTGGGTCTCAGAGAAGGCATCCTCTGATCCATGTGCCAGTTTGATGGGGACACTGATCTAAAGGAGCACTCTGATGTGGACAGTTTATGTAAGACGCCCTCTAATGGGGGCAATTAATGTAAGAAGCACTCTAATGGGGGCAATTGATGTAAGGGGGTACTCTGATGCAGACAGTTGATGTAAGGGGCACTCTGATGGGGCAATCCATATAAAAGGCACTCTGATGGGGGCAGTTGATCTAAGGGGGCACTCTGATAGGGACAATCCATGTAAGGGGGCACTCTGATGGGGGCAATTGATGTAAGGGGCACTCTGATGGGGAGAATCCATGTAAGGGGCACTCTAATCGAGACAATGTATGTAAGGGGGCAATTGATGTAAGGGGCACTCTGGTGGGGACAATCCATGTAAGGGGGCACTCTGATGGGGACAATCCATGTAAGGGGGCAATCTGATGGGGACAATGCATGTAAGGGGGCAATTGACGTAAGGGGCACTCTGATGGGGATAATCCATGTAAGGGGGCACTCTGATGGGGACAATCCATGTAGGGGGGCAATCTGGTGGGGACAATGCATGTAAGGGGGCAATTGACATAAGGGGCACTCTGATGGAGACAATCCATGTAAGGGGGTACTCTGATGGGGACAATACATGTAAGGGTGCACTCTGATGGGTACACTGCATGTAAGAGGGCAATTTACGTAAGGGGCAATCTGATGGGGACAATCCATGTAAGGGGACAATCTGATGGGGACAATGCATGTAAGGGGGCAATTGACGTAAGGGGCACTCTGATGGGGCAATCCATGTAAGGGTGCACTCTGATGGGTACACTGCATGTAAGAGGGCAATTGATGTAAGGGGCAATCTGATGGGGAAAATCCATGTAAGGGGGCACTCTGATGGGGACAATCCTTGTAACGGGGCCCTCTGATGGGGACAATGCATGTAAGGGGGCACTCTGATGGGGAAAATCCATGTAAGGGGGCACTCTGATGGGGAAAATCCATGTAAGGGGGCACTCTGATGGGGACAATCCATGTAAGGGGGCACTCTGATGGGGACAATCCATGTAAGGGGCACTCTAATGGGGGAAATTGATGTAAGGGGGCACTCTGATGTGGAAAATCCATGTAAAGGGGCACTCTAATGGGGACAATTTATATAAGGGGCACTCTGATGGGGACAATCCATGTAAGGAGCACTCTGATGGGGCAATTGATGTAAGGGGGCACTCTGATGGGGACAATCCATGTAAGGGAGTGCTCTGATGCACACAGTAGATCTAAGGGGCACTCTGATGGGGATAATTCATGTAAGGGGCACTCTGATGGGGACAATTTATGTAAGGGGGCACTCTGATGGGGACAATCCATGTAAGGGGCACTTTGATGGGGGCAATTGATGTAAGGGGCACTCTTATATGCGGACAATTCATGTAAGGGGCACTCTGATGGGGACAATACATGTAAGGGGGCACTCTGATTTATGTAAGGGGGCAATCTGATAGGGGCAGTTGATGTAAGGGAGTGCTCAGATGCACACAGTTGATGTAAGGGGGCACTCCGATAGGGAAAATCCATGTAAGCGGGCACTCTGATGGGGACAATTTATGTAAGGGGGCACTCTGATGGGGACAATCCATGTAAGAGAAACTCTGATGGGGCAATCCATATAAGGGGGTACTCTGATGGGGACAATCCATGTAAGGGGGCACTCTGATGGGGACAATTTATGTAAGGGGGCACTCTGATCGGGACAATCCATGTAAGGGGACACTCTGATTTATGTAAAGGGACACTCTGAAGGGGCAGTTGATGTAAGGGAGTGCTCTGATACACACAGTTGATGTAAGGGGGCACTCCGATGGAGAAAATCCATGTAAGGGGTCACTCTGATGGGGAAAATCCATGTAAGGGGGCACTCTGATGGGGACAGTTTATGTAAGGGGGCACTCTGATGCAGACGATTGATGTAAGGGGGCACTCTGATGGGGACAATCCATGTAAGGGGGCACTCTAATGGGGACAATCCATGTAAGGGGCACTCTTATGGAGGCAATTGATGTAAGGGGCACTCTTATATTGGGACAATCCATGTAAGGGGCACTCTGATGAGGACAATCCATGTAGGAGGCAATCTGATGGGGACAATACATGTAAGGGTGCAGTTGATGTAAGGGAGTGCTCTGATGCACACAGTTGATGTAAGGGGGCACTCCGATGGGGAAAATCCATGTAAGGGGGCACTCCGATGGGGAAAATCCATGTAAGGAGGCACTCTGATGGGGAAAATCCATGTAAGGGGTCACTCTGATGGGGAAAATCCATGTAAGGGGTCACTCTGATGGGGAAAATCCATGTAAGGGGGCACTCTGATGGGGACAGTTTATGTAAGGGGGCACTCTGATGCAGACGATTGATGTAAGGGGGCACTCTGATGGGGACAATCCATGTAAGGGGCACTCTTATGGGGGCAATTGATGTAAGGGGCACTCTTATATGGGGACAATCCATGTAAGGGGCACTCTGATGAGGACAATCCATGTAGGAGGCAATCTAATGGGGACAATACATGTAAGGGGGCACTCTGATGGGGAAAATCCATGTAAGGGGGCACTCTGATGGGGACAGTTGATGTAAGGGGGCACTCTGATGCAGACGATTGATGTAAGGGGGCACTCTAATGGGGACAATCCATATAAAGGGGAATGTGATGGGGACCCTGATGTAAGGGGGCATTCTGATGAAGACCCCTAATATAAGGGGGACTCAGATGAAGACCCATGATATAAGGGGTGACTCTGGTAGGGACGCTTGATATAGGGGGCACAAGTTCTGTTTAATTTATGGCTACCAAAAGACTTTCCTGGACATTGCTGGAAGGAGCACCACAAGCGAAATATTCTGGACAATGAGATATATTTAGCAAAGACTTTGCATGCTCCAAAGTTTGATTCCCACTCCCTACTTTTTACTTAATACCAATTCTTTCCCCTGTTTAGTATTGCAAAGTAAACTGGAAATCATCTGATGCTTACATTTCTATAAACCCTTTTGTCTATTTGAAGTTGATTTTGTAAACCAATTAGAACCCAATTTCAGTCATTAACTCTCCTGCATTCCTTGGCCGAGATTGAAGATGAACATGTAAGCCATCCTAAGTGATGGACGAGTGATGACAGGCCATTGTGATGAGGAAGGCCTGGTATTTGACAAAGACCATGACACCTTTATCTGTGTCCTGATGGATCTACTGAAAGGTTCAGCCATATTTACCTTGTAGATTATTAGTGGTATCTCCGTGTAACCCTGTAACCTACTTGCCAGGACCTGGAACGTGGCGGCTGACGGTTCTGTCAGAGGGCCTGATAGAAAGATGTTATACTTCAGCTGCTGTTTTCTGTTCTCTGTCAGATTCTCCTGAATGGTCCCCCCACTAATTATTTCTTCACCTCATTCCCCTTCATTTTATCTGGCCAGAGACAAAGAAGTACATTGATTTATTAGGTGATCTGGGAAAGGTTGTGTGAGATTCTACTTTTTTTTTTCTTTTTTTTTTTTAGAAAGCTTTGTACGTTTTTAAATAACTTCAAAAGAAGTTCACATGTAGGACGAAGAGTTTGCAAGTTCACTTCAGACTGCTGCTAAGGCCTAGAATGTCTTATAAAAATTCTGAAGGAGTTTTCTATAGGCCTATAATTACATTTTTTGCTTCAAATCACACTTTTATTTTGAGTAAAAAGGTACCCCTTCCTTGCTACTTGCGACTTGCTACTTTTACTGTAAACACCAGCGCTGACTGTTGTTTGTAACATCCTCTTTCTGCAAATTAATCAGCTTACACTTGGATTTCACTCATGTAAACGTCTTCTCTTGAGTACTGTATTTATTGGCGTATAACACTCACTTTTTTACCCTGAAAATAGAGGGTCAACTGTGCCTGCGTGTTATACGCAGGGGGCCGTAGAAAGTTTTTTTCCTGAAACTTCCCTCTTAAAGTTAGGGTGCGTGTTATTCGCCTGTGCGTGTTATACGCCGATAAATACGGTAATTCCCATCTTTGTGGTGATCTGCCCAATACAGAGCAATTTGGCTCAAGCAATGACTTTGTCCACATATGATGACCTGTGAAAATCCATGTTCAGTGCCTTTCACGGTCAGGGGTCCGGCTCGGAGACCAGTAGCTATAGCAGTAGAGAGGCTCCCACCAACCCGCTGGATAAGTATATGAGCAGGTCACTGTAGTTGAGGAACAAGCCAAAGGTCGGTAACAAGTGGTTGCAGGTTGGAATCAAGTGGAAGCAGAGTCGAGAACCAAAGCCAAATGTTGGTAACAAGTGGTTGCAGGTTGGAATCAAGCAGAAGCGTAGTCGAGGAACAAGCCAAAGGTTGGTAAAAAGTGGTTGCAGGTTGGAATCAAACGGAAGCGTAGTCAGGGAACAAGCCAAAGGTTGGTAACAAGTGGTTGCAGGTTGGAATCAAGCGGAAGCGTAGCCAGGGAACAAGCCAAAGGTCGGTAACAAGTGGTTGCAGGTTGGAATCAAGCAGAAGCGCAGTCAAGGAACAAGCTAAAGGTTGGTAACAAGTGGTTGCAGGTTGGAATCAAGTGGAAGCAGAGTCGAGAACCAAAGCCAAATGTTGGTAACAAGTGGTTGCAGGTTGGAATCAAGCAGAAGCGTAGTCAAGGAAAAAGCCAAAGGTTGGTAACAAGTGGTTGCAGGTTGGAATCAAACGGAAGCGTAGCCAGGGAGCAAGCCAAAGGTTGGTAACAAGTGGTTGCAGGTTGGAATCAAACGGAAGCGTAGCCAGGGAGCAAGCCAAAGGTTGGTAACAAGTGGTTGCAGGTTGGAATCAAGCGTAAGCGGAGTCGAGAACCAAAGCCAAATGTTGGTAACAAGTGGTTGCAGGTTGGAATCAAGCAGATAAGACAGAAACAAAAACCAACACCTTGGCTACATCCGATTTTAGTCAAGCACAGGTGGGAAATCAAGCAGAAACATAGTCGAGGAACAAGCCAAAGGTCGGTAACAAGTGGTTGCAGGTTGGGATCAAGCGGAAGCGGAGTCGAGAACCAAAGCCAAATGTTGGTAACAAGTGGTTGCAGGTTGGGACCAAGCAGAAGCATAGTCTGTAAACAAGCCAAAGATTGGTAACTCGTGGTTTCAGGCTGGGATCAAGTGGAAGCATAGTCGAGAAGCAAGCCAAAGGTCAGTAACGCGTGGTGGTGGAGATAAGGACAGCTGCAGGTACGCCAAAGAGCAAGATATTGGAGAGAGCACAATAATCTGGCAAGCAGGAAATGCAGAGACATAGCTTAAATCAGGAAGCTCATGGGTGGAGCGAGGAGTTCAAGGTTCACTAGAAACAAAGGACAAGGCAAGATTGTCCTAAGAGGTCAGACAGGGATCTGGTCAGCATCCCAGGTGGTTCAACAAGAAGAGCTAGTGCCAGACGCAGCAGAAGTTGTGGGTTTAGACCCTGTCCTGACAGCCCCCCCTTTTGGACTAAGGAATTTACATCTATCTGAGCACCCACCAATGTCTACAGGCAGACCGAAGGTACCGAAACTGAGTGACCGTCTCATGTCTTTTGCAATATTTGTCTCAGTTGCCTGCATTGAAGCCTGAACAAGAAGGCAGATGTAGTGATAATGTGGATGGCTCCATTGGTCATAGCAGTAAATGCTATGAAGATAATTTATTAAATTAACATAACTGTCACCACAAAGAAGCCATTGTTTTTGGACGCTGCATTCGGATAAACCTCAAACAAACCACTCCAGGTAGATCTTGGCTCTCACCACCATCTGCTATGACCAATTGCTGTTCTGGATCATCTTTCCAGCAGATAAGTACCATGAATATAAAGAATTTCTTTCTTAGTTTTACAACATACAGCTCTTATGAGTTTCTCAGTTTACATGTTTTTTCAACCAGTAGGATTCCTTCATACTGCCTAAATAAAAGGACCCTACAGAGTCCCAAAATGTTGGCTTTGCTGTGGTGACAATAATAGTACCAAAACACTATATTAGCAAAAGTATTGGGACACCTGTCTTTACACACACATAAACTTCAATAACATCCCAGTCTTCATCCGTAGGGTTCAATATTGAGTTGGCCCACCCTTTGCAGCTATAACAGCTTCAACTCTTCTGGGAAGACTGTCCACAAGGTTTAGGAGGGTGTCTATGGGAATGTTTGACCATTCTTCCAGAAGCGCATTTGTGAGGTCAGGCACTGATGTGGTCGAGAAGGCCTGGCTCTCAGTCTCCGCTCGAGTTCATCCCAAAGGTGTTCTATCGGGTTGAGGTCAGGACTCTGTGCAGGCCAGTCAAGTTCCTGCACCCCAAACCTGCTCATTCATGTCTTTATGTACCTTGCTTTGTGCACTGGTCTAAATCATTTGGTGGAGGGGGGATTATGGTGTGCGGTTGTTTTTCAGGTGTTGGACTTGGCCCCTTTGTTCCAGTGAGGGGAACTCTTAAGGCGTCAGCATACCAAGAGATTTTGGACAATTTCATTCTCCCAACTTTGTGGGAACAGTTTGGGGACGGCCCCTTCCTGTTCCAACATGACTGCGCACCAGTGCACAAAGCAAGGTCCATAAAGACATGGATGAGCGAGTTTGGGGTGGAGGAACTTGACTGGCCTGCACAGAGTCCTGACCTTAACCCGACAGAACATCTTTGGGATGAATTAGAGAGGAGACTGTGAGCCAGTCCTTTTTGTCCAACATCAGTGCCTGACCTAACAAATGTTCTTCTGGAAGAATGGTCCAACATTCCCATAGACACCCTCCTAAACCTTGTGGACAGCCTTCCCAGAAGAGTTGAAGCTGTTATAGCTGCAAAGGGTGGGCCAACTCAATATTGAACCCAATGGACTAAGACCGGGAGGCCATTAAAGTTCATGTGCGTGTAAAGGCAGGCGTCCCAATACTTTTGGTAATATAGTGTATGTTTTTTTTATTCATCCTGTAGGATTCCTTCATACATCCTTCATAAAAGGACCCAAAATGTTGGCTTTGTTGTGATGACGATGATAGCACCACTTAACTCCAAACAAGATCTTGTGCTGGTAAAGAGCATCTCATGTCTATGGTAACCTGAGGGAGCTCCAGGTGATCTTTTATCCTAGGATACAGTTTATTGGAAAGGTTAGAAAACATTGTTCGATAACTATTGTTCCTCAATAGATAAACCGGAAATGGAACATCCTATGGCTCCTACTTCCTTCCCCCTCCATGGAGTTGAGTTGCCTGCTCAGCCAAATATACTTGGAACGTGCCTTCCCATTTAAATGCTTATTTATCTGTCCAGGCAGCTTTAGGTTGTGCCCATCACTGGTGTACATCAGTGGGCATCTAGTTTGCTACAGACATATATATCTATGAATGTAAACACTACTTTACCTCAAAGAGAAAAAATGTCTCCCAACAATAAACATTGGGTGGTTTCTACTTTGTACTTGCTGTTCACTTATATAAACCAGAGCTGACCTAAACCTCTCTAAAGTATACATGGCTGTCTTTTCAGAGAAGTAGACACCAAACTTATCAGCCATGTCACCAAAAGGGCACATCGGATGAGCTGCTGTTTAGCAATGTCTCAAAAAAAAAAAAAAAGAACAAGATGAATGGCTTGACCTGTGCTACAAAATGATTTACATTGATCCATTACACAAGGTCTTTATAGGACCATAAAAGAAAACACAAAATATCTGCGCTCGTGTTATAGAAATAAAATATTGTTAATACTCATATATGCAGCCAGCACAAAAGTTTCCTGGAAAACGAAATAAATATAACAAAATATATTATTGTTAACTTTATAGGACAATAAAACCCTTTGGACACCAACTCTTTTCAAAACAGAGGTTACAAAAAAGCTACATGCTTGCAATTATTTGAGTATTATAAAAAAGAGAGAAAAAAAAAAAGTGTACTCTGTGCTTAGTATAAAGTCTAAACAAATACAGTGGAACCTTGGATTACAAGCATAATCCGTTCCAGGAGAATGCTTGTAATTCAAAGCACTCGCATATCAAAGCGAGTTTCCCCATAGAAGTCAGCGGAAACGAAGATAATGTGTTTCAGAGGTGGGGGGGGGGGGGGTGCCAGAGAGTCTCGGAAATACCCGGGGACAGCTCGGCTGATCTCGGAAACTCTCGGAAAGGTTCGAAAACACTTGGGAACTCAGAGTATTTCCGAGTGATTCTGAGTATTTCTGAACGGCTCCGAACCGTTCCGAGTGTCACCGGCACCACCGCACCTCTGGCCAAATGCGGTACTGCACACCCCATTAGCTTGAATTCTGCTCGTTTTGCGAGACAACACTCTCAAACCGAGTCAGAATAAAAATAAAAAAAGTTGCTTGTTATTCAAAACGCTTGTTAACCGTGTTACTCGTAAACCGAGGTTCCACTATTGATATTATAGCTAGAAGCAGCACACACATTGGGGGAGATTTACCAAAACCTGAGAGTGCAAAATCTGGTGCAGCTGAGCATAGTAGCCAATCAGCTTCTAACTTCAGCTTGTTCAATGAAGCTTTGGCAATAAAACATGGAATCTGAATGGTTTCTATGCAGAGCCGCACCAGATTTTGCGCTCTCCAGTTTTAGTAAATCAACCCCCATTATCCACAAACTGATACCGAAATAGAATATATAAACAAAATGTGTCGCTCTGTTACTTTTGCAAATCACCAATCCTTAAACGTTCCTGATGAAGTGTATTGTGACGAAATGCGTCAGTATATACAAAGTACTTTCAACAAAAAAAATGCAATACAGTTGCCATTGCTCAAAACAATACAAATGATTTTCCTCCATTGTGGTGATTTTTTTTTAGGGGTGAGCCGTAATTTTGCTGAACTTGATTTTGCAGAAAAATTACCATTTTCATCACAATTAGCCACACATTTCACAATGTGGAATGCTAAGATGAAACTTGTTTGATAAAAATAAATTATAACATACACTATATTACTAAAAGTATTGGGACACCTGACTTTAACGCACATGAAATTTAAAGCCATCCCAGTCTTAGTCCGTAGGGTTCAATATTGAGTTGGCCCCGCCCTTTGCAGCTATAACAGCTTCAACTCTTCTGGGAAGGCCGTCCACAAGGTTTAGGAGGGTGTCTATGGGAATGTTTGACCATTCTTCCAGAAGAGCATTTGTGAAGTCAGGCACTGATGTTGGATGAGAAGGCCTGGCTCTCAGTCTCCACTGTAATTCATCCCAAAGGTGTTCTATGGGGTTGAGGTCAGGACTATGTGCAGGCCAGTCAAGTTCCTCCACCCCAAACTCGCTCATCCATGTCTTTATGGACCTTGCTTTGTGCACTGGTGAGCAGTCATGTTGGAACAGGAAGAAGCCATCCCCCAAACTGTTCCCACAAAGTTGGGAGCATGAAATTGTCCAAAATGTCTTGGTATGCTGACGTCTTAAGAGTTCCCTTCACTGGAACTAAGGGGCCAAGCCCAACCCCTGAAAAACCACCCCCACACCGTAATCCCCTCCTCTACCAAATGATTTGGACCAGTGCACAAAGCAAGGTCCATAAAGACATGGATGAGTTTGGAGATGGACAATTTTGGACAATTTCAGATTTCACTATTTGGACAATTTCATGCTCCCAAACTTGTGGGAACAAAGCAAGGTCCATAAAGACATGGATGAGCTTTAGTTTTTATTACTCCCTGTGACATCAATATTAGGCTGAAAGTGGTTGTAAACCCATTACAACCACTTTAACCTACAGGTAAGCCTAGATTAAGGCTTACCTGTAGGTGCAAGAAATATCTCCCAAACCTAAAAGCTTTAGGAGATATTTGCAGAAATAGCGGCACCGATGTCTACAACGCATGTGCCGTAGACATCGGGCGTAGGCATAGGTGCACTGAGCGTGGCGGCACCAGTGGCGGCACCAGCGTGCATGCGCGGGAGTGACGTCATCGCGGCTCCGGTCAGTCACAGCGCTGGAGCTGCAATACCCGGAAGTCACTCTGGGAGAGATGGCGGCGTCGGAGGAGGCGAACGAGGGCCGCTGCGGGGGCTTCGATCTCAGGTAAGCAATTCATAATGAGCTAGTATGCTATGCATACTAGCTCATTATGCCTTTGTCTTGCAGGGTATATTTTTATTTATTTTTTAACGAGAGGGTTTACTTCCTCTTTAAAGGTCAGTTCTTATTGACATAGGCACACCACCAGAACTACTACAACAGCTCTATTTCTGTACTTGCAGCATTTTTAAGTCATAAAACATAGACAAACTTGCACATATTGCAGAGATATAATGTTTGTGTAGTTTTTTTGTTTTTTTTTTCATTTTTATTTTGTCCTAACTTTTTAACCACTTGCCAACCCCCGCCTGCATTTTCACGGACCTATATGTCGCCAGTGGCTTATGGGGTCAGGGCACAAAACACCCACCCCCTCCCTTGCTGGCTGACTCCTGCTGTGATTGGATACAGTGGGATTTTGGTTTCAGCCAATGATTCATGTCTGTGACCTGCTGATTGGCTGTCCAATCACAGTCCAGAGCCCTGTGTTGGCAGACAACACAGAGCTCTGTACAGAGGGAACCATCTATTTGTTTCTTACTAAACAAAAGCAATAAATATGGCACACATTAACATTTGCAAGGCACATGGTTAACCTCTTGATTATCCCTAGATGTTAACCCCTTCCCACCCAGTGTCATTAGTACAGTGACAGTGTATAGTGTTAGCACTGATCACTGTATTAGTGTCACTGGTGATGTCAGTGTCAGTTAGTGTACCTCCCAGCCAGCTTCAGTTAATGCCGCTGCACTCTCACAGTCGCACTATAATGCTGCGTACACACGATCAGAATTTCCGACAACAAATGTTTGATGTGAGCTTTTGGTCGGATATTCCGACCGTGTGGAGGCTCCATCGGACATTTGCTGTCGGAATTTCCGACAACAAAAGATTGAGAGCTGGTTCTCAATTTTTCCGACAACAAAAGTTCTTGTTGAAAATTCCGACCGTGTGAATCCAATTCCGACGCACAAAAATCCTACGCATGCTCGGAATCAATTGGACACATGCTCGGAATCATTGAACTTAATTTTTCTCGGCTCGTTATAGTCTTGTACGTCACCGCGTTCTTGGCGATCGGAATTTCCGACAACATTTGTGTGACCGTGTGTATGCAAGACAAGTTTGAGCGAAAATCGGTCGGAAACAAATCCACAGTTTTGTTGTCGGATTGTCCGATCGTGTGTACGCCATTGTTAATTTCGTTGACTAAAACTGACTAAAACATTTTAGTCGACTAACTAAATACAATTTTAGTAGACTAAAATACGACTAAAACAATTGAGATGACTAAAATACGACTAAAACTAAAATGGAATTTTAGTCAAAAGACTAAAATGGGACTAAAACTAAAATGCCATTTTAGTCAAAAGACTAAAACTACATTGAAATTTGACATCAAAATGAACACTGGTCTGTAGTGCATGTTCATACCTCAATAACATAAATAATAATGTAGCGCTACCCCCAATTAAGAGAGCCGCTGATTTAATTTCGGGCCCTGCACGCAGTACCGCCAACCCCCGGCAATCTTACTCGACCCACTCTGGCACAGTCAGTCTAGGGTTAAACTCCTATCACTCTCAGGTGTATTATACTTAATAATCTCTAAACAGTCAGACAACACACTGAGGCAAGAATATAAAATATATATATCAGCTTTACTGGTAATGAAGGATTCAAGGTATAACATGCAACATATACATGGGCCTGCAGAGCCCTGCATCAATCAATGTACTAGGTGCAGCACCGTAATATGGCGCCGCGCAGTGTCCACCACGCGGAGCTATTATGGCGTGCGTTCGCCTATGGCGCAGTAACACAAACTTTCTAAACTCCCCCTAAGTCAGGCCTGACATTAAATGGAACTGAGTCTCTTTCCTTTAGGAAAAGAAGGTTTCTTCACCGGCCAGCTTTCGTTGGTGCACTTAAAGAGATAACATTTGTAATCCACACTGGGTGTTAACTTGAAATAACGGGGCAAAACGGGGGGGGGGGGTAGATACTTCAACTCTGTCCCGCTACCAGACCCCCCAAGAAACACTGGTGAGCGAACAGCGGGCCTAGGCAGTCTACAGGCCTGAACACAACTCAGTCTATTGATATGGGCAGGTGCCCGCTCACCACTCCAGGCGCGATCCCAGCCTGGGACTTCCACCTCCTGTGTGTCGCACACAGCGTCTTCTCCGCTCGAGTCCTCGATCCAACTCACGTCCTATCACGACGGGTAAGGATCCACCCAGACTCCGCAGTATGGTGGAAGGCTCTTCGGACTTCAAGCCAGGCCTCAGGCTTCAGGCCTTGCTTCACAGCCGATCCGCACAGGATGACTTGCCACTTGATGCGCCGAGTCCCAAGAGCGCGAGCTCCGCCTCGCCTCCCACTTAAGTAACCCCTCCCATGAGTCTCTGCGGTGGAACCTCTGCCCTGGGGCCGAATGGGGTTCTGGGTAACGTAGTCCTGGGGCCTTAGGAGAGACCCCGCTACACACTCCCCCCACTTGAACTCTTTGGTCCCCAAAGATAACATAACTTCAAGCTACACATTTAACAGCATCCATCAATTCTCCATATGATGTCAGCAGAGGAAATTCCCACCAGAAACGAGGCGGTGAACTCCTCTGCCCACAGGACACATTAACAACAGTATCCTGTCTAACTGTGCCAGAGAGTGAGCTGGGGTTGCCTCCCACCAAATGAACAGTGGGAGGGTCAGGGTCTTCCATACTCCTGGCAGTGAATACAGTGTCTTCCGCACTCTTCCCCATTTGGGGGTAGGTTAATCTCCTGGGAGGTTTTATGGCCCTCCGCTTCCTCTGTCCTCTGGGACTTTCTGTGGGAACAGATTCTTCTTCTGTGACCAATTCGGGAGTTCCTTCTAATTCAGGAGCATCTGGCTCCGGAGCAGGAAGATACATGGCTTCCCTTGGGTCCTCTTCAGGTGATAGTTCACCAGGACTCTCCCAAGCATCTGACCAGTGACTAGATGGAATGAACTCCGTAGCTTCTGCATTCAGTATGGAGTTCCTTGATGATGATGGGCACCCGGTTGACTCCTTTACCGGGGCCCGTTGGAGTTTTCCGGTGGCTTGCGGTTATTCAGTCTCTTCTTCTTGGGACTGGCACATACTTTGGCAAGATGGCCAGCTCCCCCACAATTGAAGCAGATCACATTTCCCCAATTTTCCAGGGATGCGGGTCCTGAGGTATTCGGGATCAATTCCTTCCTCGGACTTTCCCTCTCTGGTACCCTTGACTCCTTTTCCATCAAGGAGGTCAACATTCCCAGCACTTGGGACATCTGCGACTTCAAGGTATCCACCTCTGCATCTCTTTCTAAGGTCATGGCCGTCCTGACCATCACCGGAGGAGGGTTCACCGTCTCAACTGGTTGGCTCCTTTTTTTTCTCCTCCAGCATAGCTTCTTCCTCTCTGACTACTCGGATCAAGTCAGGGTACTCCAGGCTCTTCCCGTCCTGTCTTGTACGTAACACCAGTGCGATGGGATCCAGTGGTTGAGATCCTCTCATCACCTGTTGGACCCGGGCCTCATCCACCTTCTTCGGGTCAATCCCTTTCTTTAAGATCATCTTGTGCAGTATTTTATCTAGGCGCATCATGAACTCTGATAGCTTCTCCCCTGCCTTTTGATAACAATGCTCCAGTTGGTAGGTGAGTTCAGTGATCTTCTCTGTTCCACCAAACACATTCTGCAGAATGTCTAGATAGTCCTGCGCAGTACAGTCTGTTTTGCTCATCTTGAGGTTGCGTACGGCCTCTAAAGCAGGCCCCTTCAAGCTCTCAGCAATTCTCTGCTTCTTCCTGTGGTCTGGGACTTCCCACTCCTCCAGAGCCTGAGTTGCACCGTCTAACCACTCCTCAAATCCTTCTTCGCCTGAAGGTACAGGTTTCCTTCCTGAAAACATTCTGAGTTTCCGGTATCCTGCTAATTGATAATCCGCCGGGTCTTTCTTGCATTGCGCTATGATTTCCCCTAGAACCGCGCATAATTCTGTGCTGAGGGTGCCCTGTGGCGACCCGGGACTCTCTTCTTTCTTTACATCTTTTAGGTTGGGTGGGACACGTATTAACTTATAAGTTTGTTTATCCATCGTTTCTATGCTTGGCTTCTTGAAGTCTTCTGGGACTCCATCCTTCCATTTTACCAGTACATATGTCAAAGGAGGTTCTGATCTTACATCCACTATCCATGCCTTCTGTTGTGGGGACAGTGACATCACTAACTGTTTCACTGCATCTTCTTGCTAGATCCCTGAGAGTTCTATAATCACTGCCCCATTTGGATCTGTGTTGGTTGCTGCGCACCACTTCACTATTTCTAGTGGGTCCATGCTGGTACTTTTTGGCTGCTATTTGCTGCAACAGGATCCCGGACTCTTGAGCCCCCACGTGTAGCGCTGCCCCCAATTAAGAGAGCCGCTGATTTAATTTTGGGCCCTGCACGCAGTACCGCCAACCCCCGGCAATCTTACTCGACCCACTCTGGCACAGTCAGTCTAGGGTTAAACTCCTATCACTCTCAGGTGTATTATACTTAATAATCTCTAAACAGTCAGACAACACACTGAGGCAAGAATATAAAATATATATATCAGCTTTACTGGTAATGAAGGATTCAAGGTATAACATGCAACATATACATGGGCCTGCAGAGCCCTGCATCAATCAATGTACTAGGTGCAGCACCGTAATATGGCGCCGCGCAGTGTCCACCACGCGGAGCTATTATGGCGTGCGTTCGCCTATGGCGCAGTAACACAAACTTTCTAAACTCCCCCTAAGTCAGGCCTGACATTAAATGGAACTGAGTCTCTTTCCTTTAGGAAAAGAAGGTTTCTTCACCGGCCAGCTTTCGTTGGTGCACTCAAAGAGATAACATTTGTAATCCACACTGGGTGTTAACTTGAAATAACAGGGCAAAACGGGGGGGGGGGGGTAGATACTTCAACTCTGTCCCGCTACCGGACCCCCCAAGAAACACTGGTGAGCAAACAGCGGGCCTAGGCAGTCTACAGGCCTGAACACAACTCAGTCTATTGATATGGGCAGGTGCCCGCTCACCACTCCAGGCGCGATCCCAGCCTGGGACCTCCACCTCCTGTGTGTCGCACACAGCGTCTTCTCCGCTCGAGTCCTCGATCCAACTCACGTCCTATCACGACGGGTAAGGATCCACCCAGACTCCGCAGTATGGTGGAAGGCTCTTCGGACTTCAAGCCAGGCCTCAGGCTTCAGGCCTTGCTTCACAGCCGATCCGCACAGGATGACTTGCCACTTGACGCACCAAATCCCAAGAGCGCGAGCTCCGCCTCGCCTCCCACTTACATAACCCCTCCCATGAGTCGCTGCGGTGGAACCTCCGCCCTGGGGCCGAATGGGGTTCTGGGTAACGTAGTCCTGGGGCCTTAGGAGAGACCCCGCTACAATAACATATTAGATTTTTCACTCCAGCAGTATATAAAGGGATTTTTATAACAGCTTACCTGTAAAATCCTTTTCTTGGAGTACATCACGGGACACAGAGCGACTTAGTCATTACTAATGGGTTATATAGATTACCTTCAGGTGTTGGCACTGGCCAATTCCAAACCGGAAGTACCCTCCCCTATATAAGCCCCTCCCATCCGGGAGCACCTCAGTTTTGTAGCCAAGCAATAAGTGTCCCAAAAAGAGGGGTGGGAGCTCTGTGTCCCGTGATGTACTCCAAGAAAAGGATTTTACAGGTAAGCTGTTATAAAAATCCCTTTTTCTTTTTCGTACATCACGGGACACAGAGCGACTTAGTCATTACTAATGGGACGTCCCAAAGCAATGCCAAATGAGGGGAGGGATACATAAGCTTGGCGCCATCAGGCATGAGGATCTTTTGCGGCCTGCAACACACTGCGCCCAAAGGCGACATCCTCCTGACTTCTAACGTCTACCTGGTAGAATCTAGTAAACGTGTGTACCGAAGACCATGTTGCGGCCTTACATACTTGAGCCAGGGAGGCCTGGTGATGCACTGCCCATGAAGTTCCAACTGCTCTCGTGGAGTGCGCCCTAACTTTGAACGGAGGCGGTCTCTTTCTCAAGCCATAGGCTTGTATTATGACCTGTCGAATCCACTTGGCTAAAGTGGATTTTGATGCTGCCTGACCCTTTTTAGGGCCTTCCGGCAGAATAAACAAAGTATCCATTCTGCGAATCTGAGCAGTGGCTTTTAGATAAGCTTTAACTGCTCTTACTACATCCAAGGAATGTAATAACTTTTCCTCTACCGAGCTAGGTTTGGGGAAAAAAGAAGGAAGAACCACATCTTGGTTCAAATGAAACCTCGATACCACCTTAGGAAGAAAGGCTGGATGAGGACGTAATACTACTCTGTCCTTATGGACAACCAGATATGGCTCCTTACAGGACAAGGCGGCTAATTCCGATACTCTTTTAGCCGAACAAACGGCTACTAAGAAAATCTATTTCCTGGTGAGAAGAACCAAGGAAATGTGTTGCAATGGTTCAAACGGTTGTTTCTGTAGAACTGACAGAACCAGGTTTAAGTCCCAAGGACATATGGGAATACTAACCGGAGGGCTAATACGCATCACTCCTTGTATGAAAGCTTTGACTAGTGAATGCGAAGCCAAGGGCCTTTGAAAAAATATTGACAAGGCTGAAATCTGACCCTTGATAGTACTCAAGGCCAGCTTCCTATCTACAGCCCACTGTAGGAAGTCCAAAATCCTCCCTATCACGTACTTACGTGGATGCCATTTCTTGGCCTCACACCACGTAATGTACGCTTTCCAGATCCTATAATAGATCTGCCTGGATACCGGCTTCCTGGCATTGATCATGGTAGATACCACAGAATTAGAGAGCCCTCTCTTTTTCAGAATGTGGGCTTCAATAGCCAGGCCGTCAAACCTAGGGCTGGTAAGGAAGGGTGGTATATCGGTCCCTGCGACAGCAGGTCCGGACGATGTGGGAGGGTCCAAGGACTCCTCACTGACATTTTTACAATCTCCGCGTACCATGCCCTTCGGGGCCACGCTGGAGCCACCAGAATCACTGGTTTCTTTTCTACCCTGATTCTGCAGAGTAATCGCGGTAACAATTGTGGCGGTGGGAATGCATATATCAGCTTGAACTGATCCCAAGGGAACACTAGGGCATCCGAGCCGCAAGCTAGAGGATCCCTTGTGCGAGACACAAATCTGTCCACCTTTGCGTTGAATCTGGATGCTAGCAGATCTACATCCGGTGTTCCCCACCGCTGGCATATTGCCTGGAAAACCTCGGGGTGAAGAGACCATTCCCCCGAACATAATTGTTGGCGACTTAAAAAGTCCGCTTTCCAATTTTCCACTCCTGGGATGAAAACCGCGGATATGGCTGGAACATATTTTTCTGCCCACTCCAGGATGCAATTTGCTTCCCTCTGGGCTGCACGACTCCTGGTGCCACCCTGGTGATTGATATATGCCACTGCTGTGGCATTGTCTGATTGAATTCTGACAGGGGACCCTTGGAGTTTGGATGTCCATGCTACTAGGGCATACCGGGCTGCTCGTATCTCTAAGAGATTGATGGGCAGGGCCTTTTCTGCTTCTGACCACTTGCCCTGGAGAGACCATTGCTCCAGTACTGCCCCCCAGCCTATGAGGCTGGCATCTGTAGTGACTACCTTCCAAGAAACCGGACTGAAGGGTTTCCCTTTTTCCAGATTCTGGGGCACCAACCACCAATGGAGGCTCTTGCGAACGGAAGGGGACAGGGACATTGGTAAGTCTAAAGCCTGAACTTTTTTGTTCCAGGCTGACAGTATGGCCCTTTGCAAATTCCTTGAATGGAATTGACCGTAGGGTACCGCTTCGAATGAAGCCACCATTTTTCCCAGCAGCCTCATGCAGAGGCGTATGGATGGTTTTCTTTTTGTACCCACTAAGTGGGTCAAATCTTTTAAAGACGACACCTTCTCTGGAGGTAAGAAAATCTTTTTCTGATTTGAATCCAGCCTTAGCCCTAAGTATTCCAGACTTTTGACTGGTCTTAGAGCTGACTTGTCCCGGTTGATAATCCAACCGTGATATTCCAGATACTTGATTGTCTTGTGAATAGCTACTTCCAGCTTTTCCACTGAGTGGTCTATTAGTAGCAGGTCGTCTAGATATGCCATTATCGTTACACCCTGTGTTCTTAGATTGGCCAATAATGGGGCCAGAATTTTTGTGAACACTCGTGGTGCTGTGGCCAGACCGAAAGGTAAGGCTCTGAACTGAAAATGGCGCCCTTCTACTGCAAAGCGTAGAAATTTCTGGTGGGCCGGAAAGATGGGAACATGCAGATAAGCATCCTTTATGTCGATCGAGGCTAACCATTCCTGCCCTTGTAGGGCGGTGGCCACCGATCGGATCGACTCCATCCGAAAAGTCCTGATATTTAGGAACTTGTTTAGCCCTTTTAGATTTAATATGGGCCTCACGTCCCCATTTGGTTTGGGGACTGTGAAAAGGTTCGAGTAAAACCCGAATCCGCTTTCTTCCAGGGGAACCTTCATGATTACACCTTGGAGCAATAGTTGTTCTAGTGCCAGAAGGAGGGATCCTCTCTTCTGGGGATCTCTTGGCACGTTTGACCTCATAAATTGGGCAGGAGGAGTGCCTTTTAACTCCAGCTTGTATCCCAGACTTACTGCGGAGAGCACCCATCTGTCTCTGATGGTGTCCCGCCAGGTGTCTGTGAACAACTGAAGTCTTCCCCCCACCCGATTGAGTGGGGGCAACGCTTCATGCCTTGGGGGGAGGTTTTGTACCTCTCTTGATCCAGGGCTTCTTGTTACCCTGTGATTGTCCCTGATTTCTGCCCCCTGAATTTGACCGCGGAGGCCATCGGAACTGCTTCACAGCCGATGTGCCCGGGACTGGAGAAGTAGGCCTCTTAAAAGAAGGACTTCTACCCTTGTTCTTAACCGGTAAGAGTGAACTTTTACCGGCAGAAATTTTCTGGATATATTTGTCCAGATCTTCTCCAAATAAGCGTTCTCCATGAAATGGGAAGCTAACCAGCAGTTTTTTACAGGGAGCTTCAGCAGACCAGTTTTTGAGCCACAGAAGCCTACGCATATGTACTATAGACAGCGTAAAGCGGGAGGCCTGTTGGATTGTATCCTTTATGGCGTCCACCGCAAAACACAAGGCTCTAGGCAGGTCAGCTAGGGCAAGAGCCTGCTGATCTGGTAAGTCCCTTGAGACTTGTTTCAACTGATCTTTCACTGCTTGGCAGACTCCAATCGTTGCTACCGCAGGTTGTGTCACCATGCTTGCTGTAGAGAAAACAGATTTTAGTAAAGACTCCAATTTTTTATCTATTGGGTCTTTGAACATTGGAACATTATCTACTGGACATGTCAGTGATTTGTTAACAGAAGAGATGGCTGCGTCCACTGTAGGGACCCTCCATTTTTTTATGAACTTATCCTCCATGGGATAGATCACCGGAAATCTCTTGGGGGGAGCAAATATTTTATCAGGATGCTCCCAATCCTGGTAAATAAGCCCTTCTAATAAAGGGTGGATTGGGAAGGAACAGACAGCCTGGGGAGCTCTTAGCGACCCCAGCGAGGAAACCGTAGTGGATGGTGGTTCCGCCAGAGGCATTTTAAATGCTGATCGGACCATGTTAGTCAGAGACTGAACCCATAATCTTTCAGCCTGAGATGCTGAGAAAGGTTCTTCCACTGTTGATTCCTCCATAACTGAATCAACCTCATCCGATCCCCTTCAGGTAGGTCGATCTCTGTGTGGGGCTGTTCCTCCACTAACAGGCACTCTGAAGGAGGAGACGGAGATCGGACGCGCTTTTCCTGTGACAGGGAAGCAGCGATCAATGCTGTTAATCTCTCTTCCAATCCTCCCAGAGTTGAGGATAAAACCTCCTCTGTTATATATACAGGAGCAGGTGGACTGGGGACAGCCGCAGCACCAGGCACTCCTGCGGGGTTTCTACGGCTACTGACCTCTGAATTCTCAGGGGAGATTGGTGCAGTACAAGCATGCCCAATATCCTCAGAGCCCGATGGAGACCCCTTTGGCTTCCTGGAAGACCTATTTCCGGAGCGTCTGGACGACATATCCTTTAAGCACAAAGCTGAGGTATTCCCGTCGTCATACACCAATTTTTGCTGGTAATAGTCTAACACAGTTGCTGCTATATACCAGCTGGTGTCCACTAAAGTGCCTTTCTATGGGGATGCCTGCATCAACCGCCTCTGTGTGCCACTGTTTGTTGCTAGCTCTGTTTGCATCCAGCTGACACTTTTACTGTGTCTTTTAACCATGCTGGGACGCCTGCACATGCGCAGAAGCGCCGCGGCGCGCATCGAGCGTCATCCACCCGCCCCGCCCCTTTTTTTTCATAGGAGGCGCGTGCACGCGCCCGCGCGCGCGCCCGTGCGCCATTGGCGCCCTTTTCGAAATCAAACAGGGACTAGGAGCCAGGGCCCTTTTTGCCGGAGGGCCTGTGCGGTGGATGAGCGCAGCAACAGGGCAGAGGAAGTGGATTCCCACAGAGAAACTTACCAACTGCCTGGATCTTTTGACTTGAGAAAACCAAAGATCCACATGACAAGAAAAATGGACTACAGCGGCCTCTAGTGGTTTAACACAGGTACCGCGGTCCCCTTTTTTTTTTTTTTTTTTCTTGACTACTATTAAAATTTTACATTTTCAGGCAAACACAGATATTAGCGGGAATACCGTTAGGTAACAGACAGAAAGACAAATTAGGCTTGGGGGTCCCCCAATAGAACCAAGTTCCTGGGGGCCCCCACTTACCTGATCCCCGCCGCAGGACTTTGTTTGGTCCACATAAGTCCAAACTTCACCTATCACGGCAGGCATTGTAATTAAACCTTAAGGGACCGGGTTCCCAAGGATTCCACTCCCCTGGACCTGTATAGCACCCTGCACAGACAACATCTTGGTCGTGGGTATGACCAGAGCTCTGGATCCCAGGGTCCAGCCCTCCTAAGAGAGGCATTACAGGCAAAACCTTGCTCTTCTGCTGCAAGGCCCGGGTACCGACCGTTTAGCTATGAAGCTTTTTTGGTGGGATCCGGAACAGCTTACTAAGGCCCAAAAGAACCTGTACGCAAGCCCAGTGAAAACACATGTTACTCTTTGGCCAACACCTTAGACACTGGCAAAAAACTGAGGTGCTCCCGGATGGGAGGGGCTTATATAGGGGAGGGTACTTCCGGTTTGGAATTGGCCAGTGCCAGCACCTGAAGGTAATCTATATAACCCATTAGTAATGACTAAGTCGCTCTGTGTCCCGTGATGTACGAAAAAGAAAAGGAGTTTGGAAATTGTAGAGAAATACTTAAATAATGCATTACAATTTAATTACACCCATTAGATTTTAGATGAATAAAATGAGTTTTAGTCGACTAAAATGATTTTAGTCGACTAAAATGTACTGTAGATTTTAGTCGACTAAATACGACTTAAACTAAAACACTTGCAGAAGACTAAAATGGGACTAAAACTAAAATGCCATTTTAGTCCTAAGACCAAGACTAAAACTAAATTGAAATTTGCTGCCAAAATTAACACTGGTGTACGCGACATTACTGATCATCGCCATTACTAGTATAAATAAATACAAATTTTAGTTTATATCCCATAGGTTGTAGACCCTATAACTCGTCAAACAAACCAATCAATTTACACTTATTGGGATATTTTTTTATTTTATTTTTTACCAAAGACATGTAGCTTAATACATTTTGACCTAAATCTATGAAGAAACTCGATTTTGTATTTTTTTTTTATTGGATATGTTTTATAACAGAAAGTAAAATAGTGTTTTAAAAAAAAAAAAAATTGTTGTTTTTCATTTAGAATCTAAATGAAAAACGACTGAAATTTTTTTTGTGATCTAAATTTTAAATGATAAAAAATACAAAAACACAGTGATGATCAAATACCATGAAAAAGAAAGCTCTACAAAAAAAAAAAAAACGACGTGCGGGAAATAGCATGGTCATGACGGGGGGGAGGGGGGGGTAAAACCTTCCGTAGTTCAAGTGGTTAAAAAACACATAAAAAAACACAATGATTTCATCTTCTTCGCTGAATCCGATTTTTGATGAAATTTTTGTGTATCTCGTCGCCAATTCAGATTTTCCTTTTTTTCTAAACTTTTCTCTCTGACTGTGAGACTTTAGGAAGCACATGACTGGTATTTGATGAGTATAATTAAACCAATGGCTATCAACATGTTTCTCTGAGTGTTAACTCCTGTCCCAGCCTGACCTTAACATTCCCCATAGCTTGTCATATGTGCCTGCTGCCCCCTCTACTCCTCTACTCAGGAATTGCATTAGAAGATGAAATCCCCGAGGAGTTTCATGTTAAAAGCAAAAAAGGGGGGGGGGGGAACAAAGATATTTTCTGCTCTGGAATTTGCATATGTGGCAGAATCTGCCCGCGCATTTCTTTTACATGATTTACAGGACTTCCAGCTGGCATAGTGCCACGGCAGACCACATCGATACGTGGCACTGCCGCATAAATGGAAGAGCAGGCGCGTTGGACCTAATAACATGTAGGACGATGCTGGTTACAAAAAACATTTCCATCTTCAGAGTAAATACACGTTTCATGGTATGATGGCACTTAGCTTGGTAGATGTAAGGGTACGGTTAAGCCACAACTCATCGGGTTTCATTATTACCTAAAACCGCAAAGTAAGTACCAGTCTGGCAGAACATTGCCGTCTCTGGCAACTGATGTTTGTGGTAAATTTATTGTGAATCAAATAAAACAATGGCAATTTACCTCATCACATACTATTAACCGCTCGGCGACCATATAACTTACATATACAGCGGCAAGGCGGCTCCGCTGCACAGGATCATGTACCTAGTATGTGATCCTGCACTTCGGGGTCTGGGGCGTGAGCGTGGGTGCCCTGTTATCACTGTGATTAGACACAGCGGGAGCTGATCGGCGGGTACGGCGTAACTTGATTTCCACCAGCAACCACCGATGCTTCGGTACACATGCAGAACAGCAGTCTGCCTATGTAAACAAGGCTGACCGCCATTCTGTCAGTACAGAAGGCATGGATTCTGTGTTTCTGTTATGCCCTGTACACACGATAGGTTTTACCGATGAAAACAGTCCGATGGACTTTTCTCATCGGACAAACCGATCGTGTATGAGCCCCATCGGTCTTTTTTCCCACCGGTGAGAAAAAATAGAACATGTTTTAAATTTATCCGATGGGGAAAAAAACGATAGCAAATTCCGATTGTCTGTGTGGAACTCCATCGGACAAAAAACCCACGCATGCTCAGAATCAAGTCGACGCATGCTCAGAAGCATTGAACTTAATTTTTCTCGGCTTGTCGGAGTGTTTTACGTCAGAGCGTTTGGAACGGTCGGATTTTTGACTGATGGTGTGTAGGCAAGACTGATGGAAGTCAGCTTCATCGGATTTCTGATGGAAAAATCCATCGGATTAGAATCCATAGGAAATCCGATCGTGTGTACAGGGCTTTAACCACTTTAAGACCGGGCTTGATTTTCAGACTTGTTGTTTACAAGTTAAAATATTTTTTTTTTTTTTGCTAAAATCCTTAGTTTTTTTTCCAACACCCTATAGAATAAAATGGCGGTCGTTGCAATACTTTATGTCACACTGTATTTGCGCAGCAGTCATAGAGGCGCTTTTTTTTTGGAAAATATTTTTTTATTAAAAAATAAGACAACAGTAAAGTTAGCACAATTTTTTTTTTATATTGTGAAAGATGATGTTATATCGAGTAAATTGATACCCAACATGTCACGCTTCAAAATTGCACATGCTCATGGAATGACGACAAACTTTTATCCTTAAAAATCTCCATATGCGACGTTTACATTTTTCTACAGGTTACATGTTTTGAGGTACAGAGGAGGTCTAGGGCTAGAATTATTGCTCTTGCTCTCATGTGTGGTTTGAACACCGTTTTCCTATGCGGGCACTGCTCACGTGTGCGTTCACTTCTGGACGTGAGCTCGGCGGGACGGGGGGCACATTCAATGTTTTTTTTTTATTATTATTTATTTTACTTTTATTTTTTATTTTTTTACTTTTCTTTTAAAAAAATAAAAAATTGTGTCACTTTTATTCCTATTACAAGGAATGTAAACAACACTTGTAATAGAAAAAAAGACCTCAGATCTCATATTTACACTTAAATGCAATAAAAAATTGTTGTTTGAAAAAATAAAAATGTCCCTTTAAGAGCTATGGGCGGAAGTGACATCTTGACGTTGCTTCCGCCCTGCAATGGTATGGAGCCGAGCGGGGGCCATCTTCCCCCTCACTCAGCTCCATGCCAAGCAGGGGAGAGGACGCGATCCGGTAAGTGGCGGAGGGCACCGGAGAGCGGCGGGCCCCAAAAAATAAAAATGTCCCTTTAAGAGCTATGGGCGGAAGTGACATCTTGACGTTGCTTCCGCCCTGCAATGGTATGGAGCCGAGCGGGGGCCATCTTCCCCCTCACTCAGCTCCATGCCAAGCAGGGGAGAGGACGCGATCCGGTAAGTGGCGGAGGGCACCGGAGAGCGGCGGGCCCCTCTCCCGCCACCGATAAAAGTGATTTTGCTGCGAATTAACCGCAAACGTCCCAAAATAGTGTCAAAAGTGTCCGATCTGTCCACCGCAATGTCGCAGTCCCGCAGATCGCCGCCATTACTAGTAAAAAAAAAATAGTAATAAAAATGCCATAATTCTATCCCCTATTTTGTAGATGCTACAATTATTTTTGTTTGGGTACAACGTTGTACGACCGCGCAATTGTCAGTTAAAGCGACGCAGTGCCGCATCGAAAAAAATGGCCTGGTCAGAAAGTGGGTAAATCCTTCTGAAGTGAAGCTGAAGTGGTAAAAGCTGAACTACGAGCACAAAAACTTTAACACAGTTGTCAACAAATACAAAAGGGTACAAAAATAAAAACCGCAGAGGTGATCAAATACCACCAAAAGAAAGCTCTATTTCTGGGGAAAAAAGGACATGAATTTTATTTGGGAACAGCGTCGCACGATGGTGCAATTGTCAGATAAAGTAACGCAGTGCCGTATCGCAAAAAATGGTGGGTAAATCTTCCGGAGCTGAAGTGGTTACCAAAAAAAACCTGGAAGCTGATTGGTTTCTATGCACAGCTGCACCAGATTTTGCACTCCCCAGTGTTAGTAAATCTCCCTCCTTTGTATTGCACTAAGGTTATGTTACCTGTTTAGGTGTAAATGATTGCCTGATGGACTTCTTCTTTAAAAATCTGGCAGCTTGGTCAGGGTATGTTTTTTTTTTTCTTTTTTCCTAAGAAGATGATGAATCATCTGACAGGCGGGTACAAATAAGGAAGTTTATCAGGTCATCTCCGTCATCGCCCGTGTCATTGTAACTTTCATCAGGTTGGCGATAGGACAGGAGATTAGGAAGGTCTTGTCAACCTGCTGCTGTACAGCTCCTGGGAGAAAACAGAGGAGCCGAGCGCCCGATGGAAGATTAATGGCCGAGGTGTTCTGTTACTACTGGATTAATCCTGCTTCAAATCAGCAAATGTGCAAAAAGGAATACAAGTCAGCATGATCACATTTGTGTTAAACCTCCTCAAGTATTTATTTATTTGTTTATTTTTTTTTCTTGGTAGAATTCACAACAATAGAAAGATACATTTTATCCAATCACTCCATTTCCACTATTCACTGATTTAAAGAGGAACTGCAGTCGGCTCACATAGGTGTGTATGTAGGAGTATAAAGAGGACCTGTCATGGCTCTATATATGTATGTAGGTGTATAAAGAGGACCTGTCATGGCTCTATACATGTATATAGAAGTATAAAAAGGACCTGTGCGTGGTCGGCGGCCGCAATGTCAGCCGGCCACCTGCGATCGCTCCACAGAGAGCCAGAACGGGGATCTGTCAATGTAAACAGACAGATCCCCATTCTGACAGGGGAGGAGAGACAGATCTGCTGTTTCTAGTGGTTAGGAACAGAGATCTCTCTCCTCCTCCAGTCAGTCCCATCCCCCAGTTAGAAACACCTCCCAGGGAACACATTTAACCCCTTCCCTGACAGTGACATTTACACTGTAATCAGTGCATTTTTATAGCACAGATCGCTGTATAGATGTCACTGGTCACAAAAATGCCATTACTAGTCAAAAAAAAATGCTTGAAGTGCATTATTTCTATTATTACATTGTTATATAAAATAAATAGCCTCACAGTGGAGCGGGATGGCGGGCGTGTGGCAATTTGATTCACAGTGGAGCGGGAAGCGAAACTGGCGGGCGGGAGGGCGGGCGGCAAGTTGCCGCCCCCCTGAAAGTGCCGCCTGGTACAATGGTACCATCGGGTCCCATGGTAGGGCCGGCCCTGACTGTGATTCTGTACTTGCCAAATATGCTGCAGAAATCTCCCTCCACTGAGTCTGGCTGCATCCCTTTTAATTGTGGGCAGTTGAAGCTGCTGCCTGTTCACTTCCTGGATTTACACAGAGACACACCTCCAGATCTGCAGCTCTCATTGGCCCTCTTATGACTCACCCCCCCATGCCTTCCTGGCAAACTCTCACAAGAGTGCGAGAGAGCTGTGAATGATGTCATAAGCCTAGGCTAATGACCAGACAAGAAACAAGAAGTGGGCTGTATAAGGGATTTACTGGCAGAAAAAAAATGTTTTACTATCCAAAGTTAAAACAACAACAACAAGGGCAGAAGATTTAATAGATGGAATGATGAAGGTCTGCTTTAACCACTTAAGGACCGGAAGAATTCCCCCCTTAATGACCAGGCCATTTTTTTGCGAAACAGCACTGCGTCGTTTTAACTGACACTTGCGCAGTCGTGCGACATTGTACCCAAACAAAATTTATGTCCCTTTTTGTCCCACAAATAGAGCTTTCTTTTGGTGGTATTTGATCACCTATGTGGTTTTTATTTTTTGCACTATAAACAAAAAAAGAGCAACAATTAAAAAAAAAAAAGCAAAATATTAAAAAAACGAATTTATTCATCAGTTTAGGCCAATATATATGGGATCACATGCATCATGCACACCCCCGCAAACATGCATAGAGCACAAAAAACACCAGAGCAAGTTATAACTTAAACAACCAATTTTTATTAATCTCCATGTAACATTTTTTATTTTTATATATATTATTATTATATTATTATTTTTTTTGGATAATTATTGGCCACGGCCTGATTCACTGGTTTTCAAAACATAAATCCATAATCCACCAATTTTAACTTTTAAAACATACTTTCCAACCAAGTGTTTATCAATACCCGTACTCAACCCAGCCACTGAGACTCGAGCTGATTATTACTTGAACTTGACTTTCCTTAATTCTCCCCTCTGGCAATTCACCAGAGGGAGCCTACCACATGAATTGGCCGCGACGGGAAAAAGATGGGGGGGGGGGGGTAGGGTGGGGAGCTCCTCCTGCTGGAATCTTCTGGTATCGCACCACTAACCTGCCTGGAACTGCTCCTTAAATGGACCAGAAACCAGCTTCTAGAATTTTCCTGATCTAACACCTGATTTCACTAACCAATCCCTTACTGATTCTCAGATTTCCAGAACTCTCTAACACACCTGAGCTTAATCAAATCTACTGACTGGGGTTTTTTTTTTTTTTTTTTTTTTTTTTTAAACTATTGACTCTCTAGCCCTGTAGCTAAACCTTCTTAGAAACTTATGTATTAACCTTGCAGTTACAGTGACCCCATGAGGAAAGGGGAGCCTATATGGCTACTCCCTTTCCTTCCCCATGGGATCACATGCATCATGCACACCCCCGCAAACATGCATAGAGCACAAAAAACACCAGAGCAAGTTATAACTTAAACAACCAATTTTTATTAATCTCCATGTAACATTTTTTATTTTTATATATATTATTATTATATTATTATTTTTTTTGGATAATTATTGGCCACGGCCTGATTCACTGGTTTTCAAAACATAAATCCATAATCCACCAATTTTAACTTTTAAAACATACTTTCCAACCAAGTGTTTATCAATACCCGTACTCAACCCAGCCACTGAGACTCGAGCTGATTATTACTTGAACTTGACTTTCCTTAATTCTCCCAACCGACGGGAGGGGGGCTTGCAGCACCCCTCCCGTCCCCAACCCCCCAAACCGCGGCCAACTCTATGCATGTTTGCAAATTTGTGTTTAAGATATCTAGACCTATGGGCGATAGATGCACCCCGTCATCCCTATATAGACCCTGTAAACCGCCCTCCAGCTCATGGTGCTGAAATGAAAAACCCATACCATCGCTCAGAAACTTCGCCATGGCTCTATTTATCCGCTTGCGGACCTTCTCTAGTGGCTTGAAAACTGCGGATTCCAACCACCTCAGACGTGGAATTATCTCTGAGAACCCAAACACCATATTTGGAGAGGCTAAACGTAAAAACTTAAATGTATCCTTCATATCGGTAATCAGATCAAATGTCTTTAACTTCCCAATGTCATTACCACCAACATGTATAATTATTATATCTGGAGCCTCATGTAAAGCGTATAGCCTACTTAATTCAAACAACAAATCCTCCCACATCATTCCCCTACGACCATACCAATGAATCCGGAAGGCTGCAGGGTCCAGGCCCAAATTCTCCGAATATATTCTATCAGCAGCTCTCTTCTGTGCCCAAAAAATAAAAGAATGCCCTATAATCCAGACTGTATGTAGGGGACCTGAAACAAAATAATTAATTAATATGGACGAATGTATAATTTGTAACAATCTGACCTCCATCTACCAATCTTCTTAAATGTACTCTCCTCTAGACCAATCCTGGCAGCCTCTGTGGCTGCTCCTATTCGAAACGAGTGAGTCGTTATTTTAGTGTTGCTCAACTGAAGTCTTGCTAAACATTTCTTCAATACTGATGAAAACTGGTAAACTGTTACTGGTAAACCATCCTTGTGAATGAACAAAAACCCTGAACTGGGCGGGCGAACTGCCATGTAAGCCTGAAGGGTCCTTACTGGGCAGATATTCTCAACACTATACCTCTTTAAAGCCACCCAATTACCAACACCAACCGCATCCGTCTTACTTGTAGCTATAAATAACTTTATATTATCTGAACCCATAAACAAATTAGATAATAACATGCCTATGTTACTTCTCTTTGATGCAGGAAGGATCTCAGAAATCCGAAACGCACCGAAGAATGCGAGCGTAAACACTGATTTAAAAAGGACAGCTTCATAAGCAGAAAAGCATACTTCTGAAGTTATCCCACAAATCCGTGCTAATATAGCCGGGGTAATTGGGGACCTCATATCCTTTCTAAAATTATTCTTCCTGTATCCCTTTAGCACCTGCCGCACCGAGAAAAAACTGTGACAAGCCGGCAGATTATAAAGGCGCAGAAAAAATGACACCCCTGATAATGTCTTACTAATGTGAGACCAAGAATACTGTTTCAACATTAATGATTGTAGAAACAGAAGTACTAGGTCCTCCGAATGATTAGATAAAGACAGACTCATCGATGCTAAAAAGATTGACCACAATAACCATGAAGAACTGTAGCTCTTCCAGGTAGAAGCCGCCACAGAGTCCTGGATGTTTTGGAAAATTATGCTATCTCCCATAAACGGGAAGGGAAGATTACCCCCACTGGATCCGCTTCTGGCAGCAGCTTGAAAAACCGGTCCATCTGCAGGCGAGAAAGAGCGTCAGCAATGACGTTATTCTTTCCTGGGACGTATTTCGCTTTTAACCAGATGTTCCATTTTAAACACAGAAAAACCAAATATCTTAAATAAGAAACCACGGGAGGAGATTTAGATGACAAACTGTTAACTGCAAAGGCTACTCCCTTGATGTCAGTGCTCACCAGCAACCTTCTATTGGCGAATAAACTGCCCCATATTTCCAATGCCACTACCACTGGGAATAGCTCTAATAATACTATATTTCTGCAGAACCCATTGATGACCCACCTGTGAGGCCACCCAGCAGCGCACCAATGGTTTCTCCAAACCGCCCCAAAGCCAACCGAGCCAGCTGCATCTGTTTCAAGGTGAAAATCCTTGTCCAGCACAAAATCATGCTGCCACATGGTTTTCCCATTAAATTGCTCCAGAAATTGCAACCAGACCATCAAGTCCTGCTTAATCTCTAAAGATAGCCTGATATGGGCCAACGGGTTCTTTAATCCTGAAATGGCAGCATACAATCTTTTGGAAAAAAACCCTACCCATGGGAAGAACCCTAGTGGCAAATGCCAATTGTCCCAAAAGGGACTGCATTTCTTTCAATGTCACCTTTTTTCTACCCAAGAAAAAATGCAAAGATTGGGATAATTTGCCGATTTTTTTCACCAGGCAACCGAAATTCCATGGTGACCGAATCCAGTGTTATACCCAAAAAATCAATACATGTTGTAGGAAAAACAGTTTTATCTTCCGCCAATGGTATCCCAAAATGTTGGCATACTAATTTGAATGAAGATAATAGCTGACCGCAGTCCTCTGAACCTTCCGGGCCTAAAAATAAAAAGTCATCCAAATAATGAATAATAAAGGTGGAATGTGATACCATACTTACCACCCATTCTATAAATGTTGAGAAAGCTTCAAAGTAAAAACAAGAAATTGAGCAGCCCATCGGCAATGCTTTATCAAAGTAAAATTTATTGTCAAAACATATACCGAGTGAGTTGAAACAATCTGGGTGCAAAGGAAGAAGCCGAAAGGCTGATCGAATATCTGCCTTTGCCATCAAAGCATTTTTCCCTAGCAACCGTATCTTCTCAATTGCTAAATCAAAAGATGAATAAGACACTGATATAGCCTCAGTGTTGATTTGATCATTCAAAGAACTGCCAAAAGGAAATGATAAATGGTGTATCAAACGAAACTCATTTGGCTCTTTCTTAGGTACCAAACCCAAAGGGGAAATCCTGAAATCCAAAAAGGGGGGATGGTCAAACGGACCCTCCATCCTTCCTGACGCGACCTCTTTTAGCAATTTTATTTTTACTATTAAAGGTGCCTCATTAACAGATCTCAGATTTTCCACTACTGTACAACCTTTACCTTGAAAACTAGGTAACTGGAAACCCACTGTGAACCCGCTAATTAGCAATGAAGCTATCTGCTGGTTTGGATAGAGAAGCAGCCATGGCAGCATGCTTGAGAGCATCACTGGTGTTGCTGCTTTTGGAAATACCTTCCTTTGCATTTGCTTGTAATTTCCGAAAACATTTGGAAACTGGGTGATTCCCAGCACAAAAAGCGCATTCGTGCTTGTATTTACAAGACGCCATCCATTTGCAATGCGCATCATTGTAAGCAAAGCACACACCCTTCTTATAATTTACATTAGATGATACCTGGGGCCCTGCAGCCGCAGCTGAGCGAAAAATTTATTGTTTTTGAGGCAGAAATAAATTAAGCCATAGGCCAACATCTTTTGAACCCCATTGTAGAGATGGCTGCACCGCTAGCTTCTGCCTAAATGCTTCATCGTATAGCAACCATGACAAGCCACTGAAACTCCTGTAGGCTTCTAAAACGATATCAATGTGTTGAAATAAAAGGGGGCTTAATTCAGGGGATTTTTCACAAAGCACACTAGCGTATATTATAAATGATTGTAACCACCCATAAAAGGACTTAATGAGAGCTTTGCGACGCTCCTCCTCTGTCCTATCATCTTTTTTATCAAACCTGGATGGTTCTTTTGAAGGGGGAGGAATTGAACTGAGATCAATATATTCCCCCCTCCAAATCTTTTCCTTTACTGTAGAGGCTAAGTGAAACCCTAGCGGGGACAGAAAACAAGGCATGCACTCTTTCTTTCTCGTACATCACGGGACACAGAGCGACATAGTCATTACTAATGGGTTATATAGTTACCGTCAGGTGCTGGCACTGGCAACTTCCAAAACCGGAAGTACCCTCCCCTATATAAGCCCCTCCCATCCGGGAGCACCTCAGTTTTTTGCCAGTGTCTAAGGTGTTGGCCAAGAAGAAACATGTGTTTTTCACTGAGCTTGCGTACAGGTTCTTTTGGGCCTCAGTAAGCTATTCCGGATCCGACCAAAAAAGCTTCATAGCTAAACGGTCGGTACCCGGGCCTTGCAGAGAAGAGCAAGGTTCTGCCTGTAATGCTTCTCTTAGGAGAGCTGGACCCTGGGATCCAGAGCTCTGGTCATACCCACGACCAAGATGTTTTCTGTGCAGGGTGCTATACAGGTCCAGGGGAGTGGAATCCTTGGGAACCCGGTCCCTGAAGGTTTGATTACAATGCCTGCCGTGATAGGTGAAGTTTGGGCTTTTGTGGACCAAACAAAGTCCTGCGGCGGGGAACAGGTAAGTGGGGGCCCCCAGGAACTTGGTTCTATTGGGGGACCCCCAAGCCTAATTTGTCTTTCTGTCTGTTACCTAACGGTATTCCCGCTAATATCTGTGCATGCCTGTAACTACTAAAAAAATGTAATAATTTTTAATGGTGGTCAAGAAAAAAAAAAAAAAAAAAAAAAAAAAAGGATGTTTTTTTATATATATAGTTTAGTATATTAAACTGCGGTACCTGTGTTTGTCCACTAGAGGCCGCTGTGGAATGTTTTTCTTGTCATATGGACTAGTTTCTTCTCAGAGAGCAAAGTCCAGGCAGCTGGTGAGTTCTCCTACAGGAAACTGTTTCCTCTGCCATGTTGCAGTGTTCGTCTATCCCCCGGCCTGCGGCAAAGGGGGCCCTGGCTCCTGTCCCTGGTTTCCATGTTTGAAAATTAGCGCCGAGGCGCACGTGGCCGCGCGCGTGCGCGTGCACGCGCCTCTATATATAGAGGTGGCCGGGAAAAGGGGCGGGGCCTGGGGGATGACGCTCTGTGCGCGCCGCAGCGCTTCTGCGCATGTGCGGGCGTCCCAGCAGGTTTTAAAAAGCCACATTATTTCAGTAAGCTGGCTATGAAGTACAGAGACAGAGCTGACAACATTTAAAGGCATACAGCAAGCGGTTGATACAGGCATCCCCTAGAAAGGCACATTAGTAGACACCAACTGTTTATTATAGCAGCATTTATGCTAGACTATTATCAGTAACTGGTGTATTTTCGGCTGGAATACCTCAGCTTTGTGGCTTAGGAATATGCCGTCTAAAAACTCCGGGACTAGAAATTCCAGGAGGAATAGGGGGTCTCCATCGGGCTCTGAGGATCTTGGGCATGCTTTGGCTGCACCAGTCTCCCCTGAAGAATCAGAGGTTAGTGACCGTAGGGCACCCCCAGGAGTACCTGGTACTGTGGCTGTCCCCAGTTCACCTGCTCCTGTGTATGTAACAGAGGAGGTTTTTTCCTCAGCTCTGGGAGGGCTGGAAGAGAGATTGTCAGCACTAATTGCTGCTTCCCTGTCACAGGAGAAAAGCGCTCGATCTCCATCTCCTCCCTCAGAGTGCCTGTTAACAGAGCAACAGTCCCATACAGAGGTCGACCTACCTGAGGGGGATCAGGATGAGGTTGATTCGGTTGTAGAGGAATCAACAGTGGAGGAGCCGTTCTCAGCATCACATGCTGAGAGGTTATGGGTTCAGTCCCTGACTAATATGGTCCGATCAGCATTTAAAATGCCACTTGCGGAGCCATCCTCCTCTTCTGTCTCCTCGTTGGGATCGCTAAAAGCTCCCCAGACTGTTTGTTCTTTCCCGATCCATCCTTTATTGGAGGGGCTCATTTACCAGGATTGGGAGCATCCTGACAAAATATTTACTCCCCCCAAGAGATTTCCGGTGGTCTATCCTATGGAGGATAAGTTCGTCAGAAAATGGAAGGTCCCTACAGTGGACGCAGCCATCTCTTGTGTGAATAAATCACTGACATGTCCGGTGGAAAATGTCCAAATGTTCAAGGACCCAATAGATAAAAAATTGGAGTCCTTATTGAAATCTGCTTTTTCTACAGCAGGATTGGTGACACAACCAGCAGTGGCAGCTATAGGGGTCTGCCAAGCAGTGAAGGATCAGTTGAAACAGGTCTTAAGGGACGTGCCAGATCAGCAGGCTCTTGCTCTAGCTGATCTACCTTGCTTTGCGGTGGACGCTATAAAGGATTCAATCCATCAGGCCTCCCGCCTTACGCTGTCTGTAGTACATATGCGCAGGCTTCTATGGCTCAAAAACTGGTCTGCTGAAGCTCCCTGTAAAAAATTGCTGGTCAGCTTCCCATTTCATGGGGAGCGTTTATTCGGGGAAGACCTGGACAAGTATATCCAGAGAATTTCCAGCGGTAAAAGTACACTCTTGCCGGTCAAAAATAGAGTTAGAGGTCCCTCTTTTAAGAGGCCGGCTTCTCCAGTCCCTAGGACATCGGCTGTGAAACAGTTCCGACGGCCTCCCCGGTCAAATCCCGGAGGTAAAAATCAGGGACAGTTGCAGGGTAACAAGAAGCCCTGGAGCAGGAGAGGTACAAAACCTCCCCCAAAGTCAAATGCATGAAGGGTTGCCCCCACCCAATCGGGTGGGGGGAAGACTTCAGTTGTTCACAGAAACCTGGCGGGACACGATCCGAGACAGATGGGTGCTCTCCGCAGTAAATCTGGGATACAAATTGGAGTTAAAAAACTCCCCTCCTTCCCGCTTTATAAGGTCGAACGTGCCAAGGGATCCCCAGAAGAGAGGATCCCTCCTGTTGGCACTGGAACAATTATTGCTTCAAGCAGTAATTATAGAGGTCCCCCTGGAAGAATGGGGGTTCGGGTTTTACTCAAACCTCTTTACAGTTCCGAAGCCAAACGGGGACGTGAGGCCCATATTAAATCTAAAAGGGCTAAACAAATTCCTGCATATCAGGACTTTCCGGATGGAGTCGATCCGATCGGTAGCCACTGCCCTACAAGGGGAGGAATGGTTAGCCTCGATCGACATCAAAGATGCGTATTTGCACATCCCCATCTTTCCAGCCCACCAAAAATTTCTACGCTTTGCGATAGAAGGGCGCCATTTTCAGTTCAGAGCCTTACCCTTCGGTCTGGCCACAGCACCAAGAGTGTTCACAAAAATTCTGGCCCCATTATTGGCCAATCTAAGAACACGAGGTGTAACGATAATGGCATATCTAGACGACTTGTTGCTGATAGACCACTCAGTGGAAAAACTAGAAGTGGTTGTTCACGAGACAATCAAGTATCTGGAATATCACGGTTGGATTATCAACCGAGACAAGTCAGCCCTAAAACCAGTCAAAAGTCTGGAATACTTGGGGCTAAGGCTGGATTCAGACCAGAGAAAGATTTTCTTGCCTCAAAAAAAGGGGTCGTCTTTGAGAGATTTGATCCACTTAGTGGGTTCAAAAAGACAGCCATCCATACGCCTGTGCATGAGGCTGCTGGGAAAAATGGTGGCATCATTCGAAGCAGTACCCTACGGTCAATTCCATTCAAGGAAGTTGCAAAGGGCCATACTGTCAGCCTGGAACAAGAAAGTTCAGGCTCTGGACTTACCAATGTCCTTGTCCCCTTCCGTTCGCAGGAGCCTCCGCTGGTGGTTGGTTCCCCAGAATCTGGAAAGAGGGAAATCCTTCAGTCCGATTTCCTGGAAGGTGGTCACTACAGATGCCAGCCTTATAGGCTGGGGAGCAGTACTGGAGCAATGGTCTCTCCAGGGCAGATGGTCGGATGCGGAAAAGGCCCTGCCCATCAATCTCTTAGAGATACGAGCAGCCCGGTATGCCCTAGTAGCATGGACATCCAAACTCCAAGGGTCCCCTGTCAGAGTTCAGTCAGACAATGCCACAGCAGTGGCATATATCAATCGTCAGGGGGGCACCAGGAGTCGTGCAGCCCAGAGGGAAGTAAATTACATCCTGAGATGGGCAGAAAGATATGTCCCAGCCATATCTGCGGTATTCATTCCAGGGGTGGAGAATTGGAAGGCGGACTTTCTAAGTCGCCAACAATTATGCCCAGGGGAATGGTCCCTTCATCCCGAGGTTTTCCGGACAATATGTCAGCGGTGGGGAACACCGGATGTAGATCTGCTAGCATCCAGGTTCAACACGAAAGTGGACAGGTTTGTCTCTTGGTCAAGGGATCCCCTAGCGTGCGGCTCGGATGCCCTAGTGTTCCCTTGGGATCAGTTCAAGCTGATATATGCATTCCCACCGCCACAATTGTTACCTCGATTACTCCGCAGAATCAGGGTAGAAAAGAAACCAGTGATTCTGGTGGCTCCAGCGTGGCCCCGAAGAGCATGGTACGCGGAGATCGTAAAAATGTCTGTGGGGAGTCCTTGGACCCTCCCACATCGTCCGGACCTGCTTTCGCAGGGACCGATATACCACCCTTCCTTACCAGCCCTAGGTTTGACGGCCTGGCTATTGAAGCCCACATTCTAAAAAAGAGAGGGCTCTCTAATGCTGTGGTATCTACCATGATCAATGCCAGGAAACCGGTATCCAGGCAGATCTACTATAGAATCTGGAAGGCGTACATCGCCTGGTGTGAAGCCAAGAAATGGCATCCACATAAATACGTAATAGGTAGGATTCTGGACTTCCTACAATGGGCTGTAGATAGGAAGCTTGCCTTGAGTACTATCAAAGGTCAGATTTCGGCCTTGTCAATATTTTTTCAAAGGCCCTTGGCTTCGCATTCACTAGTCAAAGCCTTTATACAAGGAGTGATGCGTATTAGTCCTCCGGTTAATATTCCCATATGTCCATGGGATCTAAACTTGGTTCTGTCGGTTCTACAGAAACAACCATTTGAACCATTACAGCATATTTCCTTGGTGCTTCTCACCAGGAAATTGATTTTTCTAGTAGCCATTTGTTCGGCTAAAAGAGTATCGGAATTAGCAGCTATGTCCTGTAAGGAGCCATATCTGGTTATCCATAAGGACAGAGTAGTGTTACGTCCTCATCCAGCCTTTCTTCCTAAGGTGGTATCGAGGTTTCATTTGAACCAAGATGTGGTTCTTCCTTCTTTTTTCCCCAAACCTACTTCGGTAGAGGAAAAGTTATTGCATTCTTTGGATGTAGTAAGAGCAGTTAAAGCTTATCTAAAAGCCACTGCTCAGATTCGCAGAACGGATACTTTGTTTATTCTGCCGGAAGGCCCCAGAAAGGGTCAGGCAGCGTCAAAATCTACTTTAGCCAAGTGGATTCGACAGGTCATAATACAAGCCTATAGCTTGAGAAGTAGACCGCCTCCGTTCAAAGTTAGGGCGCACTCCACGAGAGCAGTTGGAACTTCATGGGCAGTGCATCACCAGGCCTCCCTGGCTCAGGTCTGTAAGGCCGCAACATGGTCTTCAGTACACACGTTTACTAGGTTCTACCAGGTGGACGTTAGAAGTCAGGAGGATGTCGCCTTTGGGCACAGTGTGTTGCAGGCCGCAAAAGATCCTCATGTCTGATAGCGCTCAGCTTATATATGGTGTATCCCCCCCCTCATTTGGCATTGCTTTAGGACATCCCATTAGTAATGACTATGTCGCTCTGTGTCCCGTGATGTACGAGAAAGAAAATAGGATTTTTATAACAGCTTACCTGTAAAATCCTTTTCTTGGAGTACATCACGGGACACAGAGCTCCCGCCCCTCTTTGGGGACACTTATTGCTTTGCTACAAAACTGAGGTGCTCCCGGATGGGAGGGGCTTATATAGGGGAGGGTACTTCCGGTTTTGGAAGTTGCCAGTGCCAGCACCTGACGGTAACTATATAACCCATTAGTAATGACTATGTCGCTCTGTGTCCCGTGATGTACTCCAAGAAAAGGATTTTACAGGTAAGCTGTTATAAAAATCCTATTTTTTGCCCTGTGACTTGCACCCCTCTTACTGCTTCTACATTACTGTTATTAGATGCACTGGCTAACTTAGATATACACATGGGCTCAGCTGTACAAGCTGGCCA
Source organism: Rana muscosa (assembly GCA_029206835.1). Taxonomy (NCBI): domain Eukaryota; kingdom Metazoa; phylum Chordata; class Amphibia; order Anura; family Ranidae; genus Rana; species Rana muscosa. Next base: position 11,588,648 of record CM055128.1, read on the forward strand.
AACCCCTGCACTGTTATCTCTGGGAACCTGCTGATTTGTAGCCTGTGCCTGCATTACAGTTAACAATCGTTCTAAGGATTTAGCTAATATAGATAATTGATGTGCTGTGTTTGACTTACCAACTGCCCCCTGAGCAGGGATCACTCCAGGGGATGACACCGGCGATGCACACCGCACAGGGATTCTGTCGGCTTGTTGGATTTCAGGCTGTGTGGTCACACATGCAGCTCTCTGTCCTCCCTTTCCGCCCTTGCGAGCCCCCTGCCGACCACGGGCGGGCTGCTGGCGTACTTCTCCTGTTGCTGTTGTTGTCCCCAGCGTGCTTTGTCCCCTCTCTCCGGGCTCTGTCATTGCGCATGTGCGCCGGCTCCTATAAGGGAGAGAAGAAAAAGTTTGGCTGCCATGGGCAGAAGCGGGTTGATCCGGGCTTGCGCTCCTCCTCAATGGGCGTCTTCTCTTGCTTGACCTCCGACCAGCCTCCTCTTCTTCTTCTGCGGCGTCATCCGTCCCCGCCGCTGTATGATGGGGGAATCCCGCGACCGCTCCCTCCGCTCCAGGGCATGGCTGTTGGTGTGGTCCCGCCGCGCTGTTCGTTTGCCCAGCTGATCGGTCCTCCGCGCTGCTTGCTTCGGGATCAGGATATGAAGGTGAGGCAAGACACTGTCGAATCCATTCTTCCCCTCCCGCAGCCTCGGCTTTTTCGATCAGTTGACGAATCAGGGCTTCCATGACGATACGTGAGCTCCTCCTGCTGGAATCTTCTGGTATCGCACCACTAACCTGCCTGGAACTGCTCCTTAAATGGACCAGAAACCAGCTTCTAGAATTTTCCTGATCTAACACCTGATTTCACTAACCAATCCCTTACTGATTCTCAGATTTCCAGAACTCTCTAACACACCTGAGCTTAATCAAATCTACTGACTGGGGTTTTTTTTTTTTTTTTTTTTTAAACTATTGACTCTCTAGCCCTGTAGCTAAACCTTCTTAGAAACTTATGTATTAACCTTGCAGTTACAGTGACCCCATGAGGAAAGGGGAGCCTATATGGCTACTCCCTTTCCTTCCCCATTCTTCTACTTACTTTTGGTAAAAAAAATTAAATAAATCGCAAAAAGCGTATATTGATTGATTTGCGCAAAAGTTATAGCATCTACAAAATAGGGAATAGATTTATGTCATTTTTATGTAGCGCCCTGCTCCCAAAGTCCCAATGACTGGGCGCTATGTTAAATTTAGTGGGTAGCTGGTAGTTAGCTCAGACTCTGTAAATAATTATGCTAAATTAGCCTCTGTTCCGGCTATGGCTGTGTTGGAAGACTTCCCACTGTTCGCCTGTAGGTGGCGTTACCACCCCAGGCCAATGTGGAAGACTGACAGGCCAGAGTGGATTGGGTGCCTTTCCCCGGGAACAGTTCAGTGGGCGTGGTCTACCCGCTAAGCATGCTGGGGAAGGGTACTTAAGGGGCAGACGCCATCTTTTGGGGTCCTTCTTCCCCTCGTGGCCCTCCTGGCACGAGGAGTGTGTTTTTGGCCTCGGGACCATGTTGGTCAGAGGCTGCAACTCTACCAAGTAGGCCCAGTTATGCTGACTGGGGCCTACACTTTGAAGGTGATCCTGAGCTGTCCGTCCTGCGGGAGGAAGCCACTCAATGGAGGAAACCAGGGGAGGACCTGTCCTGGAGAAGACCGAGCAGAAGGCTGGTGTCTTGAGGAGGGCCTGGTAATTCTATTGGAGGATGCACCGTAGCTAAAGTTCACCTTGCAGTCTGCCGGGTCGTCTTAAAGGCTCTTTGACTGCTTGGCTGGAAGTTTGGGCGCTAAGTCCTGTGGCAGAGGATCCCGGATTATCCAATTTTGTGCACAACCAGTCTGTGGCAGAGACTGGTCCTGATCATTGTCCGTGCATCATTCCGGCTGCTAGGCCAGGTGAGAGGGGCCTATCCAGGTGAGCAATTCCCACTCGAGGAGGAGTGGTGAATGACTTTATAGTTGAGGAGTTTTCCCCAGTGATCTGTAGTGCGTACCTGAACCTACCCTTTTCCCTTCAATCTTCTAATATTCTTCATATGTTATATGCAAAAGAAAATAAAACCTAACATTAGAAGGTTTTACATCCTGTGTGGACATTGGAGTTCTTACAGACTCTATTCCCCTAGACAACGAACATTGAGGTAACGTGCAAGGCCCAAATTTAAACCAGCAGCTCCTACGGGGGTGTGCTATATTTCTGTAATTTTTTTTTTTTTTACAAGTAGCGATCTGTGACATTGCGGCGGACAGATCGGACACTTTTGACACCTTTTTGGGACCATTGACATTTATACAGCGATCAGTGCTATAAAAATGCACTGATTACTGTGTAAATGTCGCTGGTAGGGGTGGGGTTAACACTAGAGGGCGATCAAGGGGTTAAATGTGTTCCCTGCTAGGTGTTTCTAACTGTGGGGAGAGGGGACTGACTAGAGGAGGAGCCAGATCGTTGTTCCTACTTAGTAGGAATCCTTTCTACCTGCCCGAGAACCAGAAGTGATGTCAGAGGTCGCTCTGGTCCTCCAAGGGCATAGAGCCAAGTGGGGGCCATCTTGCCCAGTATGAATGATTAGGGTAATATGTACTCGGGACGAATGTCCGGAAAGTAATACATTTGCGCTCGAGGCATTCATCCCTGTGTGTATACTGCCTTAAAGTTTATAGAAAAAATAAATAAATAATTAAAAACCCTCCACTGTGTCTATATGTATCTTGCTGGCCTTCAGCCTCTCACGTAAATACGTATGTTCTTCCCATGTAGCCGGCTTTATGTCTTGATCCCTGTTTACTCCCTGCAGTGAGAAAGTCTCTATTGCTGATACACTGAAGTCTTGGGAGAATTGCACAGCTAAGCCCTGCGCTGAGTCGCACAAACAAAAGGTCCCAGGTTGATGATTGTACCATTTCAAGAAGCACTTTGTATGTAAATACGCACGCCTTTGGTAGACGACACAATCAAACCTCACAGATCCTGTGGTCTCTCTGCCCTGTGTGTAGGAAAACACGGGTCCACCTTCTCCAAACAAACAACATTTTCAGCTGCTGCAGGCGTAGGAAACCCTGCCAGTTATCCGTGTGAAACACACAAGGAGCGTTTCTGACCGTGGACACTAGATGGAGGACGCTGCTAATGTACTTTATGTACAGATCAATGAATAAAAACGAGGGGTCCCATTGATGAGAACTGAAACCATTGTATCTATTGTGATTTCCCTTGTCATGCGACTCTGTGCAACCCGCTTCAGAAGTTTCAATAGTGTGAACCAGTACTTAATGGAGAAAAAGATACACTATATTGCCAAAAGTATTGAAACGCCTGCCTTTACACGCACATGAACTTTAACGGCATCCCAGTCTAAAGCCTCGTACACACGGCCGAGAATCCCGTCAGGAAAAAAACGTTGTTTTTCCTGACAAGATTCCTGGCAAGCTTTTCTTACCAAGCCCTGTGTACACACGGCACATTCAAAAGAACCGCCGTTCTTTTGAATAGCAAGAACGCGATGACGTCATCGACTACGACGAGCATGTGCTCGTCACATTCGATGCCGTCGCCGCCATCTTGCTTCACCCTACACTACCCTTGTAAGCTACCGCGCATGCGTCAAAGTCTCATCGAGCATGCGCGGGCTTACCTGGGGACAGGTAAGCATGTAGCCTCGTACACACTCACGGTTTTCTCGTCGAGAAACAGGCCGACGAGAATCCCGACGTGAAAATAGAGAGCAGGGTCTCTATTTTTCTCGTCGAGATTACCAGCAGTTTTCCCGACGAGAAACCATACACACGGCCGGTTTTCTCTGCAAAAAGCTCTGCCAGCAGTTTTCTTGTCGTTTCTTGCAGAGAAAACCGGCCGTGTGTGAGGCTTTAGTCTGTAGGGTTTATTATTGAGTTGGCCCCGCCCTTTGCAGCTATAAAAGCTTCAACTCTTCTGGGAAGGCCGTCCACAAGGTTTAGGAGTGTGTCTATGGGAATGTTTGACCATTCTTCCAGAAGTGAATTTGTGAGGTCAGGCACTGATGTTGGACGAGGGGGCATGGCTTGCAGTCTCCACCATAATTCATCCCATATTGGGTTGAGGTCAGGACTCTGTGTAGGCCAGTCAAGTTCCTCCACCCCAAACTCTCTCATTCACACTATATTGCCAAAATTGCCAAAAATATTGTGCCACCCCTCCAAATCATTTTTCAGAGGGGGAATTATGGTGTGGGGTTGTTTTTCAGGGGTTGGGCTTGGCCCCTTAGTTCCAGTGAAGGGAACTCTTAAGGCGTCAGCATACCAAGACATTTTGGACAATTTCATGCTCCCAACTTCGTGGGAACAGTTTGGGGATGTCCCCTTCCTGTTCCAACATGACTGCGCACCAGCGCACAAAGCAAAGTCCATAAAGACATGGATAAGCGGGTTTGGGGTGGAGGAACTTGACTGGACTGCACAGAGTCCTGACCTCAACCCGATAGAACACCTTTGGGGTGAATTAGAGAGGAGACTGTGAGCCAGGCCTTCTCCTCCAACATCAGTGCCTGACCTAAAAATGCACTTCTGGAAGAATGGTCAAACACTCTCATAGACACCCTCCTAAACCTTGTGGACGGCCTTCCCAGAAGAGGTGAAGCTGTTATAGCTGCAAAGGGTGGGGCCAACTCAATTTTGAACCCTATGGACTAAGACTGGGATGTCGTTAAAGTTCGTAGTTCAATATTAAGTACTATTTAATAATTTTTTACAAAGTGCTGCCATATTGGAGATATTCTTTAACTGTATTACAATTCTCTCAGTTTTATAATAAAGTCTACTAATGGATAGCCAAGTGCATAAAGACGTTATTAGCGTGTTTTGCGTCTAGACAAATTGGCTGGTGAAATGTTTTATCTGGCTGGATTGTTCACAGTTGTGGAGAGGAGCATGTGGTGAGAAAGCCGATCCCTGGTGGAGTGCAATAAGAATGATGAGATTAAACATTAAAAGATAAATAAATAACTTTTTTTCCTTTTTTACTTTCCGATAGAAATAATAATAATAATAATAATAAAAGAAAAAAAAATAAACTGTGCAAAGGGCGGTGGGTTAAATCTGACAACTGTTTTCGAGTTGTATGGTTAGAAGAAGAAAAAATGTCAGGCTGGATTTACAAGGGCAGTGGACTTGTAGATAATATGACTCTGACTTTTTTTAACACAACAATTTTTTTCAATCAAGGCATTAATAACTGTTACCACTTACAAGGAAGTTTCAGATCTCAGAGGGCCAATGAAACATATTGTACCTTAACCACTTCAGCCCATTTTGGCTGGTTAAAGACCAGGCCCCTTTTTGCGATTCGGCACTGCGTTGCTTTAACTGACAATTGCGCGGTCGTGCGACGTGGCTCCCAAACAAAATTGACGTCCTTTTTTTTCCTACAAATAGAGCTTTCTTTTGGTGGTATTTGATCACCTCTGTGGTTTTTATTTTTTGCTCTATAAACAAAAATAGAGCGACAATTTTGAAAAAAATTACATATTTTTTACTTTTTGCTATAATAAATATCCCCAAAAAATATATAAAAATAAAATTTTTTTCCTCAGTTTAGGCCGATACGTATTCTTCTACATTTTTTTGGTAAAAAAAAAATCGCAATAAGCGTTTATTGATTGGTTTGCGCAAAAGTTATAGTATCTACAAAATAGGGGGGAGTTTTATGGTATTTTTATTAATTTTTTTTTTTTACTTGTAATGGTGGCGATCAGCGATTTTTATCGTGACTGCAACATTATGGCAGACACATCGGACACTTTTGACAAATTTTCGGGACCATTAGAATTTTTACAGCGATCAGTGCTATAAAATTGCCCTGATTACTGTGAAAATGACACTTGCAGTGAAGGGTTTAACCTCTAGGTGGCGCTGTAGGGGTTAAGTGTGACCTAATGAGTGATTCTATCTGAAGGGGGGTGTGGCTTGGCGAGTGACATCACTGATCGTCGTTCCCTATGACAGGGAACAGACGATCAGTGACACTGCTACTAGGAAGAACGGGGAAAGGTTTGTTTACACTTGCCTCTCCCCGTTCTTCAGCTCTGTGACCCGATCGCGGGACACAGGTGGCGATCGGGTCCGCGGGTCCCTCGGGCGCGGTCATGGAGCTTTGGACTGCACTCACGGACAGGTACTTAAAGGGGACGTACCTGTACGCCCTTGTGCCTGTCCGTGCCATTCTGTCGACGCACATCGTCGTGCGGCGGTCCTTAAATAGTTAAACAGACATTGTCATGAGGTATGGCCGGGGCCGGTGCTACTACTAGGCAAACTAGGGAGCCACCTAGGACGCACTACCACCTAGGGCTGTCAGGGAACCAACAGCAGGAGAAGGGTTTTAGGACCCAGCATCTCTACCAACACTTATGGCAGGAGAAGGACTTTAGGACCCAGCATCTCTGGCAGGAGAAGGACTTTAGGACCCAGTATCTCTACCAGCATGTCACATGGGCCTATATAAGGAAGTCTGCTAGTGTCTGCATTTGCTGGTTGATCTTCAGCTCCTCCAGTGTGTTATCTTTGTGATATTCCTGTTCCTGTGTCTCCTGTTACCGATCCGGCTTGTCCTTGACCTGTCTCCTGTTTGCTTCCTGTGTTCGACTCCAGCTATCCACCTGACCACGTCTGCTCTGATACCAACCCGGCTCACGACCTAGGCTTCCTTCTGATCAAGCTCCAGTTGCAGTATTATCTGAATCCTGCAACACCTCACGGGTGTCACCTGTCTGCTGATTCTACGCCAGCACACCAGCTGTACGCTAGAACCTCCTGCATACAGTCCAGCAGGCGACCCGTGCTTCTTTGGGCCTGACCTTTCCTGTTTTCACCCTCAGGGGGTCTGGAACTTAGCCGCAAGGGAAGCCTTCTCTCTCCATTGGCCTCCAGTACCAGGTACGTGATAAGGGTGCAGCCACGGCCTCTGTTCCAGTGCAGTGAAGCTCCAGGCATGTGTGAGCTCAGCTCTCCTCTCCTGATCACTGGCCCCCGTTCAGTGCTGGCTGTCCCGGGAACACATCCGCTGCAGGTGCCGTGCCACCAATCCCACGATGTGTCCCACTGAGCACCCCGCTATATTATTTTTTCTCGCTGCTGCCCCGGGACTCCTTTGCTTCAGCCTGTCCCTCTGGTGCAGCCTGTGTGAGTACAGCGGAGGGGGCGGGGGCGGGGCTCGTGGAGATCATGAGAGCATTAAGAGAGGTGCAGTAGCTGTTAGTTGAGCTGATCTCCCGGCCGACAGGGGACTCCACGGAGCAGCTAGATGGCACTGTAGGGGACTCCTAAGCAATACTGCCCGCCCAGTGCTGGGAGAGCACTCAGGAGAGATGTGATGGATGATGAGGCCATGGAGAGGTAAGGAGGAGGATGAATCCTCCGATCTACATCAAGCTGTGTGTGTGTGTGTGTGTGTGTAGGGGATGGGGGGTTGTGAGTAGTACAGGAAGTAGGAGTCAGGTAGGTCAGTGTATGTGTCAGGTAGGTCACATGTGTTACAAGGGCGGGGCGAAGGGGGTGGAGTCATGGACAGAGCCAAGGGAGGTGGCAAAATAAGCTTTCACCTAGGTTTCGCTGCGGCCCCTTACACAGCTTTAGACCTAGGCCTCCTGGGCCTGACCCCCTTACATCAGAATCTACCCCTTTCAATAAAGCGGAGTTCCACCCAAAAGTGGAATTTCCGCTTTAAGGAGTCCTAACCCCCTGACATGCCACATTTGGCATATCATTTTTTTTGGGGGGGGGGGAGTGGGTACCTAGTTTCGACAGGTCCCCAGCTCCCACTTCCACCTGTGCCACCTAGGCGAATCCTCCTCTCCCCCTCCCTCCCTGAAATCTTCTGGGACACGTCACAAGTCCCAGAAGATTGCTTGGCCATCCAGGACAGCACAGCGCGACTAGCACATGCGCAGTGCACATCCAGCGGTTCGTATGACACGAGACTGTGACCGGCTCTCTACAGAGCCAGTTCGCATATCTCCGGGGCTGCTGCAGAGGGGTCTTGTGCGTCTTTGGCTCCGTTTCAGGTCCGAATTCAGGCAAAAATTCAGGCCTGATTCGTCCCTAAAACGGAGAACAGGGACACACCGGACCCCCTGCTGCAAGCTGCATCGGGCATTAGTGTGAACCCAACCTAAATCAGGGTCCCCAGTTGGGTTCAAGTCTGAGCCACTTAGGCCCCTTTCACAATGAGGCGTTGAAAAAACGCTCAAAAATGATAGGATTTTGTACCTCTATTTTACCGCATTTTTACCGCGATCGCGGTAAAAATAGCGCTAACGCGTATGCGTTTTTACTGCGATTTTACCGCGTTCGCGCTAAAATTAGCGCGAACGCGCTAAAAACGCATAGGCGTTAGCGCTATTTTTTAACATAACGCTTATGCCTATGCGTTTTTACCGCGTTTTTACCGCGAATCCCATTCATTTCAATGGGGATAGGCGTTTTTTACAGCGCTATTTTATGCGCCCTAAAGTTGCTCTAAAAAAGCTGTTTGCAGGATTTTTTTCAACGCCCAGCCAGCAAAACGCCTCAATGTGAAAGCCCTCAGAGATTTCACATTGAGAATGCTGGGGCAGGATTATTTCAGGCGTTATTACAGCGCTATTTTTACTGCGAAAACGCGGTAAAAACGCCTCAGTGTGAAAGGGGCCTTAAGGACATTCACAGAGTTGTTATCTTGGCTGTGTGCTTAGGGTCGTTGGCCTGTTGGAAGATAAACCCTTCGCCCCAGTCTGAGGTCCAGAGCGCTCTGGAGCAGGTTTTCATCAAGGATATCTCTGTACATTGCTGCATTCATCTTTTCCTCGATCCTGATTAGTCTCCCAGTTCCTGCCCCCACACAGCATGATGCTGCCACCACCATGCTTCACTGTAGGGATGGTATTGGCCAGGTGATGAGCGGTGCCTGGTTTCCTTCAGACATGACGTTTGCTATTCAGGCCAAAAAGTTCAACCTTTGTTTCATCAGACCTGAGAATTTCGTTTCTCATGGTCTGAGAGACCTTCAGGTGCCTTTTGGTAAACTCCATGTGGGCTGTCATGTGCCTTTTACTAAGTAGTGGCTTCTGTCTGGCCACTCTACCATTCAGGCCTGATTGGTGGAGTGCTGCAGAGATGGTTGTTCTTCTTGAAGGTTCTCCTCTCTCCACAGAGAAATGCTGGAGCTCTGTCAGAGTGACCATCGGGTTCTCAGTCACCCCCCTGACTAAGGCCCTTCTCCCCCAATCGCTCAGTTTGGCCTGGCGGCCCGCTCTAGGAAGGGTCCTGGTAGTTCCAAACTTCTATTTACAAATGATGGAGGCCACTGTGCTCATCGGGACCTTCAATGCTGCAGAAATTTTTCTCTACCCTTCCCCAGATCTGCGCCTCCAAACAATCCTGTCTCCGAGGTCTACAGACAATTCCTTGGACTTCATAGCTTGGTTTGTGCTTTGACATGCCCCCTTAGCTATGAGACCTTACATAGACAGGTGTGTGCCTTTCCAAATCACATCCAATCAACTGAATTTACCACAGGTGGACTCCAATCAAGTTGTAGAAACATCTCAAGGATGATCAGTAGAAACAGGATGCACCTGAGCTCAATTCTGAGTGTCATGGCAAAGGCTGTGAATACTTATGTACATGGGATTTTTTTGTTTTCTATTTTTAAGAAAATTTGCTAAGATTTCAAACAAATTTCTTTCATGTTGTCATTATAGGGGATTGTTTGTAGAATTTTCAGGAAAATACTGAATTGAATCCATTTTGGAATAAGGCTGTAACATAACAAAATGTGGAAAGAGTTAAGCGCTGTGAATTCTTTCCGGATGCACTGTATATTTGTACCATGATTTTTCTTGCATCTTTACAATAAGCAGCAGAATTTATTACATACTAAGATAATGATTCCTCAGTGGGAAGACCAGCAGGAAGTTCGTTAGAATCTTCAGAGAATTCTCCAGTTCTGTGGGAACTTCACGACCAAGGGGGCTCTCACTCTCTGCTTGTCTGTGTCATATTTTTCCGTGGGTTTGTGGTTGACCCCACCAAATTAATCTCTTGGTAATCTCTTCTGAAGAAGAAATGATGGAGACAAAAAAAAAAGGAAGCGCATGAGCACACAAAGAAAGTCTACATTTCACTTGAAGTGTTTGTAGACCCATTGCAAATTTTCCTGTATCTGGGAAACAAATAGACCCATCTGACCAACTTACTAAAGATCAATTGTTAAATAATCATGTAAAATAGAAATTTTCCTTTGTTTTGCACCGCCGTAACCGTAATTGTCCCAACCTTACTCCGCACCACACTGTGTGATCGGTGGGTAAAGCTAGCAGCCAACCTAAATATTTGTTACATGACAACTTTTATAAAAGAAAATACATTTTTATCATGGCAAAAACAGCATGGAAGAATAAGGCCGGCCATAGACGATTCGAACCTTGTATGGGCAGGCTGAATGTACCAAGTTGATCCACTTGGGTACAACCAACCTGCCGGATTTTACTTGCGATAGCTGCTGTAGCAGATAGGAATAATCGCTGTCTTCTCCTGGCGGGGACTGCTGCCCTCCCCAGCAGAATACAATGTCTTGGCAGGAGGGACTCCCCTGTCAGCACTGACTGTGTTGATGGGGGAAACATGCAAATTTCTTTCCTGCAACCTGTGTTTGCAGGAAAGAAATTTGCACTGTCTATGGCCTGCCTAAGCCTCTGTCAATCACCCTGTCTGGAGCCACCCCACAAGTCGATGAAAATGTCACATTCCCTTTGGGCGGATTCCAAAGAAGGAATGTAGCACCCTCCTAAATAGGTGCTAAGTTAGGTAAACCCAGTTACTCATTAGCTGTAATCAGTTGAGCTGCATGTGATTGTTTTGGTCTGTTCTATGTTTCACTGGCTGCAGGGTTGATTGCTTCCATGTCTGTCTGGAAAGGTTCTGGAAGATAGTGGGCTGGGAGAGCCAAATCAGTAACTGAATATTTATGCAGCCCTGGCCAATCCCTGAGGAGAGGTGTCTAGATGCTGGCTGGGAGGGACTCTGAGACTTGGTGCAGAGGGGTTCTTGTCCTAGAGTAGGAGATCCCGGCCTAGAGGGCTGCTACCCTCCCGAGCAGGCTTGACATATGTCCGCTGTTCATAAATGTCCCAGCTAGGGGGGGCCTATTCTGCCAAAAGTTTCTGGAGCTGACTGAGGGACTTCTGTCTGGGGATCTGGCCTGGTATCAACGGAGAGACTTCTGGAAGATATTGGAAGGAGGCATCAAATTATCGAAGGACATTAGTGAGTACAGACTGGAGTGAGAGATCCCTGAGACTGTGTGCAACTCAGAGGTGTACCTAAAGCATTTGGCACCTGGGGCGGATCCTATATCTGGCAGAGCCCCCCCTCCCCCGGTCTCATATCTGGCACCCCTTACGGATCCTGTATCTGGCTTGGTATGCCACTGGTGCTACTGCCATCCCTCTGGTGCTAAAGTCAGTATATCTCAAAGGGGACATTGTGCCTGGTGTCTGGTGCCCTGCTATAGCTCAGTGCACTATTTGCTTGTGCAAGGACTCTCACAATATTAGGAGGGAGATTAGTGTCCTCAAGTTCCTACTAAAGTTTCTGGAGTATCCCACAATTACCCTACTTCTATCCAAGTTCAAGTTCTGCAATAAAGCATCAGAAAAGCATAATCCTAGACTGTTCATTGAGCCAAAGTAGTGACTGTGACTGTGTGCTTGGATGTGGGTACAACTATGGGAAAATACCCTAGGGACCTTAACCTCTTTGTGCTGAGCGCATGCAAATATGCAACCTCTCAGCGGCCGGGCCATAGTGCCAATAGAGCTGTGCTAAGAACGTGCGCCATGCGCGCTCTCGGCACAGTTACTGACAGCTAACAAAAAGCTCCTGGTTAGCTGCTTGTGATTGGGAGCTTTCCGATCATGTGACCGCCTTGACATCCAAACACGACAGTCACATTACCATAAGCCCCACCACGCCTCCCGACATTCTAAAAACCTTAAAGGGCCAGCAGGCACCGGCTCTATGGGGTTAAACTGTAGGCTCCTGAGGGAGTGAGTGCTACGGGAAAGAGGAAACCTGAAAGTAAAAGAGTTGCAACACAGAAGACAGAGGATCACCAGCAATAGCGTTGCCACTCAGAAAAATAAATTTTTAGGAAATGGCAAGAAGAGCCGGGCACCACATAGTCACTTGTAAAAAAAAGACCAGGCTCCTTTCTGGGGCCCGTGTTTTCAAGCTCCATCCATTGATGCTCTCACCCTCTGTAGGTAATCCATATTTCTGGGTCGTGAATACATGCTGCTCCTTCTGTTTTACTTTCAGTTTTTCTTTTTTAATCAGCATGATATGAATTAGAACAACAGAAAAAAAGTAAAACAAAAAAAAATTATAAAACAAAATGAAAAGAAAAGTGCAGCATTTGAAAAAATAAACATTTATACTTACCTACGTAGATGCTGCAACAATTCCATGCTGCAGCTGTCTCGCGCCAGCTCTACATGAAGAACTGAGTGATCTTATGCCCCCGTACACACGGTCGGAATTTCCGACAAGAAAAGTCCGATGTGAGCTTTTGGTCAGAAATTCTGACCGTGTGTAGGCTCCATCGGACTTTTCCTGTCCGAATTTCCACCAACAAAAATTTGAGAGCTGGTTCTCACATTTTTCAGATGGAAAAAATTCCAATAGGAAATTCCGATCATCTGTAGCAATTCCGACGCGCAAAATTTTGAAGGAAAGTTTGGAAACATTGAACTTAATTTTCTTGGGTCGTCGTAGTGTTGTACGTCACCGCCTTCTTGACGGTCGAAGGTTCAGAGAACTTTTGTGTGACCGTGTGTATGCAAGCCAAGCTTGAGCGGAATTCCATCGAAAAAACCATTGAAGGTTTTTCCGACTGAAAATCCAATCGTGTGTATGCGGCATAAGACTGCTGATTGTCACCGCTTTCTGCTCTGCCCCTTTAGACCCCTTTCACACTGGGGCAGTTTGCAGGCACTATTGCGCTAAAAATAGCGCCTGCAAACCGACCTGAAACAGCGGCTGCTGTTTCTCCATTGTGAAAGCCTGAGGGCTTTCAACACTGGAGTGGTGCGCTAGCAGGACCGCTCCAAAAGTCCTGCTAGCCGCATCTTTGGAGCGGTGAAGGAGCGGTATGTTTACCGCTCCTCCACCGCTCCTGCCCATTGAAAGCAATGGGACACCGCGGCTATACCGCTGGCAATGCGCCTCTCTTGTTCTGGGATGCCCATCAGTGCAGCTTTTCAGTGCCCATCTGTGCCACCTCATCAGTGCAACTTTATCGATGCCCGTCAGTGCAGCTTCATCAGTGCAGTCTCATCAGTGCCCATCAGTGCAGCCTCATTAGTGCCCATCAGTGCAGTCTCCTTAGTGCCGCCTCATCAGTGCCCGTCAGTGAAGAAAGAATCAGTGAAGAAAACATTACTTATTTGCAAAATTTTATAACAGAAATTAAGAAAAAGTTTTCAAAATTGTTGGTCTTTTTCATTGTTTAGCAAAAAATAAAGACTCCAGTGGTTATTAAATACCACCAAATGAAAGCTCTATTTGTGCGAAAAAAATTATACAAATGTCATATGGGTACAGTGTTGCATTACTGCGCAATTGTCATTCAAAGTGCGACAGCGATGAAAGCTGAAAATTGGCCCGGGCAGGAAAGGGGGTAAATTGGCCCGGGCAGGAAAGGGGGTAAATTGGCCTGGGCAGGTATTGAATTGGTTAAAAGAAAGGGCAGTTGTTTATGAAAAACATCATTTAGTTTTGGTGTACATCCACTTTTAAGAGATTTTGAAACTCAATATATACCAAGATTGCAAAGCAGTTCCTATATCTTTTACTGGAAAGACACCAATCAACTACTCAGAAAATGCACCAACTCTATGCAGATTGTGTCCTGGGTAGGTCATTGGAACTCAAGACCCCAGTAGTCGCAATTGCCAAGGCCACAGTGCTTGGCAGGTGGCCCCAGCAACTTCATCCTGTGGAGCAAAGTCACCAGAGAGATATCTTCCTTTTATTTTAGTCCTTTGTAGTATAAGCATGTACATCGGCCTATCGATTGATAGTATAATGCATACTCTCAGGGCGGTCATCATATCCAGGTTTATCCCCTTGAAATGATGTGTGCAGTATAAAGAGGTGGCTGAGCTCTTTAATCCAAGTGAGGACTCAAAGATAGATACTAGCTGGGAATGATGAAAATGATTTGCCTAAGGTGGATTTAATCTAGGGGCAAAGTGGCTTGGCAGCGAGACCTCAAGCACTTGTCCTTCTGCCAGGAATAATGACATTCTAGATCATTATGCTTTTATTTCCTTGGAAGTCATTGTATAAAGGATGCTCCTGTATAATTAACTATTTCATAAATGACTTAAAGGGTCATATTTCCTTTTCTTTTCCTATTCCTGCATCTGGACTCATTTGTATTCCCAGCATTATGTGAGATACATATTTTCAGTCTGTTGTTAAACTCTGTAATTTGATTCATGCCTGATCTCTGTATAATGTATAACAGACTTTCCAACTCCCCACCCCAATACCAGTATGTAGAGTGGGCTTCACATGAACCAACTTCTGCAGAACAGATATTACATGATGCACCTATATAATTTAGTTCAGTGCTTTCCAAACTGTGGCCTGGGAGCCAGATACAACCATTTGCTTGCCTTTATTCAGACCTTGGGGTACTATTCCATCCACTGATTCCAACAACAGGGCATTCGTCTTTCCACTAACATCAATGATGAGGCACTGTGGCACCAACATCGGGGCACTATTCCTCCCACTGACACCAAAAATGGGGCACTATTCCTGTTATTATATAACAATATAGGGATACTATTCCTCCAACTGACATTAATGATGGGGCACTATTTATCCTACTGATTCCAATGATGGGGCACTATTCCTCCCTCTGATACCAATGATGGGGCACTATTCCTTCCACTGATACCAATGATAAGGCACTATTCTTCCCACTGACACCAATGATGGGGCACAATTCCTCCCACTGACAACAATGATGAGGCACTATTTCTCCCACTGACGCCAATAATGAGGCACTATTCCTCCCACTGACACCAATGATGGGGCACTATTCCTCCCATAATACCAAAGATGAGGCATTTTCTACTCCGACTGGCCACCGTTCAGCCTCCTAAGGTCTGAAGGGCAGTAAACTGGCATGTTTAGTAAGTTTGGAAACCCCTGATTTCGTTGAATTCTATCCAAAATATTTTATAGGAACACTAAATCTCTAAACTCAGGACCCTTTTCTTACTTCTTGTCCCTAGAAGGAGCTCAAACCCAAAACCCTCAAACCATTCAGTTGCCTTCCGACCATTCTTAGCTGAAGCTCTCCATGTCCCTGTCAGGAATTAGCAGCAGGGTTGGGCAGATCTGTGTGGCTACCTTCAGGAAACTGGGACCAGACTGTGTATGCTATAAGTGAGATTTATTTACAGTAAAACAAGATCCATCCAAACACCAGCACAAAGCAAACATGAAAATATAAGTGAACCAAAAAATCGTTGTGACAGCATACTTAATTAATCAACTTAACAAACAGAAAGTTTAATTAACAACTAACAAAAGGGGAACACAGAAAAGCAAGGAAAAAACTGGAGTTGCAGGGAGCAAATTGGAGGGGGGAACCAAAACTGGGATCAGAAACAAGGGATAACAGGTACAAGGCAGCAGGGTACAGGGTGAGAGCAAGGTCAGGCTCAATAGCAAACTGAATCAGATCTGGAAAATCTGGCAGCAGCAAAACACTGGAAGACCTAAATATCCTCCCAGCAACCAGCATCAGGTTGAAACTGATTACTGGGATCTGCTGGCTGCTGGGAGGGTATTTAAGTCCTCCCCTACTAGTGCCTCTCGCTCTAGCATGCCTGGTTTGGGACTGTCAGGACCTGGATCACCTGCTGGTGGTTCTGTGTATCCCAGAGCGGAAGGTTATAGTTTTGGTGTCCACCAGCAGGTGTCTTGCTGGGAGACACCCGCTGGCGGACACTGGAACTAAAACCTTCCACTCTGGGATGCACAGTGCCACCAGCAGGTGATCATAGTCCTGACCATCAGCCTGACAAAGTGAGACTAGCCTACTCTATAGCTAACAACCCCGATCCCCACCTCTCGTAAATTTTTGTATAGTGTTCTCAATAACTGAAAATATCCAAACCATATAATGGATAAAAATTGTGCCAAGAACCTGACTGGACCTGGACATAGGCAGACATGACCAGACATAGATGGAGGCATGTCTGCTTATATCTGGTCACCCATAGGGATACATTTTGATTAATTTTTGATCTGATATGTGAACTGAGTCAAAAACAGATGGATGCAACTCTCATGTGAAAGGGGCCTCAGTCTCCTCTCCCTCAGTGATCTATAGAGATAGAAACAGCATGTATATACTCAGGTACTCCCGCCTTTTAATTTCACCAGTTATCTGGCAGAGATACGGGACAAGCAGCCTCTACTCAATAAGAACAGTGAGAAATTTCTGCAACACCCGGCTGATAACTGAGAGCCAGAGCCAAAGAAAATATTGGAACGGGACTCCGAGCTCCTCTGACAATACAGAAATCTCAAGGAATATAAAAATCCACAAAATTTGCATGAAGGGAGTTAGAAGGAGTACATACATCACTCGGAGATTGCTTAACCCCAGGAGTGTTACAGGATTGTCTGGGTAAAGATGACAATCCTTAGGAACACATACTGCAAAGGCCAGCTATTGCTTTAAGGCCGTGGGAAAGACCATTTTATGTATTGTATGTGTGATGTCTCCACTGTAATCCGGCCACAGGATTACATTTCTGATTGTTCATCTGTCAAAGAAATAGCCTGATGTCCTTAATGAAGGTTCACTCCAACCAAAGATGTAGAAAGATGGCAGCAGCATGAATCACCCCAAGGTGTATTTGTATCTCCTGGGGTACCCTGGTGAAGAGATCTCTCCAAGGTCCATCTAGTAGAGATGTGCCATTACAGGGAACTTACTTCCTGTCTTGGTGCTATTGATTTTAGCAGACAGAAAGTGGGTGAGGATCTGCAGGAAACCATGGAGGCCCCCCCCCTGACCACTGGGGACCCTTTCTTTGGTCCCGGGGCCTTTTCTCTGAGACTGGGGCCCTTTCCACAGATCCCTTTCTCTCTGATCCCAGGGCCTTTTACTCCCGTCGCTGGGTACAGGATTAAATTTCTGATTGTTCATCTGTCAAAGAAATAGCCTGATGTCCTTTATGAAGGTTCACTCCAACCAAAGGTGGCATTTCAGATGTACAAAGATGGTAGCAGTATGAATCACCCCAAGGAGTATTTGTATCTCCTGGGGTACCCTGTTGAAGAGATCCCTCCAAGGTCCATCCAGTAGAGATGTGCCATTAAAGGGAAGTCGCAGTGGGGAAATTTTTTAACCCTAACAGGTTTTTACTGCTATCTGGTGCTCCATGAGAAAGATCTCGACTTACTTCCTGTCTTGGTGCTATTGATTTTAGCAGACAGGAAGTGGGTGAAGATCTCTAGGAAACCATGAAGGGCCTTACCACGGGGACCCTTCCATCGGTCTTTCTCTCCGAGCCCGGGGGCCCTTTACTCCCGTCGCGGAGACTTTTTTAAGCCCTAGTTCACACTGCAAGACAATGCCGCAATACAAGTCAAAACACATTAATTTCAATGGGTGCAATCTTAACCACTTGACCACTGGGCACTTAAACCCCCTTAATAACCAGACCAATTTTCAGCTTTCGGTGCTTTCACATTTTGAATGACAATTACTCAGTCATACAACACTGTACCTATATGAATTTTTTGTCCTTTTTTTCACACAAATAGAGCTTTCTTTTGGTGGTATTTAGTCACCGTTGTTTTTTTTTATTTTTTGCGCTATAAGAGAAAAAAGACTGAAAATTCTGTAAAAAAATGTTTTTTTTTCGTTTCTGTTATAAAATTTAGCAAATTACTATTTTTTCTTCATAAATTTTGACCAAAATTTATACTGCTACATATCTTTGGTAAAAATAAGTACAAATTGGTGTATATTATTTGGTCTTTGTGAAAGTTATAGAGTCCACAAGCTATGGTGCCAATATCTGAAAATTGATCACACTTGAAGTACTGACGGCCTATCTCATTTCTTGAGACCCTAACATGCCAGAAAAGTACAAATACCCCCCAAATGACCCCTTTTTGGAAAGAAGACACTCCAAGGTATTTAGAAAGAGGCATTGTGAGTTTTTTGAAGTTGTCATTTTTTCCCACAATTCTTTGCAAAATCAAGATTTTTTTTTCTCTTTTTTTTTTTTTTCACAAAATTGTCATATTAGCAGGTTATTTCTCACTCACAGCATATGCATACCACAAATTACACCCCAAAACACATTCTGCTATTACTCCCGAGTATGGCGATACCACATGTGTGAGACTTTTACACAGCGTGGCCACATACAGAGGCCCAACATGCAGGGAGCACCTTCAGGCGTTCTGGAGCACCAAGGCCAATTCTGACATTTCTCTCCTACATGTAAAAATCATCATTTATTTGCTAGAAAATTACATAGAACACCAAAACATTATATATGTTTTTTTTAGCAAAGACCTTAGAGAATATAATGGTGGTCGTTGCAACTTTTTATCTCGCACGATATTTGCGCAGCAATTTTTTTAACGTGTTTTTTACGGAAAAAAAATGTTTTGTGCTAAAAAAAAAAAAACAGTAAAGTTAGCCCAATGTTTTTACATAATGTGAAAGATAATGTTACGCCGAGTAAATAGATACCTAACATGTCACCCTTCAAAATTGCACACGCTCGTGGAATGGCGCCAAACTTCGGTACTTAAAAATCCCCATAGGCGACGTTTTAAATATTTTTACTGGTTACATGTTTTGAGTTACAGAGGAGGTCTAGGGCCAGAATTATTGCTCTCACTCTAACGTTCGCGGCGATACCTCACATGTGTGGTTTGAACATCGTTTTCATATGTGGGCGGGACTTACGTATGCGTTCGCTTCTGTATGCGAGTTCACGGGGACAGGGGCGCTTAAAAAAAAATATATATTTTTTTTATTGTTCATTTTACTTTATTTATTTTAGTTTGACATGTTTTTCCGCCCCAAAATTTTTTTTGATCACTTTTATACATATTACAAGGAACGTAAACATCCCTTGTAATAGGAATATGGCATGACAGGTCCTCTTTACAGTGAGATATGGGGTCAATAAGACCCCACATCTCACCTCTAGGCTGGGAAGCCTGAAAAAAAACAAAAAAAACAAAAAACAATCCTGGCTTTGATCATAGCGGTGAGTCGGTAGAAGCACCGGAGGGTGGCGGGGGGGGGACATCCCCTCTCGCCTCCCGTAAGAATGATCAAGCGGCGGAACAGCCGCTATGATTGTTGTTATGGTGTAGGGAATCGCCGGCTGAAAAAGCTGATATCTGAATGATGCCTGTAGCTGCTCCCATCATTCAGATATCCCCGCACATAGTCAAGGACGTCATATGACGGCCGGCGGGCGGGAAGTGGTTATTGCAGAGTATTGCCGGGCATTGCGGAGTATTGCCGGGCATTGCGGAGTATTGCCGGGCATTGCGGAGTATGGCAGGGTATTCGACGGGGTATTGCACAGGGGGTATTGCGCAGAGTATTGCAGAGTATTGCAGAGTATTGTGCAGGGTATTGCAGAGTATTGTGCAGGGTATTGCAGAGTATTGTGCAGGGTATTGCAGAGTATTGTGCAGGGTATTGCAGAGTATTGTGCAGGGTATTGCAGAGTATTGTGCAGAGTATTGCAGAGTATTGTGCAGGGTATTGCAGAGTATTGTGCAGGGTATTGCAGAGTATTGTGCAGGGTATTGCAGAGTATTGTGCAGGGTATTGCAGAGTATTGTGCAGGGTATTGCAGAGTATTGCGCAGGGTATTGCAGAGTATTGCGCAGGGTATTGCAGAGTATTGCGCAGGGTATTGCAGAGTATTTTGCAGAGTATTGCGCAGGGTATTGCAGAGTATTGTGCAGGGTATTGCAGAGTATTGTGCAGGGTATTGCAGAGTATTGTGCAGGGTATTGCAGAGTATTGTGCAGAGTATTGCAGAGTATTGTGCAGGGTATTGCAGAGTATTGTGCAGGGTAATGCAGAGCATTGCGCAGGGTATTGCAGAGTATTTTGCAGAGTATTGCGCAGGGTATTGCAGAGTATTGCACCAGGGTATTGCAAAGTATTTTGCAGAGTGATGCGCAGGGTATTGCAGAGTGATGCGCAGGGTATTGCAGAGTATTGCGCAGGGTATTGCAGAGTATTGCACCAGGGTATTGCAGAGTATTTTGCAGAGTATTGCGCAGGGTATTGCAGAGTATTGCGCAGGGTATTGCAGAGTATTGCGCAGGGTATTGCAGAGTATTGCACCAGGGTATTGCAGAGTATTGCACCAGGGTATTGCAGAGTATTGCACCAGGGTATTGCAGAGTATTTTGCAGAGTATTGCGCAGGGTAATTTGCAGAGTATTGCGCAGGGATGGCTGAGCAGGGATGGATGGATTGCTGGATCTGTGACTGCAATTGTCACAGATCCAGCCCACAACTGACATGCTCTGAAATGGGGGAGGGAGCGGACATGATCCACTCCCTTCCCTTTCCTCTCACACTGTACCGATCGGTACGGAGAGGGGAGAGAGGAACCGGCGTCATCACATGATGCCGGTCTGTTTACAAGTGATTGCTCCGTCATTTGACGGAGCGATCACGTGGTAAACGGCCGCTATCAGCAGCGATTTACCGCGATTCGTGATGCGCCGGGTCCTCTGGACCCGGCGGTCACGGAGATTCCCATGTGCGCGCCCCAGGGGGCGCGCGGGAGCGCGATTCTGGGAGGACGTTATATAACGTCCTCCCAGAGTTAAGCAACCACCTTGTCGACGTTATTTGTCGGCAGGTTGTTGCCAAGTGGTTAATCAGTCACAAGCAAGTCACAAAGAAAACACAAACAAGTCGCAGGGCTTTGGGATCGCAGCAGTGTGAACCGAGCCATGCGGTGGTGGAACGCAAGGGCCCAGTTGCAAGTGTGACCTTTGCGAACCCAGTAGTTCCGCCACTGCCACAACGTATATATACATTTTCATGCATTTGTGAAATAAAATGCCTTAACGTGGTGACACAAAAGTCATGTCCAGGTTGCTTCCTGCCGTATTGCTGATGGCTGCGATTTTATGAACAAACAAGTATATTTATGCAAACACATCTGTACCATGATGGATATGGAAACTGCCGAGCGAGCACTCTGCTTCTTAACAGATTTAGTTCAGTTCCTCTGTAATCTCTGATCTTCAGCCAGCTGTATATCAATGAGGACTAAAGTGAACATCGTACCTCTAAAAGGATTAGATCAGCATCACATATTGATTCTAGCTGGAAGGGAAGCTTCATCGGCTTGTATTACAGTTAATCTTGTGTATCTGAATTCTGAACAAAGACTTTCAAAGATCAAACTGTGAGATTCCAATAGTTATCATGGAGCATCTTAACAAGGTAAACCTGACTCCACAAAACAAAAAAGTATAATCAACATTGGCATACATGCATGGTCAATGTAAGGTGAAAAGATATTTTTGTTTTTCATACTGGCCCTCTAGAGCAGGGATCTCCAAACCTCCAACCACATTGTGTTTCTTACACCGCGGGCCAAAACAATCATTTTTTTTAAAGGTACGAATAAAACTTAAAAGAAATAAATTAGGGCTGTTACTGATTAAAATTTTCGTGTTCGATTAATCGATTTTTTTTTAAATCGATTAATCGACTAATTTCGATTAATTATAACGCACATAGATATCCAACTACTTTTAGCTGATCTCCTTGCAGGTGGATTCCCAGTGCAGCTACCAACCACTGGAAAAATCGATAGCAGGATACAAAAAACACACAAAGGCAGCGCTCGATGGGAATAGCATTAAAACTTTTATAGTCTTCAAGTAGGTAACAAAATAAATATTGCACTGGAGATAAAATCTATGGTAGCAAAAGCAGTCATAAAAACATGTATCTAAGTATGATACTGGTATAAAAATGTGTACAACGATACCACTGCTGAATCCAGATGAGAAGAAGCTAACATCAGTCCGTCGGCATGTAGATGTCCTGTGAAGGGAACTATCACAACTCCCAGTGGATGGCTGTAGAATCCCATGTTGATAGAGGGAAATGTAACAGCCCTTGCGTGTGGCAGATAGTAAAGTCCTGCCAGCATGCAGATATGAAGGCACAGCAAAGGAGCCATTCAGATGGACACGGCAAGCCCAAAGAATTTTGATCGAGTTTTGATCGATCAAAATAATTTTGATCGATCAAAGCAATTAATCGATTAATCGAGGAATTAATAGTTAATTTCCACAGCCCTAAAATAAATACATTTTACTTCACTTTTACTGCTTGTAATTAGCATGATATGATTTAGAACACGTGTCAAACGAAAGCGTCTACAAAATAGGGGATATATTTATGGCATTTTGTATTTTTGATTTCTTTTTTACTAGTAATGGCGGCATTGCGACATTGCGGCGGACAGATCGAACACTTTTGACACTTTTTTTTGGGACCATTGACATTTATACAGCGATCAGTGCTCTAAAAATGCACTGATTACTGTATAAATGACACTGGCAGGGAAGGGGATAACACTAGGGGACGCTCAAAGGGTTTAATGTGTTACCTGGGAGGTATTTCTAACTGTGGGGGGGGGGCTGTCAGGGAGTAGAGAGAGGTCGCTGTTTCTGATTACTAGGAACAGACGATCACTCTGTACTTCCCTGTCAGAATGGGTATGTGTTGACAGATCCCCGTTCTGGCTCTCTGTGGAGCGATCGCGGGTGGCCTCCGGACATTGCGGCTGCTGGCTAAGCGCATCAGCTCCCCCGCCATGCAGCGGGCATGCGCGCACCTACTATAGCTGTTAAAAGGACCCACATACAGCTACGGCGATTCGCGGGAACGAGCCGATCTCCCGCAGTATAATGACGGCGGCTGGTCGGCAAGCGGTTAAAGTGCATAAGTGTAAACTTTTGTTTTAATTGTTAGCTGAGTTTTATTTTTCATTACATAGCTCCGTAGTCTGACACATACACACTTTCCCATGGAAACACTTTTATCTAAATGTCTTTTTAATGTAAACATTGCCGGCTTTTATAATTTGTAGCCTATCTGCACTGGGATCCCGCCGAGTAAATACAGCCTATAAAAACAACATTATTTAAGTGACACCTAGAAGGTCCACGTGGTATTTGTTTTAGTGTTAGTTTACAATAACGATCGACACAGTGAGGTTTATGTTTCTTAAAGGGGTTGTAAAGGTAAATGTTTTTTCACCTTAATGCATTCTATGCATTAAGGTGAAAAAACATCTGTGCATTAACCGCCCCCCCCCTGAGCCCCCCCCCACCTGATCCCTCGAAAGTCCCGCGCCGTGAACGCGCAGGCTTCTGGGCCGGCTTCTCGGCTTATTCATTGGTTGATTGAAAGCAGCGCAGCCATTGGCTTGCGCTGCTGTCAATCACATCTAATGACGCGGCGCGCCAGGGGGCGGGGCTGAGTGATACAGTGAGCGGCTATAGCCCCCGGCTGTATTACAGGAGTGCGCCCGCAATAACTCACCACCATGGGAGCTCGCATATAGGTGGTGAGTTATTGCGGGGAGGAGCCGAGACAGCCACCGAGGGACCCCAGAAGAGGAGGATCGGGGGCCTCTCTGTGCAAAACGAGCTGCACAGTGGAGGTAAGTATAACATGTTTTTTTTGTTTTTTTTAAATACATTTTTATGTTTACAACCCCTTTAAGTCCCTTTTTCATTTTCAGCTTAGGCCCCTTTCACACTGGGGTGTTTTTCATGCGGTTTAGCGCTAATAATAGCGCTGTTATACCGCATGAAAAAATCCTGCCCTGTGTCTTCAATGTGAAAGCCCGAAGGCTTTCACACTGAAGCGGTGCGCTAGCAGGACCGCTCCAAAAGTCCTGCTAGCCGCTTCTTTACAGCGGTAAAGGAGCGGTGTGTTCACCGCTCCTTTACCGCGGTCTCCCATTGAAATCAATGGGACAGCGCGGTAATACCGCCCGCAAACCGCGGCAATAGCCGCGGTTTGCGGGCGGTATTAACCCTTTTTCGGCCGCTAGCGGGGGTTAAATTAACCCCCCTAGCGACCGCATACCGCGGTAAGAACGACAGTATAGCAGCGCTGAAAATCGCGCTGCTATACCGCCACCGCACCTGCCCGCCCCAGTGTGAAAGGGGTCTAAAAGTCCAAAGATTTTCAGAGATTTGTGAAGCTAAGATAATTTTTAGAAATGAAAAAAGCTGAAAACGCAACCAAGTTAAGGGCTCATGCACACAGGACATTTAAAAAATGCCAGGATAAAGCAGCTGTAAAAACGTGCCTTTAGTCGCATTTTTGACTAGCGTTTAAGGCGTTAATGCGCGTTTTTTGGCGTTAGTGTTTTTCAGGCATTTTGCCCCATGTACACGGGACGCTGCTAAACGTATGTTCAGAGGCAGTTGGACGCTTTTTTCAACTGCCCCTGAACTCATTCAATGTTATCCTATGTGACCATGTACACTGTCTCGTTTATTGAGGTTTTTAGGCAGTTGTGTTTAACAGCGTTTCTTTGAGAGCCAGTTCACACCAGACGCAGTTCCGTTCAGTTCCGTGCGCTTTTTTTCTGCACTAAAAATGCATGCACAGTGTTTTCCATGTATTCCAATGGCTCTAGTTCACACCATGCAGTCAGTTCCAGTCAGTTTTCGGTCAGTTTCCGGTGCAGAAACTCCCTGGAACTGACTGTATTGGTGCAGAAAAAACGGAACTGCATGGAACTGCATCTGGTGTGAACTGGCCCTGAAACCAAAAAAATGGGTTCAGACGCAGAAGATTTCCACGTTTCAGACGCCAAACGCAAATAAACGCAGCTAAACGTGGTAACCCGCATTTAGCAGCGTTTCGTTTATATGCGTTTTTGGCCATTTAAAAAAAGAAAAACATTTTTTAAACGCTTCTAAACGCAAACGCGGCAAAACGCAGCAAAACGGACATTTTAAACGTGGGTTACTATCTGTCAGGTTTAATCATTTAGGAACAGTTGTAAAAACGTCCCGTGTACATGCAGCCTACCGTACAAACACTCTTTATAATATAAAAACGTCTAAAAATGCCAAAAGCGGCTAAACGGCTAAAAGTTTGTTATAGCATTTAGCAGCGTTTTTTGTCGTTTTGCGTTTTTACAGCTCAACAGCCTCTGCTCCTGGACGCACAGACTGTCCTTTTTTTAAACTGTCCCTATACGCTTATTCCTCCAAACGCCTCTGAAAGTTTATGTGTGCACGGACACATGGGCTAACATGGAGGGGCGTTTGGACGCACTAAAAAAAAAAAAACATCAGACGCCCCTAACAGCAGCTGTAATAACGTCCTGTGTGCATGAGCCCTAAAGCCTAAAGTACAATGTAACGGCACCCCAAGTATGAAAGGGGTTAACGCCGTTTAGGATATTCCCTCTCCAAACACACATCAGCTACTGACACTCCACAGTCAGGCGACCGAGACCCAAAGGAATAATTCTTCCAGAAATACGAGACAAACGCTCTGTATGAGGTTTCCAACTGGTCTGACAATCTTTAATGAGAGCAGGCTCTTTTTATACACCAAAATAATACTGCATTAATGTAAATGAACAATGGTCCAACTCCACCCACAACATAACGAGGCCCAATACACATTATTTTGACATCTCTTAGCAGACAACAGGTGAGTTCATTAGCTAATTACTTTTCAGTTTAAAGGACTATGCATGACCTTTATATTCCCCAGACTGTCTGTCTGCTAATTTACAATACACACAAGTACAGAGTTAATTATCACTATTCACAATGAAAGGATCCTCAGAAGCCGTCCTAGATTAATTTACATCACAACAGGCAGGTGGGCTGGAGTTGGTGACATTAGCATCTAACAGTATGTGTCCCAACATTATGAATGAGTCACTTTTTCAGTTAACCTGTTGATGTCATAATCAAACAGTAAATAGTTCTTTACATGTATCCTGGGGAATAGTGTGGAAAAATATCAATGTCCCATTTTAAAGCAATCCAAGACATATTCTTAATGTCCATTATTTTCTTGCTCCCCCTGTGCCCGAAGTGACCCCTGTCACATACAACAAAGGAGATCTTTTGTTTGTCATTTTGGATATAATGGAGGATTATAAAATTATATTGAAAACCTCTAATATTGGGATTGTATCGGCAACAAACAACAAAATTATAGAAAAAATTTCATTTATTTATACAAAAACATAATAGAATATATCACATAATTTTGGTTGGAACATTAAAAACATGAAATTAGTCAAGAAAAATAGATACAAATGATACAATAGCCAGAATTCAAAAACCTCCAGGTCAACCGGAGGCAGAAGAAGAGCAGCTTACCCAACGCGTTTCAAACAGTTAAAAACATTTCTTCATCAGGGATATTTGTTTGTATCTTTGTCTATAATAAATAAAAAAATTATTTAGTAACAACAGGTATTGATTCGCATCTCCCACACCCCTACCGGTGTAAGTACATTGTGACTCACTTCTTTAAACTTTTCAAGAACAAATGCACTTCCCATGCAGACTGCAGCGTTGATATTGGTTTACCTTCTTGATCGCTCTATGTACCTTGGACCCCTCACTTCCTATGGGAGAACAGGATGACTATCCAATGACATGGCGTTTTAAGGCAGAATGCTAAACCGAAACAACAAAAAGAGGGAACCGCTATCAAATAATAACCTTCATCACTCAAAATGGGGAGAAGGATATGGCTGGAAGACTTACCCACGTAGTGGTAAAGTTCAAATACAGGAAAAAGAATCCTGCTCCTAGATCAGGGCAGCAGAGTCTCTGCTTCAATGGAAAATCCCCGGAGTGTCGTCTATCGGTTCCACATATATAATGGAGGATTATAACCCCTGTCAGATTTTTTTATTCATTTATTGTCATCTGTGGCCCTATTGGGGAGGTTTTCCTTCACTTCCTGTCTTCTCTATCCAAAACTAAGAAAAAAAGTTTTGCCTTCAGTAAAGCTGACCATAGATGGATCGAATCTCGGCCGATTCAGCATGGACGGGCCGAGATTTGATCCATCTATGGCCTAACTGGTTGCACCCAAGTTGATCCATCCTCCCAGAACCGTGCGCCCGCTGCAGCGTGCACCCGGCGTGATCTGTGCTCACTGTGTCCTTCAGACACAGCTGATCATAGATTGGGGTAAAGAGCTAATCACAGCGGCTTATTACCAAGTGATCAGCTGTGTCCAATCACAGCCGATCATGATGTAAACACACTGTCCGGTTCTTGTCATTTCTTTCCTCACGCTGTCACAGCATGAGGACAGGAGAGAGTCAGTAACTGGCCAGTGTAAAAGGGGACATCTGCATTGATAATCAGGGCACTAATAATCGGTGTCCTGATTATCAGTGCAGTGCCAACAGTACCCATAAGTGCTACCAATCAGTGCCAATAAGTGCTACCAATCAGTGCCCATCAGTGCTGCCAATCAGTGTCAATAAGTGCTACCAATCAGTGCTGTCAATCAGTGTCCATCAGTGCTACCAATCAGTGATAAGTGCTACCATTCAGTGCCCCTCAGTGCTGCCAATCAGTGCCCATTAGTGCTGTCAATCAGTGCTGCCAATTGGTGCCAATAAGTACTGCCAATCAGTGCCCATCAGTGCAACCAATCAATACCCATCAGTGCCCATCCTTGCTGCCAATCAGTGCCAATAAGTGCTGCCAATCAGTGCCCATTAGTGCTGCCAATCAGTACCCTTCAGTGCTGCCAATCACTGCCCATTAGTGCTGCCAATCAGTGCCAATAAGTGCTGCCAAGCAGTGCTACCAATCAATGCCCATCAGTGCTGCCAATCAGTGCCCATTCGTGCTGCCAATCAGTGCACATCCATGCTGCCAATCTGTGCCCATCAGTGCTGCCAATCAGTGCCCATTAGTGCTGCCAATCAGTGCCCATTAGTCCTGCCAATCAGTGCTGCCAATAAGTGCTGCCAATCAGTGTCCATCAGTGCTGCCAATCAATGCCCATCAGTGCTACCAATCAATGCCCATCAGTGCTGCTAATCAGTGCCAATAAGTGCTGCCAATCAGTGCTGGCTATTAGTGCCCATCAATGCCGTCTATCAGTGGTCATCGGTGCTGCCTACCAGTGCAGCTTTATTAGTGCCTCCTCACCAGTGCCGCCTCATCCTTTGCCCCACTGACCCCATCCTCTGCTCCATTGACCACATTTGTGGCACTTGGACGAATCATGTCTCAGGGTCTGAACGGTATACGGCGGTTGTGGTGGGACACATTCAGATGGGGGGGGGACCGAGCACAAAACCAAAATATACCACTGCCAGTAGTACACTACTACATGTAGTTGTGATGATTTGTACAGTTTTACTAACACATGTTAAAGTCTCAATATTTTCTCAATCGTGAGGGCTCAGCATCACATGTGGGCGTTACCTAGGGCAGTCTAAATCCAAATACAGCCTTCCTAGGAACGCCCACTCCTCCAGACTGATATCCACCCATCAAGATGTTTTCATATTTGCATAACTCCCCCCAACATCCTGCCCACTGCTTACATCACGGCTGAGAGCTCTTGAGACCTCCCACCAGCCTTTATTTGCCTGCATTGCATAGATAAGCACAGAAACCCAGTGATGACATCACTGGGTCTAATATAAGATATAACATGAAAACAATTCAGCATTTCCTTTGCATGTTGATGAAGAAGAGGAGGAGGAACCAGAGAAGGCAAAATATAAATAGATTAAACTACAGCTTTATAATCATTTACTTAATGACACCATTAGGTTTGAGGGGCTGACTTTTGTTTTCACAAATTGTGATAAGGATTATTTTTGTTGCTTACTTTCCATACTGACCCCCCTATGACTCCGGTCTCTATCATTTGTTTACTGCTATAATGGAGATGGAGTGGTGGCCCGCATGTTATTTTTTAGAGGCCGCAAACCTGTATAATGAACCTGGAAAAAACAACAGTCATCGCTCTTTACTTCTGACAAATAAGGGACATTTCCCTGCCCTGGACGCCCTGCAACCGCTTCCTTCACAGCTCTGCTTACCAATCCGGCTTAGAAAAACACCGGCCTGGGGCAGGCAAAAAAAAAGGGACATTTATTTCTTCATATGTCGGCTGGTTCCTGCTAACTGACCCCAACATTTCACGTGAGAGGTCCAAATATTGAAGGAAAACAGGGAATGTTTTCTATTCAGACAAAATGATACGAGAAATATGGACAATTTACAGGAGTATTAAACCCAAAAGCAAACATTTATAATATTGTAATTTACCAATCCTTAGATGTGATGGCTGCTCTTTCTTTCTTCCCTTTCTTTCCTTTTCTTTCTTTCTTTCCTCCTCTCTTTCCACCTTTCTTTCTTTGCTTCATTTCTTTCTTTCTTTCTTTAACCCTTTCACTGCCAGAGCCTTTTTTTGTTTTCATTTTTGCACACGTTTAAAAAAAATCAATTATGGGCCAGAAGATAAAACCCCCAAAACTTTATATATTTTTTTCTTTCTTCCCTCTTCCCTTTCTCTCTCTTTCTGTCTTTCTTTGCTTCTTTTTCTTTCTTTCTTTAACCCTTTCGCTGCCTAAGCCATTTTTTATTTTATTTTTGCACATGTTTAAAAAATTAAGGACCAGAAGATTACATAAAACCCCCAAAACTTTGTTTCTTTCTTTCTCTCTTTCTTTCTTTCCTCATCTCTTTCTCTCTTTCCTCATCTCTTTCCTTCTTTCCTCATATCTTTATCTCTTTCCTCCTTTCTTTTTTTCTTAACGCTTTCACTGCCAGAGCCATTTTTTTTTTTGCAAACGTTTAAAAAAAAACAATTATGGGCCCAAAGATTACATAAAATCCCTAAAAATTCTAAATATTTCTTTCTTTCTTTCTTCCCTTCTCTCTTTCTCACTCTTTCCTACTCTTTCTCTCTTTCCTCCTTACTTTCTTTCTTTCTTTGCTTCATTTTCTTTCTTTCTTTAACCCTTTCCCTGTCTGAGCCATTGTTTGTTTTTTTTTGCACATGTTTAAAAAATGAAGGGCCAGAAGATTACATAAAACCCCCAAAACTTTGTTTCTTTCTTTCTCTCTTCCTTCCTCTTTCTCTCTTTCCTCCTTTCTTTCTTTCTTTCTTTCTTTCTCTCTTCCTTCCTCTTTCTCTCTTTCCTCCTTTCTTTCTTTCTTTACTTCTTTTTGTTTCTTTCTTAACCCTTTCGCTGCCTTTTCCCTTTTTTTTTTTTCATTTTTTCACACGTTTAAAACAAATCAATTATGGGCCAGAAGATTACATAAAACCCCCAAAACTTTATATATTTCTTTCTTTCTTTCTTCATCTCTTTCTCTGTTTCCTCATCTCTTTCTCTCTTTCCTCCTTTCCTTATTTCTTTCCTCATATCTTTATCTCTTTCCTCCTTTCTTTCTTTCTTAACTCATTCGCTGCCAGAACCTTCTTTTTTTTTTTTTTTTTTTTTGCACACGTTTAAAAAAAATCAATTATGGGCCAGAAGATTACATAAAACCCCAAAAAATTCTATATATTTCTTTCTTTCTTCCCTCCTCTCTTTCTCACTCTTTCTCTCTTTCCGTCTTACTTTCTTTCTTTGCTTCTTTTTCTTTCTTTCTTTAACCCTTTCCCTGTCTGAGCCATTTTTTTGTTTAAAAAATGAAGGGCCAGAAGATGACATAAAACCCCCAAAACTTTCTTTCTTTCTTTCTCTCTTTCCTCCTTTCTTTCTTAACCCTTTCGCTGCCAGAGCCTATTTCTTTTTCTTTTTTTTCTTTTTTGCACACGTTTAAAAATAATCAATTATGGGCCAGAAGATTACATAAAACCCCCAAAACTTTATATATTTTTCTTTCTTTCTTTCTTTCTTTCTTTCTTTCTTTCTTTCTTTCTTTCTTTCTTGCTCTCTTTACAGGCCAGGGAAGGGAAAGGGGGACCTAGAAGGGAGGTTTTACATGTTGCTTTCAGGTCAGCAATAAGAAGGTGGAAGAGAGCATGGGGATGTTTACTCTGCCCTCTCCCCTCTACCAAGTGGCACCACATGCGGATGGGGGGCGCCTATTACTAGGAGGGGTTTGGAAGTGATCAGTGGCTGTGCAGCTGATTAGCCTGTTTACCCGCTTTACCTGTTTGGTAATCCAGCACCGTGGATTACTATGTCAGCACTGATAGGGATGATGTGTGACATGGCTTTGTTTATAAACAATGTCATGCCACACCGTGATGGGGAATTTTCTTAAGCTAATTTCACCTAATTTTGGCTAATGAAAAATCACTGTTTTTGCATGTTCTTTTTTTGAGTTCTGCAAAATCGCCCTCTTATCTCTATTGGGGATTAAGTAGCAAGAAGTGAGAAGCCACAGAATGGAAGGAGCAGAGCTCCCCAGCAGCACATATTAGTGATGTGAGGCCAGAGTAGGACATTTGGACTGTCATCTTCACCTCTGTATGAACCACACTTCATACATTCAACTTGTAAATCATTTAAAGAAATGAAGCCACTGTACTGGGACCGAGCAACCTCTGATATTCATGGGAACACAACCCAAGATAGTCTTTAATACAGGAGACCATTTTTCTTCTCTGGCTTTTGTTGACTCTCCCAGCCTTTAATTTTGAGGAGGCGACGGCTGCAATTTTTCTCTCTCCATGCTCACGATCTTGGCACAGAGAGTGTGTATTTAAGCAACA
The DNA here is from genome assembly GCA_029206835.1 of Rana muscosa. Taxonomy (NCBI): domain Eukaryota; kingdom Metazoa; phylum Chordata; class Amphibia; order Anura; family Ranidae; genus Rana; species Rana muscosa. Next base: position 11,620,527 of record CM055128.1, read on the forward strand.
CTTTTTACACGGTTTGGCCAGAGCACTTTGCTAAATTTAGACCTTCTGTTTTAATAACCAGTTATTTCCTCTTGTAAATAGGTTTTCTCCCTATAAATGGCTGGGTGTAGAAAAACCACAAGCAAAGAATAGCATCATCTTGTGCATTTCTCCTTTAAGACAAAGGAGAACATTTTAGAACTAATGGAGAAAAATTAAAGCAGAGAGGCTGTCCGTCCATGAAAGCCAATCAAATTCCTTTTTTACTTAACCACTTGCCCTCCCGGAAAGTTTTACCCCCTTCCAGACCAGGCCATATTTTGCCTTTTAAAGTTCAACATGTAAACAGTCAGACGGAGTTCTAAGTACTGTATTTTACTATATAAACTGAGTTTACTGTTAAAAAAAGTGTAAAAAGCAAAACTCCGGTGGGTGTAACAAGATGTCTGCTTTCCCCCTTCCCACTCTATCCTTATTGTGGAGGAGTGCGAGGTGTAGCAAGATGGCGGCAACGAAACATCACTTCCGTTACACATTCTGACGGGTCGCCAAATCTGACGAAACACAGGCATAGCACAGGCAGTTGTCACCCTCCTTGCCCCTACTCTAACTGCCACAGTGGACAATGCAGTACAAAGGGGACTGGAGCAGCTTCACATTGAGATCCAGGCACAGGCTCAGAGGCTCTCTCATGTGGAGGAACGGATTTCTTCACTGGAAGATGAGACCACAGCCAACTCTGCTATACTAGCGTGCATCTCCACTTCTAACAGGGACATATGGGATCAGCTGGATGATTTGGAGAATCGCTCAAGAAGGAATAATCTGCACATTATAGGTTTGCCAGAGTCAGCATCCAATGCCCAGCTCACAAATCTCTGCGCTATCATCCCTGAGCAACTGGGTCTTCGCATTCCCTGCACTATCGAGCGTGCTCATCGCATTGGTCAGTATACAGAAAATCGCACCAAACCTCGCCATGTCATTGTTAGATATCTCAATTATGCTGACAAAAATGCCATTATGCAGAAAACAAAAAGGTCAGAAGATTTAATAGATGGAAAGATGAAAAAATGACTGAAGGTCTGCTTTATTAACTTTTTCCTGTGAAGACCAGAAGTTCAGGGAAGCAGCATTGAGAGAGCAGGAGCCAGCAGCATTGAAAATTGTAAACTGCAAGTGCCGGGGTAGGAATTTTAACAAATAGTTTACTGAGGAATGCATATTCTATTGTGCTCAATGTGTTAAACTAAAAAAATGCTGAGAGTTTAACACCACTTTAAACTTGTAAACTCTTGTAAAAAATCCAACAAATTTCTATAAGAATGTCGTCACGCTCTTCGTAGTAATCGCGAGCAAAGGAGATGTTATTATCTAACATTGAAGGAGCGCTCACTCATCCCACAGACAGTCAGCGCATTGTGTGTCTGTATGAACAAGCAGCTGACATCTGTCCCTACACACCTCTTCTTCCCGGGATCCCTTTTATCCCAGCTGAGGCCCAATGGACAGACAGATTGTATCTGGAGGTAATACTAGCTACACTCCGCGTAATCTGCTGTCTTCATCTCTGCCTGTCCTGTAGCAAAAGTGATTGTGAGTTGACACACAAGCAAGCCATGGGAATATAGAATGAAACATTGTTGAGCTTAAAGTAAACAATTGGCATTTATTTTAAATATAAATACTTGCTTTTACCTTTCTTGATTTGATCTTTTGTTACATCTCAGTACTGCTGATCTCTGGGGGCCTCCTTGCATTTACATCGGTCTACATGCACCTCAGCGATGGCTGCATGCAGTAGCGGGCGGTGGATTTTTTTTTGGGGGGGCAAACAGTACCCAAAAACCCGACCACCCCCCCTCCGGTGGTCGGTCGGCGGGCGGGTCTGGAGCACTTACCCCATGTGTAGCGCTTCACCGGCGGCTTCCCTTGATCGGCGGCGGCACCAGCGCCAGCGCCAGCTTTTCCTTCCTCTGCTCTCCACGGGCATCAGCGGCTTCTGTTTTCTCCCTCCTCCTCAGCAGCCAATCCGGAGTCTTCTATTTTCGGCCAATCGGAAAACGGGTTTCAGACCTGCTTTTGATTGGCCGGATTAAGGATCAGTGTTATAACAGGGAATATTCATTTGCTGTTATAACACCTGTGTGGGCTCCTGGCGCAATGCTCTGCGCCACGAGTCCAACCTATTTTGAAGCCTATTAGAGCCTCTGGGTCTAATCAGGTTCTTAAAAAAAAAACACCCCCGCCGCTGTAATTCATGCGCCCGGCGTCCTGAAAGGGGCAGGACGCATGAATAGGGGATGGCCACGGCGAACGTGAATAGATTCATGCTGTGCAGGAATCTATCCATTATTCATATAGGGGGTGGTGTGGATAGAGGGGGCGGTGCCTAGGTGCCCCTAAGGGATGGGCAACATTTTTGTTCCTTGGAGATTCAGATGTATCAGAATCTCTGAATGACAAGAGTAATGAATTTCAACTAATTCTAAATACACTATAACAAAGACAACAAATGTATTCATATTCATTTGTTTCGTTCAGACCTCTTGTTAAAGCAGTTGTATACCCAGCTTGGTCATTTTTACCTACAGGTAAGCCTATAATAAGGCTTACCTGTAGGTTAAATGAATATCTCCTAAAACACGGTCTAGGAGATATTCACCCTGCATGCACCCGCTGAGGTCAGCGGCGCATGCGCTCTGAAGGTCCGGCAGATTGTGCCGGAACTTCAGAGCTCCCTGCTGGAATGGAGGACTCCTGCACGCATGCACGGCAATGACGTCATTGCAGCTCCGGCCACTCACAATGCCAGAGCCCACGAACCCAGAAGAAACGCCAGGGGAACATGTCAGCCCCCTCAGCGGGGACCGGGCGCCGCTGCAAGGGCTTCGTTCTAAGGTATTGCAATGCATACTAGCACATTATAACAAACATTTTATTACTTACCTGCTCTGTGCGACCTCCTCTTTTAGGGTCCCCCGCCGGCGCTCCTGGCCCCTCCCCTCCCCTCTGTCCAGTGCCCCTATGGGAAGACGCTTCCCATAGGGGCACTCGTTCGTGCTCGCACCCGAGCCCCGCTGCTGCGTCAATAGACTCGGCCCTGCCCCCCCCCCCGCTCCCTCGTCACTGGCTTCGATTCACAACAGTGGGAGCCAATAGCTCCCAGTGCCCCAGACCTGGAAGTGAGGGGAGAGAAGAGCTGGATCGAATGAGGGCTCAGATAAGTAGAAGGGGGATGCTGACACCTAAACATTTTTTACCTTAATGCAAGGAATGCATTAAAGTAAAAAATGTTTAGGCTTTACGACCACTTTCATGTTTTAAGCATCAGAAATAACGTAATGACATAACGAATGATCCAAACTGATTCGGATTAATTTTGTTTGTTTGTTTTTTGCATTAACATTTTTCATTATTATAAAAAAATGCACTACATATGAAATGGAAACATGTTGCGATAAATACAGTAAGGTATATTTTTGTAGTGTATTTGCACTGTCTGCCCTCATGTTGTATAGCGCTGGGCAAACTGTAATGCCGTGTACACACGATCTGTTTTACCGATGAAAACAGTCCGATGGACTTTTCTCATCGGACAAACCGATCTTGTATGGGCCCCATCTGTCTTTTTTCCATCGGTGAGAAAAAATAGAACATGTTTTAAATTTATCTGATGGGAAAAAAAACGATAGCAAATTCTGATCGTCTGTGTGGAACTCCATCGGACAAAAAAACCCACGCATGCTCAGAATCATGGCGACGCATGCTCAGAAGCATTGAACTTAATTTTTCTCGGCTTGTCGGAGTGTTTTACGTCACGGCGTTTGGGGCGGTTGGATTTTTGACTGATGGTGTGTAGGCAAGACTGATGGATGTCAGCTTCATCGGATTTCCGATGGAAAAATCCATCGGATTAGAATCCATAGGAAATCCGATCGTGTGTACAGGGCTTTAGTGCTATATAAATCCTGTATAATAATAATAATAAAAGTAAATAAGGATGATGATTCCTAATGATTGTGTTTGGGTTGGATGGAGATAGATCCATCAGAATCATAAGATAACAAATGAATCTGAAATTAATGGCTTCAGCTACAGGGGTTTCACCCCCTTCATGACCAGGCCATTGTTTGCTTTTTTGCACTGCACTACTTTAATGAATGAATGAATGACTTGTATAGCACTACACATGCAAACTGAATCGCCTCTAGGCACTGGTGCAGTCATTTACCCCGTAGGATCTCGACACACTTGGGACACACATGTATACTGGGCCAATTTGGACAAGATCCAATTAACCTACCAGCATGTCTTTGGAGAGTGGGAGGAAACCGGAGTACCCGGAGGAAACCCACACAGACACAGGGAGAACATGCAAACTCCAGGCAGATGGTGTCGTGGTCGGGATTCAAGCCAGCGACCCTTTTGCTGCTAGGTGAAAGTGCTAACCACTACACCATTGCGCGCTCATGCAACTCTGTACCCAAAGTAAATTTATATAATTTTTTTCACATAAATAATGCTGTCTTGATCACCTCTGGGTTTTTTTATATTTCATTACAAAAAGGAAAAAAGACTGATTTTTAAAAAAAAAATAAACAATATTTTTTACTTTCTGCTATAGAGCACATCCAATAAAAAAAATAAAAAAAGTCTAATTTCTTCATAAATGTAAGCCAAAATGTATTCTGCTACATGTCTTTGGTAAAAAAAAAAAAAAATAATAACTAATAAATGTATAATGATTGGTTTGCGAGGAAGTTATAGCGTCTACAAACTATGTCAGTTGTAGGCAACCTTAAAGAGGTGGGGATCTACCAAACAACATGGGAGAAGTCAAAGATCACAGAGCACAGTGTGGCATCCTCACACTGGATTTAAACCTCTAATTGTCATACTACCGTGTTGCAATCACGTGCATTGCACAGCAATCATGGGTTTAAATCAGGTTGTGAGGAGGCAACATACCACCTGTCAGACACACTCAGATTACTTTTCTTTCCTGCTGCTGGCACCACTCTGGAGGCCAATAGCCGGGATAAGGAGTGCAGTTGGTATCACAAAGAGGAGGCATCGGCTTATGCGGCTCTTGCTCCCTACTACAGCACCAACTTTACAAGTAATCCCTCTGCATTGCACTCTGTGTAATGCTCTGGAATGACGGGTCAGAAAACCCAGACTGCGATCCACCAGTCACCTGTCCGTGATCTACTGGAAGATCGCGATCTACAGGTTGCTGACCCCCAAACTATGGTTTATATACTGGATTTTTTTTTTTATACTACTAATGGCGGTGATCAGCAACTTATAGTGGGACTGGTATAGTGCGGTGGACAATAGGACACTAACTAACGTTGGGGGGAAACTGACTAACTGCCACTGACATCACTAGTGACACTAATACAGTGCTAATACTATACACTGTCACTGTACTAATGACACAGGCTGGGAAGGGGTTAATATTTTAGGTAATCAAGGGGTTAAATGTGTGCCTAGCCAGTGTTAAAAGAAAAGTATGGGATTTTTTTGTTTTTGCAGAATCATACTTACCTAGGTGGATGCATGATCTGTCCCCCTCCGGCTCTAACACAGCCGATCGCTCAGTTATCAGGACTGTCAGTCACCGCTTTCTGCTCTGCCCCCCCTGCACTCACTGGAGCGTTGAGCTGTGGAGTGGGTGAAAGCGGCCAGCTCAGGCTCTCAGCAGCTCATTGAGAGGCTTAACCGTGTGCTGGTCTAGGCATGTGGACGGATCCCGACTCCATTGTAGCCATCTTGCCCGAGCCTGGACCAGGTCTGTGATGTCAGCAGACAGCGGACTTCAGTTTGCTGTCTGCTAAAAACAGGTCACTGGAGTGCAGAACGGACTGCACTCCTGTGATACATAGGAGGAGTACAGTCAAACAAGCTTTGGCTGTACTTCTCCTTTAATTTGTGTAATGTGTGCTGCTTTTTTACTAAATATGTCTCTGTCTGTTATCCCCGCTTTGCAGAGGAGGGAGGTTCAGTGCACAGCCTGTGATTGACAGCCTCAGCTCTGTTCTTGTGTGCTGTATTAAGTGGGTGTGTCCCTTCCCTCCAATTAGCTCTCACTGAGCTCTGCAGTGTGTAACTTCAGCTCCTCGACCACTGCTTTCTGAAAGCTCAGACAAGCTGTATAAATTCTGCTCTTTGAATAGATGTAGAAAAAAAGAAGACCTCAGATAAACAGGTACAACTTATGTAGGAGGACAGTCACTTCCCTGGGTATACAGTATGTAAGGGTTTACAACCACTTTAAAGCGGAGCTCCGCTGTAAAAAAAATATTAAAAGCCAGCAGCTACAAATACTGCAGCTGCTGACTTTTAATATTAGGACACTTACCTGTCCTGGAGTCCAGCGACGTCGGCAGCAGAAGACGAGCAATCGCTCGTCACTCTGCTGCCCCCACCGCCATCCTCGGTGAGGGAACCAGGAAGTGAAGCATTGCGGCTTCACTGCCCGGTTCCCTACGGCGCATGCGCGAGTCGCGCTGCGCCAAGCTCACTGGTCCCTGCTGTGTTCTGGGAGCCGAGTGTTTCCCAGAACACAACGGAAGGGGGGGGGGGCGCAAGTGACGCACTACCCGCATATCCCCGCAGAGTGGACTCCCGGAAGTGGGTGAAAATACCTGTCTTAGACAGGTATCTGCACCCCCCTCCCCCTTGAAAGGTGCCAAATGTGACACCGGGGGGGGGAGGGTTCCGATGAGCGGAAGTTCCACTTTAGGGTGGAGCTCCACTTTAAGGAACATTGCCTGTGACATCTGGCCATGTTTGAGTCTGCAGACACTTGCGTTTTGATTGCTCACTCCAATTGTGTAGGACTCCACATTTGCTGCTTGTGTTTCCGCATCCACAGATTGTGTGTATAAAACCTTCAGGAACAAATAATAGTTGTGCAAACCTGACCAAAGCCTGCTATTCTCTTGAACACATGCGGCTCTGTTTACGTAAACCCGTCTCTGGCTTCCTTCTAGTTCTTTACATTTTTGTCTTTGAATTGTAGCTTAATACGATACAAGAGTTTCCAGCAGACTGCCCTGCATAGCTTATAAAAGGGGCAAGATCCAGAACAAGAGGCTTTCCTGTTAAGCACATGCAGTCACCATGCCACACAGTGCAGATTAAGTACAACAAAAAGAGCTTGTTTGTTTTTGTGCTCCGTCCAGGCTCTCCTAAGTTCAAAATTTAACCACTTGACCACTGGGCACTTAAACCCCCTTAATAACCAGACCAATTTTCAGCTTTCGGTGCTCTCACATTTTGAATGACAATTACTCAGTCATACAACACTGTACCCATATGAAATTTTTGTCCTTTTTTTCACACAAATAGAGCTTTCTTTTGGTGGTATTTAATCACTGTTGGGTTTTTTATTTTTTGCGCTATAAGAGAAAAAAGACTGAAAATTTTGTAAAAAAATGATTTTTTTTTCGTTTCTGTTATAAAATTTTGCAAATTACTATTTTTTCTTCATAAATTTTGGCCAAAATTTATACTGCTACATATCTTTGGTAAAAATAAGTACAAATTGGTGTATATTATTTGGTCTTTGTGAAAGTTATAGAGTCCACAAGCTATGGTGCCAATATCTGAAAATTGATCACACCTGAAGTACTGACGGCCTATCTCAATTCTTGAGACCCTAACATGCCAGAAAAGTACAAATACCCCCCAAATGACCCCTTTTTGGAAAGAAGACATTCCAAGGTATTCAGAAAGAGGCATTGTGAGTTTTTTGAAGTTGTCATTTTTTCCCACAATTCTTTGCAAAATCAAGATTTTTTTTTCCTCTTTTTTTTTTTTTCACAAAATTGTCATATTAGCAGGTTATTTCTCACACACAGCATATGCATTCCACAAATTACACCCCAAAACACATTCTGCTATTACTCCCGAGTATGGCGATACCACATGTGTGAGACTTTTACACAGCGTGGCCACATACAGAGGCCCAACATGTAGGGAGCACCTTCAGGCGTTCTGGAGCACCAAGGCCAATTCTGACATTTCTCTCCTACATGTAAAAATCATCATTTATTTGCTAGAAAATTACATAGAACCCCAAAACATTATATATGTTTTTTTAGCAAAGACCTTAGAGAATATAATGGTGGTTGTTGCAACTTTTTATCTCGCACGATATTTGCGCAGCAATTTTTTTAACGCGTTTTTTACGTAAAAAAAATGTTTTGTGCTTAAAAAAAAAAAAAAACAGTAAAGTTAGCCCAATGTTTTTGCATAATGTGAAAGATGAAGTTACGCCGAGTAAATAGATACCTAACATGTCGCCCTTAAAAATTGCACACACTCGTGGAATGGCGCCAAACTTCGCTACTTAAAAAATCCCCATAGGCGACGCTTTAAATATTTTTACTGGTTACATGTTTTGAGTTACAGAGGAGGTCTAGGGCCAAAATGATTGCTCTCGCTCTAACGTTCGCAGAGATACCTCACATGTGTGGTTTGAAAACCGTTTTCATATGTGGGCGGGACTTACGTATGCGTTCGCTTCTGTATGCGAGCTCACGGGGACAGGGGCGCTTTAAAAAAAAAAAAAAAATTATTCTTAATTCTACTTTATTTATTTTAGTTTGACATGTTTTTCCGCCCTAAACATTTTTTTGATCACTTTTATACCTATTACAAGGAACGTAAACATCCCTTGTAATAGGAATATGGCATGACAGGTCCTCTTTACAGTGAGATATGGGGGGGGGGGGGGGTGTCAATAAGACCCCACATCTCACCTCTAGGCTGGGAAGCCTGAAAAAAAAAAAAAAAAAAAACAACAATCCTGGCTTTGATCGTAGCGGTGAGTCGGTAGAAGCACCGGAGGGCGGCGGGGGGGGGGGGGGACATCCCCTCTCGCCTCCCGTAAGAATGATCAAGCGGCGGAACAGCCGCTATGATTGTTCTTATGGTGTAGGGAATTGCCGGCTGAAAAAGCTAATATCTGAATGATGCCTGTAGCTGCTCCCATCATTCAGATATCCCCGCACAAAGTCAAGGACGTCATATGACGGCCGGAGGGCGGGAAGTGGTTATTGCAGAGTATTGCCGGGCATTGCGGAGTATTGCCGGGCATTGCGGAGTATTGCCGGGCATTGCGGAGTATTGCAGGGCATTGCGGAGTATTGCGGACTATGGCAGGGTATTGCGGTGTATGGCAGGGTATTGCGGTGTATGGCAGGGTATTGCACGGGTATTGCACAGGGTATTGTGGAGGGTATTGCACAGGGTATTGTGGAGGGTATTGCACAGGGTATTGTGGAGGGTATTGCAGAGTATTGTGGAGGGTATTGCAGAGTATTGTGGAGGGTATTGCAGAGTATTGTGGAGGGTATTGCAGAGTATTGTGGCGGGTATTGCAGAGTATTGTGGCGGGTATTGCAGAGTATTGTGCAGGGTATTGCAGAGTATTGTGCAGGGTATTGCAGAGTATTGTGCAGGGTATTGCAGAGTATTTTGCAGAGTATTGCGCAGGGTATTGCAGAGTATTTTGCAGGGTATTGCAGAGTATTGTGCAGGGTATTGCAGAGTATTGTGCAGGGTATTGCAGAGTATTGTGCAGGGTATTGCAGAGTATTGCACCAGGGTATTGCAGAGTATTGCACCAGGGTATTGCAGAGTATTGCACCAGGGTATTGCAGAGTATTGCACCAGGGTATTGCAGAGTATTGCACCAGGGTACTCTGCACCAGGGTATTGCAGAGTATTGCACCAGGGTATTGCAGAGTATTGCAGCAGGGTATTGCAGAGTATTTCGCAGGGTATTGCAGAGTATTTCGCAGGGTATTGCAGAGTATTGCACCAGGGTATTGCAGAGTATTGCACCAGGGTATTGCAGAGTATTGCACCATGGTATTTTGCAGAGTATTGGCAGGGTGTATTGCAGAGTATTGGCAGGGTATAGCACAGGGATGGCTGAGCAGGGATGGATGGATGGATGGATCTGTGACTGCAATTGTCACAGATCCAGCCCACAGTGCTGCTGCTGCCATCCGCTCCCTCCCCCTCCCCTCTCACACTGTACCGATCGGTACAGAGAGGGGAGGGAGGAACCGGCGTCATCAAATGACGCCGGTCTGTTTACAAGTGATTGCTCCGTCATTTGACGGAGCGATCACGTGGTAAACGGCCGCTATCAGCGGCGATTTACCGCGATTCGTGATCCGCCGGGTCCTCTGGACCCGGCGGTCATGGAGTTTCCCGTGTGCGCGCCCCAGGGGGCGCGCGGGAGCGCGATTCTGGGAGGACGTTATATAACGTCCTCCCAGAGTTAAGCAACCACCTTGTCGACGTTATTTGTCGGCAGGTGGTTGTTAAGTGGTTAAACATGTAGATTGTAATTTTGCAAAAAGGAATGTAAAGGGTCCTAAATCCCGACTCATCCTGTACGACAGGAGATGGCAAGCTTATAAACAGGCTACAGGATCTAGAATTCAAATTTCCTAGGATACTTATTTAAAGGGTATGTACTGTAAATCCTAACATTAACGGTTTGTTCACACCATAAAGATGCGTCTGAGTGCATGCATTTTTGCGCATTCCCATGCATTTAGGGTAGCCCATTAATTTCAATTGAAAGCCAAATGCGCAAAAAGTAGAAGCAGGCGCGTAAAATTGGGCCGCACCAAACTGCCTAGTACTGGGGTTACCATGAGTGCTGGCGGCCACAAACGCATTGGCCATTAGGAAATAAAGGCACCCACACACATCTTTAGATGGCAGCACGTTTTTTTTTGGGGCGGGAAAACACAATTTTATGTGCGCTCCCGCACCACAACTGCTATGAAAAAGCCCTAAATGCCTTTTACTTCTTCCCTTTTGGTCTGGTAAAGATACCAAAGAAAGCGTGTTGTTATATACATTTAATAGGTACATAAAATACCAGAGAATGTAGCATGGATAGTGGGGGGGGGGGGGGGGAGAGAGCTGCCAGAGAATGTAGTGTGAATAGTGGGGAGAGAGCTGCCAGAGAATGTAGTGTGGACAGTGGGCAGAGAAGTCCAGAGAATGTAGTGTGGAAAGAGGGAAGAGAAGTCCAGAGAATGTAGTGTGGACAGTGGGAAGAGAAGTCCAGAGAATGTAGTGTGGACAGTGGGCAGAAAAGTCCAGAGAATGTAGTGTGGACAGTGGGAAGAGAAGTCCAGAGAATGTAGTGTGGACAGTGGGGAGAGAAGTCCAGAGAATGTAGTGTGGACAGTGGGGAGAGAAGTCCAGAGAATGTAGTGTGGACAGTGGGGAGAGAAGTCCAGAGAATGTAGTGTGGACAGTGGGAAGAGAAGTCCAGAGAATGTAGTGTGGACAGTGGGGAGAGAAGTCCAGAGAATGTAGTGTGGACAGTGGGGAGAGAAGTCCAGAGAATGTAGTGTGGACAGTGGGGAGAGAAGTCCAGAGAATGTAGTGTGGACAGTGGGAGAAAAGTCCAGAGAATGTAGTGTGGACAGTGGGCAGAAAAGTCCAGAGAATGTAGTGTGGACAGTGGGAAGAGAAGTCCAGAGAATGTAGTGTGGACAGTGGGGAGAGAAGTCCAGAGAATGTAGTGTGGACAGTGGGAGAGAAGTCCAGAGAATGTAGTGTGGACAGTGGGGAGAGAAGTCCAGAGAATGTAGTGTGGAAAGAGGGGAGAGAAGTCCAGAGAATGTAGTGTGGACAGTGGGGAGAGAAGTCCAGAGAATGTAGTGTGGACAGTGGGGAGAGAAGTCCAGAGAATGTAGTGTGGAAAGTGGGAGAGAAGTCCAGAGAATGTAGTGTGGACAGTGGGGAGAGAAGTCCAGAGAATGTAGTGTGGACAGTGGGGAGAGAAGTCCAGAGAATGTAGTGTGGATAGTGGGAGAGAAGTCCAGAGAATGTAGTGTGGACAGTGGGGAGAGAAGTCCAGAGAATGTAGTGTGGACAGTGGGGAGAGAAGTCCAGAGAATGTAGTGTGGACAGTGGGGAGAGAAGTCCAGAGAATGTAGTGTGGATAGTGGGAGAGAAGTCCAGAGAATGTAGTGTGGACAGTGGGGAGAGAAGTCCAGAGAATGTAGTGTGGACAGTGGGGAGAGAAGTCCAGAGAATGTAGTGTGGACAGTGGGAAGAGAAGTCCAGAGAATGTAGTGTGGACAGTGGGGAGAGAAGTCCAGAGAATGTAGTGTGGACAGTGGGGAGAGAAGTCCAGAGAATGTAGTGTGGATAGTGGGAGAGAAGTCCAGAGAATGTAGTGTGGACAGTGGGGAGAGAAGTCCAGAGAATGTAGTGTGGACAGTGGGGAGAGAAGTCCAGAGAATGTAGTATGGACAGTGGGGAGAGAAGTCCAGAGAATGTAGTGTGGATAGTGGGAGAGAAGTCCAGAGAATGTAGTGTGGACAGTGGGGAGAGAAGTCCAGAGAATGTAGTGTGGACAGTGGGGAGAGAAGTCCAGAGAATGTAGTGTGGACAGTGGGGAGAGAAGTCCAGAGAATGTAGTGTGGACAGTGGGGAGAGAAGTCCAGAGAATGTAGTGTGGACAGTGGGGAGAGAAGTCCAGAGAATGTAGTGTGGACAGTGGGGAGAGAAGTCCAGAGAATGTAGTGTGGACAGTGGGGAGAGAAGTCCAGAGAATGTAGTGTGGATAGTGGGAGAGAAGTCCAGAGAATGTAGTGTGGACAGTGGGGAGAGAAGTCCAGAGAATGTAGTGTGGACAGTGGGGAGAGAAGTCCAGAGAATGTAGTGTGGACAGTGGGGAGAGAAGTCCAGAGAATGTAGTGTGGACAGTGGGGAGAGAAGTCCAGAGAATGTAGTGTGGAAAGAGGGGAGAGAAGTCCAGAGAATGTAGTGTGGACAGTGGGGAGAGAAGTCCAGAGAATGTAGTGTGGACAGTGGGGAGAGAAGTCCAGAGAATGTAGTGTGGACAGTGGGGAGAGAAGTCCAGAGAATGTAGTGTGGACAGTGGGGTGAGAACTCCAGAGAATGTGGGCACTTGAGGGGAGATTATGGTGTGGGATTGTTCTTCAGGGGTTGGGCTTGGCCCCTTAGTTTAGGGTGACCAGACATCCCGGTTTCAGGAGACAGTCCCCGGATTGAGGACACTGTCCCCGGACCAAGTCTGTCCCCAGTTTTGTCCCCGGATTGGATTTGAACAGGGGCCATGGGGCAATTTCACAGACAGTCAGTGCAGGGTGGTGTATTTTTCCATTTTCTGTGCCCCTTTCTGATGATCATGTGCTGGTCGGAGCGAAGGTAATATTTCTTCAGTTTCGGGTGCATGCCCATTCAGCTCCGCTCGCATGTTCTTCTGCCTTGGCTCAAGTCCCAGCCAGCCGCCTGCTTATCTCCTTGCCTTCCCTGGTGGAGTGATCTTCCTCCACTCCCCACCCAGTAGTAGCCGGGGCCCAGAGAGTAAGACTTGACAGGCTGTGAGGCGGGCGGTGGCGATGGGCAGAGAGTCGCTGATTGCCGCCATTACTAGTAAAAAAAAAATATGTCCCCGGATTTCATTTTAAAAATCTGGTCACCTTACCTTAGTTCCAGTGAAGGAAACTCTTAAGTAGTGATGAGCCGAACACCCCCGGGTTCGGTTCGCACCAGAACCCGCGAACGGACCGAATGTTCGCACGAACATTAGAACCCTATTAAATACAATGGATGCGAACGTTCGGATTCTAAAGTGCTAATTATAACGACTATTATCCATGTTATTGTCCGAAACAGAGTTTGGGAACCCGGGTTCTGCACCAGGGGACATGTATCAATGCAAAAAGAAGTTTTAAAAACGGACGTTTTCCGGGAGCAGTCATTTTAATGATGCATAAAGTGAAAAAAAAAAAGTCAAATATTCCTTTAAATATTGTACCTGGGGGGTGTCTAAAGTATGCCTGTGAAGTGCCACGTGTTTCCCGTGTTTAGAACTGTCCCTGCACAAAATAACATTTCTAAAGGGAAAAAAGTCATTTAAAACTGCTTGCGGCTTTAATGCAATGTCTGGTCCCGGTAATATGGATGAAAATCTTTAGGAAAAATGGCATAGCTACCCCATCAACCCCCCCTACCCCAGCCCATTACCAGCCCCTTTGGGTCTTGTATGGATATTAAGGGGAACCCCGCACACAAAATAAAAAAGGACCTATATACTCTGAACAGCCGTATACAGGCGGTGCATACAAGACAGGGACTGTAGGTTTGTTCTTATGTAGAATCTGTTTGTAATTTTGAACAGCTGCATTGTTTAAGTGTAGCTCCATGCCAAATTCCTTTTTTTTAGCTTTTTGGAAAACATAGGGAACGGTTATCACCCCTGTCACCAGTGGCGGAATTTTCAGGGTCGCAGCAGTCGCAGCTGCGACTGGGCCCTGTAGTTCCGTGAAGTCCGGGGGGCCCGCCCGCCGCCCGTGTGAGGGGCCCGCCCACCGCCCGCCAGTATGAGGAGCCGTTCCGCCGCAGGGATCGGGTGCTGACAAGGCAGTGGATGCAGGGGCGGCACCGCGGCAACCCCCCCAAGACTCCCAAGACATCTCCCCTGCCTGCACCTCTGGCTGGCCGTTTAGAGTGCAGTGGGGAGATGTGGGAGGAGGTGGAAGGCGGCGACCGGCAGCTCTATGGTGCCTGTGTGGGCAGCAAGATCTCCCTGGGGCTTGTAGTACTCGAGTGTCAGTGTATATACAGAGGAGAGGGGAGGGGAGGGGAGGGGCCTCTGACCCGGCAGGTATTAGTTTCACTTTCACTCTGCTTGCACAATGTTGCTGATGCCCGGGTCAGAGGCCCTTCCCCCCTCACATGGTTCGGATATAGAACTACTAGCCCCAGCAAGACCCCCCTGCCTGTGGACACTATAGAGCTGCCAATCGCCACCTCCACCAGCCAGGTACAGGGGAACCCCTGCAAGGGGGGAGTCAGCTGTTTGGGGACCCTGATGTAAGGGGGGGGGGGTTTTCTGGGGACACTAATGTAAGGAAGGGGGCCTCTGGGGACACTAATGTAAGGAAGGGGACCTCTGGGGACACTAATGTTAGGGGGGCTCTCTGGTGATCCTGGTGTAAGGGGGGGCTCTCTGGGGACCCAGGTGTAAGGGGGAGCTCTATGTGGACCCTGGTGTAAGGGGGGCTCTCTGGGGACCCTGGTGTAAGGGGGGGCTCTCTGGGGACCCTGGTGTAAGGGGGGGCTCTCTGGGGATCTTGGTGTAAGGGGGGGCTCTCTGGGGATCTTGGTGTAAGGGGGGCTCTCTGAGGACCCTGGTGTAAGGGGGGGCTCTATGGGGACCCTGGTGTAAGGGGGGGCTCTATGGGGACCCTGGTGTAAGGGGGGGCTCTATGTGGACCCTGGTGTAAGGGGGGGCTCTATGTGGACCCTGGTGTAAGGGGGGCTCTATGGGGACCCTGGTGTAAGGGGGGGCTCTATGGGGACCCTGGTGTAAGGGGGGGCTCTATGTGGACCCTGATGTAAGGGGAGGCTCTCTGGGGACCCTGATGTAAGGGGGAGGCTCTCTGGGGACCCTGATGTAAGGGGGAGGCTCTCTGGGGACCCTGATGTAAGGGGAGGCTCTCTGGGGACCCTGATGTAAGGGGGAGGCTCTCTGGGGACCCTGATGTAAGGGGGAGGCTCTCTGGGGACCCTGATGTAAGGGGGAGGCTCTCTGGGGACCCTGATGTAAGGGGGAGGCTCTCTGGGGACCCTGATGTAAGGGGGAGGCTCTCTGGGGACCCTGGTGTAAGGGGGAGGCTCTCTGGGGACCCTGGTGTAAGGGGGAGGCTCTCTGGGGACCCTGGTGTAAGGGGGAGGCTCTCTGGGGACCCTGGTGTAAGGGGGAGGCTCTCTGGGGACCCTGGTGTAAGGGGGAGGCTCTCTGGGGACCCTGGTGTAAGGGGAGCTCTCTGGGCACCCTGGTGTAAGGGGGAGGCTCTCTGGGGACCCTGATGTAAGGGGAGGTTCTCTGGGGACCGTGATGTAAGGGGAGGTTCTCTAGGGACCCTGATGTAAGGGAAGGTTCTCTGGGGACTCTGATGTAAGGGGAGGTTCTCTGGGGACCCTAATGTAGGAGGAGGCTCTCTAGGGACCCTGATGTAAGTAGGGAGGCTCTGTGGGGTCCCTGATGTAAGGGGGGCTCTCTGGGGAGTCCCCCTATGTGATGGTGTGTGTGGGGGGGCGGTATTGAAGGACCTGGCCTTGGGGCGGCAAAGGGAGTAAATCTGGGCCTGGGCAGAGGCAGCAATGAGACTGGGGGCAGACACTGAAAAATTAAGTCAGCAGACCTGCTGACACCAATGAGAGAAGGCGAGGGAGGAGCTTTCCTCTCTGCGTGGAATACCTATACGGTCTACCCATGAGGCAAGAAGGCATCCTGGCGGGAGATTAGAAGGCACGGTGACCGTGACCGATCGAACGGAATTCCCGGGGAATCGATTGATTGACGGTAAGTGACATTTTGCAGAGCTAAGCAATCGATGCCAACCTCCACCACCTGTGCCTCTTACTGATCCCATCCCCCCACCACTCATCTCATCCCTATCCCCCCATTACTTCTACAACAGAGGTGATGGGGGGGATAGGGATGAGATCAGTGGTGGGAGGATGGGATCAGTAAGAGGCACAGGTGGTGGTGGGAGAGGATGGCACTGCCACTGCAGCCACCCCCCTCAAGTACCACCACTGCCACCCCCCTCAAGTACCACAGCTGCCATCCCCCCTCAACTACCGCCGTTGCAACCCCCCTCAAAAAAAAGTATCAAAATCATGCTTTTTCGAGGGGGGGCCCTTTGTGATTTCTTGCACCGGGGCCCAGAGGTTTCTAGTTACGCCTCTGCCTGTCACATTTTTTTTGCTGTCTGTGCCCCTGTTCAGAACATTTCACCTCACTTTGCGTCCCAATGACAACTGTTTTTGAAATGTGGTGTTTTTATTGAAACAAGGATTGGTGATAAAGCATCAGTAGAGAGGAGACACCTTTCTCCCATATTAATTCTTACAGGAGAGAATTTTCCTTCCAAGGGGTAGATTTCCTCTCACTTCCTGTTGTCTTCTTCTGTTTGCAAGTAGTAGTCGTTTGTAAGTTGGATGTTTGAAAGTAGGGACCTGCCGTATATACTCTGCAGAAATTGGCCCCATAGGTGTTGGTGTTGGCACAACACTGAAAGCACTCACAGTTATTCTTGGTGGGTGCTGGAACGCCCTGCTGTCAACTATTATATCAGGAATTGTAATAACATATAATTGTTGATCAGTGGTGGTGCTGGTGCCACAACACTGTAAGGCCTGACAGTTACTCTTGGTGGGCGCAGCAATGGGCCCTGCTGTGAATTATTAGATCAATAATTATAATTGCATGCCCCTGTTGAATAGGGGCTGAAAAATTGGGCCTTTGGTGGTGGTGGTGATGGTGGTGCTGGTGCCACAACACTGTAAGGCCTGACAGTTACTCTTGGTGGGCGCAGCAATGGGCCCTGCTGTGAATTATTAGATCAATAATTATAATTGCATGCCCCTGTTGAACAGGGGCTGAAAAATTGGGCCTTAGGCACTGGTGGCACAACACTGCAACCCCTCACAGATACTGTACTTGGAGCACAGCAATGAGGCCTGTTGCAAAGTATTGCATCAAAAATTTTAATTACACGCCCCTGTTAAACAGGGGCTGAAAAATTGGGCCTTAGCCACTGGTGGCGTCACCCATAAACCAAAATGATCTTCCAAGCTATCATCATTAATCGTATCATTGAGGAGGAGGAGGAGGAGGATAGCCAGTCAACATAACAGCACAGGCACTCAGCATCAGCATCAGTCTTGAAGGGATGTGACATTTTAAAATCAATTAGTCTGTTATATCAGCATCAGGTGTGTGGTAGCTGGTGGTGATCCAAGACTGGTTCATCTTGATGAAAGTCAGTCGATCAACCGAGTCGGTGGACAGGCGCACCCTGTGATCCGTGACAAATCCTCCAGCAGCACTGAATGTGCGTTCTGAAAGAACGCTGGATGCAGGACAGGCCAGTAGCTCAATTGCATACTGTGCAAGCTCTGGCCAGTGATCCATCCTCAAGACCCAGTAAGCCAGAGGATTTTCGGTGGGGACGGTGTCCAAGTCTGACCTTGCCCCTAGGTATTCCTGGACCATGTATATCAGACGCTGGCGATGGTTGCTGGAACCGATCATACTTTGGGGCTGCGGACTAAAGAATTGTCTGAACGCATCGGTCAGACGGCCACCTTCCCCACCGCTCCTTCTTTGACTGCCCGAAGCCTCAGCAACTCGTTGTCCAGGACCAGGAGTTTGTAACCTCCCAGTCTCTGGGAACGCATTGCACAGACCTTTCTGCAAGGCCTCCCGGAGTTGTCTCATCCTCTGCTCCCTCTGCGACGGTAAGATAAGGTCCGCAACCTTACCCTTGTACCGTGGATCAAGGAGAGTGGCCAGCCGGTAATGGTCCCTCTCCTTGATCCGAAGAATACGAGGATCCTTCCGCAGACTTTGCAGGATCAGGGAGGCCATGCAGCGTAGGTTAGCTGAGGCATTCAGTCCGGAGTCCTCTGGGTCACTAAGGACAACATGATCCGCAGCCACCTCCTCCCAGCCACGTACAAGTCCACTGGTTTCTTGGGACTGTAAATCATCCCTAAAAGACTGCTGCTGATGATGCTGAGTGCCAGCCTCCACCTCCATGCTGACACAATCCTCCTCCTCTTCCTCCTCCTCCTCCTCCTCCTCTTCCTGTGCGATGGGTGGGACAGAAGGAACACTGTCTGGGTAAAGGGGGCCTTGAGAGGCAAGGAAGTCCTCCTTTTCCTGCCTCTGTTCTGCCTCAAGTGCCCTGTCCATTATTCCACGCAGCGTGTGCTCCAACAGGTGGACAAGAGGTACAGTGTCACTGATGCATGCACTGTCACTGCTCACCATCCTCGTGGCCTCCTTAAATGGTGCCAGGACAGTGCATGCATCCCTGATCATGCCCCACTGGCGTGGTGAAAAAAACCCGAGCTCCCCTGACCCTGTCCTGGTGCCGTAGTCGCACAGGTACTCATTGATGGCCCTCTGCTGCGTGTGCAGCCGCTGCAGCATGGCCAACGTTGAGTTCCACCTGGTGGGCATGTCACATATAAGGCGGTTCTTGGGCAGGTTCAACTCCTTTTGCAGCTCAGCCAGGCGAGCACTGGCATTATAAGATCTGCGGAAATGCACACAGACTTTCCTGGCCTGCCTCAGGACATCCTGTAAGCCCGGGTACCTGCCCAAGAACCGCTGCACCACCAGGTTAAGGACGTGAGCCATACAGGGCACATGGGTCAGTTGTCCCTGTCGGAGGGCGGAGAGGAGGTTGGTGCCATTGTCGCAAACCACCATTCCTGGCTTAAGCTGGCGTGGCGTCAACCATCTCTCGGCCTGCCCCTGCAGAGCAGACAGGACCTCTGCCCCAGTGTGGCTCCTGTCCCCCAAACACACCAGCGCAAGCACGGCATGGCATCTTTTTGCCTGCGTACTTGCGTAGCCCCTTGAACGCCTACGGAGCACCGCTGGTTCCGAGGACAAACCACAGGAAGAGGCCATGGAGGAAGAAGAAGAGGAGGGGGTGGAGGAGAGAGGTGTGTCACAACCAGTAGTAGCATTTTGGAGGCGTGGCGGTGGAACAACCTCCAACACTACTGCACCTTGTCCTGCATCCTTCCCAGCTGCCAAAAGAGTGACCCAATGGGCCGTGAAAGAAAGGTAACGTCCCTGTCCATGCCTGCTGGACCATGAGTCAGCGGTAATATGCACCTTACCGCTGACCGCCCTGTCCAGCGAGGCCAAGACATTGCCTTCCACATGCCTGTAGAGAGCCGGAATCGGCTTCCGTGAGAAAAAGTGGCGTTTGGGAACCTGCCACTGAGGAACCGCACATTGCACAAACTCACGGAAGGGGGCCGAGTCTACCAACTGAAAAGGCAGCAGTTGAAGCGCTAGCAATTTAGCCAAGCTAGCATTCAACCGCTGGGCATGTGGATGGCTGGGAGTGAACTTCTTTCGACGGTCCAGCAGCTGGGGCAGGGAAATTTGCCTGCTAGAATCGGACGTTTGTGTACTGCTAGCAGAGTGCCCGCAAGTACTTGGCTGTGACACACCTAATTCTACACCTTCATTCCTCTCAGAGCAGGTTTCAGAGAGGACTGAAGGTATAGTGGGGTTGGAGATCCCAGCTGATGCGGTGCAAGAAGAGGTCAGCTTTGTTCTTTGGTGTGGGTCTTTAAGGTAGGCTTGCCAACGAGCTGCATGGCAGGTCAACATATGTCTGATCAAGCATGTGGTGCCCAAGCGGCTGATGTTTTGGCCACGCGATATACGCTTGAGACATATGTTGCAAACAGCAGCTGTGCGATCTGATGCACTCGCCTCAAAAAAGGCCCACACCAAAGAACTTTTTGAATGACGGGCAGAGGCAGCGCCCTGCACAGGCGGAGCTCTGCGGTGTGATTCCGTCGGTGTGCTGCCCATACGCTGGCCACCCAAGGGCATCCTGCCTCGTTGGAGATGTGCCTCCTCCTCATCCTCCTCCTCCTCCTCTCTCCTATTAGGCACCCACGTGGAGTCGGTGACCTCATTATCCCCTCCCTCCTCATCACTGGAGCCAATCTGGCAGTATGCTGCAGCTGCTGGAGCATGACTGCCAGATTGGTGTCCTTCTTGAGCATCCCCTCTCTCTGCTCTCACGCTACTGCCTTCCTCTATCTGGGTATCATCATCAGATCCTTCGAAACGCTGGGCATCCTCCTGGAGCATGTACCCAACACTGTGCTCAAACAGTTCGGGGGACTCCTCAGGAGGAGGACATGGTGGGTCTAGGGAAGGATTGACTAATGAAGATAATGATACCAGAGAAGAGGACGCTTTGGCAGCTGCTTTGCCAGTACCCTGAGCCTGGGTGAGAGAGGATGAGGAGGATGAGGTGGGCTTGGTCATCCACTCTACCAAGTCTTCGGCATGATGTGGCTCAACATGTCCAGCTGCCGAAAAGAAGGACAAGCGTGTCCCATGGCCATGTGCTGATGACAATGCACCGCGTCCACGACCAGCACTGTTGCCCCCAGACACAGAGCCTGCTTGCCCTCTTTTTTTGCCTCCTGACTGTCTGCCTCTCCTTGTTTGCCTTCCAGACATTTTAATGGATGGCCTGCAGGGAGATGGGGAAAAAGAGCAATAAGGGCTACCTTCAGGTGTATACTGTGCAGGAGGCTTGGCAACAATGACACTGACACTGTCCCCTGCCTATCCTTCTCTGTCCCTAAACTCAAGGATTTCAAATATGGTTCAGCAAAATTGGTTTAGAACAGAATAGCACACTGTCAGTTTCACTCACTGTACCTCTCTGTCCCTAAACTCAAGGATTTCAAATATGGAACAGCAAAATTGGTTTAGAACAGAATAGCACACTGACACTTTCCCTCACTGTCCTACTCTGTCCCTCCCTACAAACAAGATTTAGCACAGAATAGCACACTGATAGTTTCCACGAGTGTCCTTCTCTGTCCCTAAACTCAAGGATTGAAAATATGGAACAACACGTACGACGGCACTATAAAGGGGAAGTTCCATTCCAACGGCGCCACCCTTTGGGCTGCTTTTGCTGTTCCTCGTCTTAGTAAAAGTTTGGTGAGAGACGATTTGCGCTTTTGAGCCTCGTGCTTTTTAGTCCATTACAGCGTGACGAATGTGCTATCTCCATTACGAACGCTAGTTTTACCAGAAAGAGCGCTCCCGTCTCATACTTGATTCTGAGCATGCGCGGTTTTCTGCCCGTCGGAAGACCATACAGGCAAAGGGATTTCCCGCTCTGATTTTTGGCCTGACGGGAAAAAAGAGATCCTGGTCTCTTTTTTTTTTTGTCCAGCAGTTTTCCCGTCGGAAAAACTGCGATGGAGCATACACACGGCCGGGATTCCCGACCAAAAGCTCTCATAGCAGTTTTCCCGTCGGAAAAAACGGTCGTGTGGAATAGGCATAACTCTTCTCCATTATATCCAACAATTAAGCCTCGTACACACGACCGGTTTTCTCGCCAAGAAACGACAAGAAAACTGTTGGGAGAGCTTTCTTGCCGAGAAAACCGTTTGTGTGTTTGGTTTCTCGTCGAGAAAACTGCCGGGAATCTCAACGAGAAAAATAGAGAACCTGCTCTCTATTTTCTCATCAGGATTCTCGTTTTTCTTGTCGGGATTCTCGTCGGCCTGTTTCCCGACGAGAAAACCGGTCGTGTGTATGCTTTTCCGAGTCTTAAAAAATCGCGCATGCTCAGAATCAAGTATAAGACCGGAGCGCTCCTTCTGGTAAAACTAGCGTTCGTAATGGAGATAGCACATTCGTCACGCTAAAACAAACTGAAAGCACGAAGACTGAAAAGCGCGAATCATCTCTCCCCAAACTTTTACTAACACGCGGTAACACGAGATCAACAAAAGCAGCCCAAGGGGTGGCACCATTAGAATCGAACTTCCCCTTTATTCTGCCGTCGTACGTGTTGTACGTCACCACGCTTTACAACTACGAGATTTGGAATTGACAGTGTGTACGCAAGGAAAGCTTGACAAGAATCTCATCGAGAAAAACAACGGTTTTTTTTACGACGAGATTCTCGGTCGTGTGTACGAGGCTTTAGTGTTAAGCCTGCAAAATAAAAATTGTAACTCATATGACCTCTTTGTAATGCTGGGCCGCCCCCTTCTATACATGAAAGCCGATCATTTTATATGGATATTTAATATTTATGACATATCAGTATTTTATGACCATCCTTTCATCATCCCATCCTGTCATCTCTTTGTCCTCTACTGTTTAAAAGAGTAACAAATGTTCTATGTTAGTGCCATTGATACGGTAGCGGTACGGATATCGTAGGCATAATTCATGAATAAGCGCTTCATGGATCTCTGCATTACAGATTGAACATAAACACCAGTAAAAATAATTCTGGAATGGAACATAAAATCTTTGTTTGAACGGGATGAAAGTGAATATTGAGCTATAAAACAGATTGGTTTTCTTACCATGTGTGAAGGAGGGAGAGACATCTAAACGTCTGGAGTGAGGGGTGGAAATGATCAGACCGGCTACACAGACTTTGCTACAGAAACAACCAAGACATGGCGAAGGCACAATCTGTGACAGAGCTTTTCTTTTTAAATTGCTTCTCTAATGGCCTGCACACAGTTAAAGTGGTTGTAAACCCTTCCATATACCCAGTGAAGTGACTATCCTCAGGTGATACACAGAGATGAAACAAATCCTCCTACATAAGTTGTACCTGTTTAGCCTTCTAAAACACACAGGTCAAAGGCTTTTTCTCAGCTACAACTAGCAACCGATGTCACACACTGCACAACACAGAGCAGGGAGCTGAGTGTAATCTGAGACCTGAATGGAGGGAATGGACACATCCCACTCTAAGCAGTCTCATAGGGCAGTGGTCTCCAAACTGTTGCCCGGGGGCTGGAAGTGGCCTTTTGCTTGCCTTTATTCGGCGGCAAACTTCGGTATTTAAAAATCTCCATAGGCGACGCTTTGAAAATTTTCACAGGTTACCAGTTTAGAGTTACAGAGGAGGTCTAGTGCTAGAATTGTTGCACGCGCTCTAACGCACGCGGCGATACCTCACATATGTGGTTTGAACGGTGTTTACATATGTGGGCGGGACTTACGTGTGTGTTCGCTTCTGAGCGCGAGCTACTGGGGACAGGGGCGTTTTAATTTTTTTTTTATTATAATTTTTTTTATTTTACTTAATTTTTTTTTTTTTTTACACGTTTTTATTTTTTTTGATCACTTTTATTCCTATTACAAGAAATGTAAACATCCCTTATAATATGAATGGTGTGTGACAGGTCCTCTTTATGGAGAGATGGGGGGTCCATAAGACCCCCCATCTCTCCTCCAGGCTGGAAAGCATGAGATCGGGAAAAATAAATCACCAATCTCATGCTTACTAGCCACAATCGTGGCTTTGTTTACTTCCGGGAACCCGGAGGCGTGACGTCATAACGTCGCGCCCGGGCCTCCGACGGTCATAGAGAAGAAATCTCTATGCTCGTCATCCGGCGCCGGACGATTCTTTCCCCGGGCTCTCCCGTGCCATCGGATGGCGGCGGGAGGGGGGGGGATGTCCCCTCCCGTTGCCTATAAGAACGATCAAGCGGCGGAACTGCCGCTATGATCATTCTTATCGTGCGCAGAATCGCCGGCTGAAAAGAAGATTGATATCTAAATGATGCCTCTAGCTGCATCCATCATTCAGATATCCCCCCACAAAGTCAAGGACGTCATATGACGCCCACCCAGGATGGGAGATCCCATCTGTGGACGTCAGATGACTATGGCTGGGTAATGAAGTGGTTAATAATAGTATTCTATTCTATTCCATCCCAGAGCAGGAGGTCGCGGGCCACATCAGAGGGCTCTGCGGGCCACTGGTTGGGCACCCCTGCTTTACACGCACATGAACTTTAATGGCATCTTAGTCTTAGTCCGTAGGGTTCAATATTGAGTTGGCCCACCCTTTGCAGCTATAACAGCTTCAACTCTTCTGGGAAGGCCGTCCACAAGGTTTAGGAGAGTGTCTATGGGAATGTTTGACCATTCTTCCAGAAGAACATTTGTGAGGTCAGGTACTGATGTTGGATGAGAAGGCCTGGCTCTCAGTCTCCGCTCTAATTCATCCCAAAGGTGTTCTATCGGGTTGAGGTCAGGACTCTGTGCAGGCCAGTCAAGTTCCTCCACCCCAAACTCACTCAAAACTTTTTGATCCATCTGTGGCCAGCTGAAAAGCTTTTGGATTAAAAAAAAGCTCAAGATCTCTAATCATCAGGAAACAAGTGATTTGCTGACTGCATATTGGCAGGAACCAGCAAGATCCGCTATGACATAGTCTCCACCTCTTCCAAATGGATGGATTTTCCATGATTTGTGATTCCATGCTTATCTTGACTCTTATAATGTGGAGTCTAGAGTTCTGGTAAGCGCACATTTTTATCAGTTACTGTGAAGGCATAGGTCTGCGCAGCCCATTGCATTAGGGTGTGCACCCCAAATCTCAAATACACATGCCTGTGTTTGTATGTATACGGTGTCAGTAAAGCAGTGGATGTGTCAGTAGGGCAGAGGTTGGTGTCAGTAGCACAGTGGATGGTGTCACTATGGCTGAAGACGGTGTCACTAGGGCAGAAGACGGTGTCACTAGGGCAGAAGACGGTGTCACTAGGGCAGAAGACGGTGACACTAGGGCAGAAGACGGTGACACTAGGGCAGAAGACGGTGACACTAGGGCAGAAGACGGTGACACTAGGGCAGAAGACGGTGTCTATAGGGCAGTGGATTGTGTCACTAGGGCAGAAGACGGTGTCACTAGGGCAGAAGACGGTGACACTAGGGCAGAAGACGGTGACACTAGGGCAGAAGACGGTGTCACTAGGGCAGAAGATGGTGTCACTAGGGCAGAGATTGGTTGGCAGTAGGGCAGTGGATTGTGTCAGTAGTTTTTTATTTTTATGATTATTTTTTACAATATTATTTTTTTTTCTGGGGGTTGGCGAGGAAGAATTGTGGTCTACCTGTCACCTGCCCGTGATTGACGGGTAGATCATGATCAGCGGGTTGCCGAGCCGTGGATAAGGGTGTGCCCAGGCACACCCGGCGCACCCTGTGCGCACATCTATGGGTGAAGGTGCACTCAGTGAATGGTCATTTGTTTCCTCTTGGACACGTTTTTGAAGACTTTATTTCCATACATTGTATTTATTGTTCATTCTCACATGGAAACACTTCACGGACTGTTGTTTGATATTTTACTTGTTTTTCACTATTTTTTGCTCAACTAGCGTGGCAATTCAGATTTTATACTTAAAATCACATTTCCCTGGGCCCCATGCCCCCATCAGGTCAACAGACAGAGGGGCCTAGGAGGTGGGAGCAGAGAAGGGACTTTTTATTTCATTTTTCGGGGGGTAGGTGGATAAAGTCAGTGCCGCTGACCTGGGCCGCTGATAGGCCGGTACAACTGGCCCTGTTGTACTGGTCCCGACCAGCAGGGGGGCCCGGGCAACCTTAACAGAGAACTAATTAATGTAAAAAAAAAAAAAAACTCCTCCAGCCACCATGACCGAACATCTATCAGCTGCCCTGCCGCTGACTGGGGGGGCTTCTTCAGGAAGGCTGTACAGGGCCTTATGATTTCGAACACCAGCCCTGCTTCATTCAAACCTAATTTCTGATTTCAGACCCATTTATACAAGAGTCTGCCGGAGCTCTGTGTCCATGTGAACGGTCTGGAGATAACTGTGGACAGATCTCCATGGTAACAAGAAGAATCTTCTAATTGCACGCATTCGATACTTTGTAACTAGGGATGAGCTTCGAGTTCGAGTCGAACTCATGTTCGACTCGAACATTGCCTGTTCGCCCGTTCGCCGAACAGCGAACAAATTGGGGTGTTCGCGGCAAATTCGAAAAATCTATGGGAGAAATCTAAAGTGCTAATTATAAAGGCTTATATGCAAGTTATTGTCCTAAAAAGTGTTTGGGGACCCGGGTCCTGCCCCAGGGGACATGTATCAATGCAAAAAAAAGTTTTAAAAACTGCAGTTTTTTCGGGAGTAGTGATTTTAATAATGCTTAAAATGAAAAAATAAAAGTGAAATATTCCTTTAAATTTCGTACCTGGGGGGTGTGTATGATATGCATGTGAAGTGGCGCATGTTTCCCGTGCTTAGAACTGTCCCTGCACAAAGTGTCATTTTTGAAAGAAAAAAAGTCATTTAAAACTGACTCGCGGCTATTAATGAATTGTCGGCTCCCGGCAATACATACAAAAGTCATTGATAAAAATAAAAAAAAAAGCGTGGGGGTTCCCCAGAATTCAATTACCAGGCCCTTCAGGTCTGGAATGGATATTAAGGGGAACCCCGCCGCAAATTTAAAAAAAAAATGACGTGGGGTTCCCCCAAATATCCATTCCAGGCCCTTCAGATCTGGCATGGATTTTAAGGGGAACTCCACCCCAAATTTAAAAAAAAATGGCGTGGAGTCCCCCTAAAAATCCATACCAGACCCCTTATCCGAGCACGCAACCTGGCCAGCCGCAGGGGAAAAGGGGGGGACGAGAGAGCGGCCCCCCTCCCTCCTGAATCGTACCAGGCCACATGCCCTCAACATGCCCCTCGGTATGTCGGACCCGCCTACGTCATTGGCTTGAGCGGGGAAACTTCCTTCACTATGTAAATTTAAATTACACAGTGAAGGAAGTTCCCCGCTCAAGCCAATGACGTAGGCGGGTCCGACATACCGAGGGGGCGGACCTGATGGGGAACTGCTCTCACTTTGGTAATACATGTATAGACCCGCCCCTTCTCATGTTCTGCATCTCGTCTGCTGAGCGGACCTGATGGGGAACTTTAGAAGGGGCGGGTCTATACATTTAAAACACTGCGGAGGAAGTTCCCCATCAGGTCCGCTCAGGCACAACCAATGAAGGACAGCGCTGGACATCGGGATCGCCGCGGGACACTGGATTTCACCACTGGAATGTTTTTTTTTTTTTTTAAATAAAGGACTTTTTCAAGGTGTTTGTGTGTTTTTTTAAACATTTTTTTACGCTTTCTTCGTGAAATGGTAGGGGTACAATGTACCCCTTACCAATTCACATAGGGGGGGCCGGGATCTGGGGGTCCCCTTTGTTAAAGGGGTCTTCCAGATTCCGATAAGCCCCCCGCCCGCAGACCCCCACAACCACCGGGCAAGGGTTGTGGGGATGAGGCCCTTGTCCCCATCAACATGGGGACATCCTCCCCATGTTGAGGGCATGTGGCCTGGTACGGTTCAGGAGGGAGGGGGGGCCGCTCTCTCGTCCCCCCCCCCTTTTCCCCTGCGGCCGGCCAGGTTGCGTGCTCGGATAAGGGGTCTGGTATGGATTTTTAGGGGGACTCCACGCCATTTTTTTTTTAAATTTGGGGTGGAGTTCCCCTTAAAATCCATGCCAGATCTGAAGGGCCTGGAATGGATATTTGGGGGAACCCCACGTCAATTTTTTTTTTTAATTTGCGGCAGGGTTCCCCTTAATATCCATTCCAGACCTGAAGGGCCTGGTAATTGAATTCTGGGGAACCCCCACGCTTTTTTTATTTTTTATTTTTTTTATCAATGACTTTTGTATGTATTGCCGGGAGCCGACAATTCATTAATAGCCGCGAGTCAGTTTTAAATGACTTTTTTTCTTTCAAAAATGACACTTTGTGCAGGGACAGTTCTAAGCACGGGAAACATGCGCCACTTTACATGCATATCATACACACCCCCCAGGTACGAAATTTAAAGGAATATTTCTCTTTTATTTTTTAATTTTAAGCATTATTAAAATCACTACTCCCAAAAAAAACGGCCGTTTTTAAAACTTCTTTTTGCATTGATACATGTCCCCTGGGGCAGGACCCGGGTCCCCAAACACTTTTTAGGACAATAACTTGCATATTAGCCTTTATAATTAACACTTTAGATTTCGAACGTTCGAGTCCATTGTATTTAATAGGGTTCTAAAGTTCACACGAACATTCTGTCTGTTCGCAGGTTCTGGTGCGAACCGAACAGGGGGGTGTTCGGCTCATCCCTGTTTGTAACCTTTACAGGTATTGAAGCAAGCTGGGCATTAAATATTATTTATGAAGTTGAATATTTTTCTCCCTTGTCACAGTATCAAATTTATTATAAAAAATGGACACATCAGACCTTTAATCAACATTTCTTCTCCTTCTCATTAAGTGTCTGCGTCTCAGAAATGACTCGTCTGCAATAACCGCATTCCTGCCCCATTGTCGGGGGCGACCACATGTCCGCTCCATCTGCCGCACGGTGACATAAACTTGGGGGCTTTGTACTCCGGAGTAGCCACTGGTTACTGTAAATCCTCTGAAAGGAAGGGAAGAAATTGGCACAGCTGATGTCAGCCCTACAGCAAATAAATTAAAACATGTGAAATAGTGCCGGGAGATGTATATATATCGCTGTATACGTAGACAAACTGCATTAAGGCAGTATTACAATCAAAGACAAACATTTATTATATTGCAGCTTACCAATTCTTAGATGTGGTGGCTGCATTTGTTTTCTTTTTTTAAGGCTTTCTTTCTTTTATTTTTCACCTGATGATCTGGCCAGAAAGTCTTTTGATTTGCAACAGAACAAGCACTCCTGCAAATATATCAGTTAAAGCGAGGGTTCCGCGGCAGATCGTTTTTTTTTTTTTTTGGACAATTTCATGAAGTTTAACAATTAAAATGTACACTCACTTTTTCGGTCTCCTCAATTATCCTGTGTTCGTTTTCGTAAGAAAAACAGAGTTATAAAATCCTTTACTGCGTATTTCCATTTTGCTTGTGGGCATTGTGAAGCCCACAAGCAAGTATTTCCTGGAAGCGGTGAATGCCATCCCAGCATTCACCGCTCATTCCCGCGCATTGTTTACGGCGAGTAGCGACGTAAACAAACTGGTTGCCATCACAACGGGCGGCGTCAATGATAGTTCACGCCCCGTTGTGATGGTTTGCAAAAAAAAAAACTGACACGGCTCAGTCCTGGGATAGAGCTGCAGCTGCATAGGTAGTGTTTTTATATTTACCTGCAGGCCCTTTTTTAAAATGGAGAATGTAGAGACACGCTCGTCACGTGACCGGCGTCGCGCGTCACTTAGTATGTGAAATCTCTCGAGATTTCGCCGCTCGGCGATACACAATGTAACTTGGGAAGCACGACACTGTGCTCCCAGAATACATTGCTGCGAACTCCCAACTATCATTGCGGCTCAGGGAAAAGGCTTAGACATGCCTACTCCCGCGGGAGATAGGGTGACCACGTGTCCCGGATTGCCCGGGACAGTCCCGCATTTTGCAGGTCTGTCCCAGGCACATTAATTCCAGGACAATACAGTGTCCCGGAATGAAACTGACACAGCCACCCCACCCCGGGCCAATCTGATGCCCCCAAAAAAGGGCGCCACATCACCGCTTTACTCACTGACAGTACTTGTCCTGGCCGGGAATGCCTGGAGGAGCACAATCCCCGCCCCCTGCCTGTGATTGGAGAAATCATAAATCCCGCCTCTTGTGTCCAATAACTGTGCTGTGATTCGTTATAGCACAAGCTGATTTTTGGGAAGGGAGGGTGTCCCTGAATGGGAGTTTGGAAATGTGGTCACCCTAGCGGGAGATGAATCCCGGAAGTCTGCATTCGAATCTAAATACTACGGTATTTATGTATTTATAAAAACAGTGACCTGCCTTTTAATGATGTACATAGTGCATTGGTTGATAGGAAGATAGTTTATATTTTCAGTGAACCTCCGCTTTAAGCGTGTTGAAACAAACCATTTACCACTGACAGGGGTGCTTACAGTGATCAACTTTTGTTTATTTACGTGAAACTTTTATCCCAAAAGAAACAATACTGATGCTGTAAAGGCTCATTTACACTTTTTTTGAGTTTAACACGCTTTAAAGTGTGTTTTTGATGCTTCTGTGATGCTTTAATGAAGCTTGTCAAATGCCCTGTGTGTGTGTGTGTTGATTTTGTTTTAAAGGGGTCCAATAGAACCCCCCCGCTCAGTAGCACCCCCACTCAGCAGATCCACAGGTCATTAGTACCCATGTTCAGCAGATCCCCAGCTCATTGGTACCCTCATTCAGCACATCCTCAGCTTATTAGTACCATAGTTCAGTAGTACCCCCAGCATTAGGTAATGACTAAGCACTTATTATAGTGTAAAACCCATCTAACAGGCACTCTGGTCCTGTGGTGATGTCCCAATAAAGGATTTTGGATCATATACCGTGGTGTGCAGCCTATTCTTTTTTTTCATTGATTGTGGAGGTGCACCCACCAGTTGCATCAGGCTTTATTACCTCACCTGGAACGTCAAGACTAGGGATGAGCTCCGGCGTGTTCGCATTGAACACGTGCAGAGCCCGCCAGGAAGTCGGCACCGCACTGCGCTAATCACAGCCAGGGAGACATTTCCCGATTTCTGCAGCTGAGCATCGGGAACTGTCTCCCTGCCTGTCATTAGCGCAGCGCGGTGACGACTTCCTGGCGGGCTCTGCACGTGTTCAATGCGAACACGCCGGAGCTCATCCCTAGTCAAGACTCTCTTGTTTCATCCCCAGCTTTGCTAAACCCTCACTCAGTAGTAACCCCCAATCCTGCTGATCCCCCGCTCAGTAGTAACCCCATAGCTCCCAACAGTCCCTGATTTGGAGGGACTGTCCCTGATTTGGAGCAATGTCCCTCTGTCCCTCATTCCTCCTCTTTTGTCCCTCATTTTGGTCTGATCTATATAGTTGTATATAAAATGCACCTTTTCTCTATCAAAAAGTGTTTTCCAGTGCTAAACCTTTCATCTGATTTCTAAATTGCTGCATTTGTAAACTCCGAAAGTCAATATAAAGGAATATAAAGGTAAAAAAAGCACTTGTGGGTTTAACTAATCTTGTTTTTTTGTACAATTCTCCTTTAAGGGGGTTTGGCAAGGGGTGTGTCCTATGCCTGCATACTTTTGCTGATAGGTGTCCCTCATTCTCATCTTTAAAAAGTTGGGAGGTATGAGTAACCCCCAGCTCTGCTGATCCCCCACCCAGTAATAACCCCCAGCTCTGCTGATGCCCCGCTCAGTAATAACCCCCAGCTCTGCTGATCCCCCACTCAGTAGTAACCCCTAGCTCTGCTAATCCTCTGGTTTGCTGATCCTCCTCTCTCTCTGGTCCTCACTCACCTTTCACTATATTGCCTCCCAGGCTGCACACCAGTGGGACATTGCTGTTTCTCCTGCTCCAATCCCCCAACTCTGCTGATCCTCCGTCGCTCAGTCCTATCTGTTCGGTCCCCGCTCACCTTTCGCTATAGCATTCCCATGATGTGCACCACGTGTGCTGTCTGCTAGTTGCTTCTCTCCGGACCCCGCTCACCTTCTTGCTGCTCCACGCTGCACACCAGATGTGACGTTGGCACCAGACACCCCCAGAATATATACAAGTGAACCATTAGTGACTGCTGATGACATCTTTCTGGTTTGCTTGTTGGTTTCCCAGTGCATCCTGGGATATCTCATAGCTGCAATACCTCCAAAATAAAGTGAGGCTAAAACTAAATAAAAGCCCCTCAAAAGCTGCAGGTGCTGTTAGTGAGGATTGTCCTAGACTTCTATGGAGGCTTCAGAGACGCTTTGAAGCACCAAGAAAGTGACATGGGGGATAATTTTTGAAGCGAAGCAAATACATCGTATGACCAGGGTGGTTTGAAAAAGCATCCAATGCCACATTTTAAAGCAAGTGTAACCAAGCCCTAATGCCCCGTACACACGATCGGATTTTCCGTCGGAAAAACCTTGGATGGATTTTCCGTCGGAAAAACCTTGGATGGATTTTCCGTCGGAAAAACCTTGGATGGATTTTCCGTCGGAAAAACCTTGGATGGATTTTCCGTCGGAAAAACCTTGGATTGGAATTCCCACAGCAAAAGCCAGACTTTTTCTGTCGGGAATTCAAACCGCGTGTACGGGGCATTAGTGTAACTGCAGTGTGAGCTGGACTTTGGCTTTAAAGTGATTGTAAAGGCTCGTTTTTTGTTTGTTTTTTACGAATAACAAACATGCTATACTTACCTCCTCTGTGCAGTTGGTTTTGCACAGAGCAGCCCGGATCCTCCTCTTCTCAGGTCCCTCCTTGCTACTCCTGGCCCCTCCCTCCTATCGAGTGCCCCCACAGTCAGCAGCTCCCTATGGGGACACTGGAGCCAAGTCACAGCACCGTGTGTCCATTCAGACACGGAGCCTCGACCTGCCCCCCCCCGTCTCCCCTGATTGGCTCACTGACTTAGATTGACAGCCACAGGAGCCAATGGCGCCACTGCTGTGTCTCAGCCAATCAGGAGGAGTGTCCCGGACAGCTTAGACATACGTGAACATCGCTGGGGAGAGATGGGGCTCAGGTTAGTAATTAGGGGGGTGCTGGGGAGGTTGCTACATACAAAAGGTTTTTAATCCTAATGCATTAAGATGAAAAACCTTCTGCCTTTACAACACCTTTAATTTGTTAGTGTATCTAAACTGTTAGTACATGTAACACTCCCCTCTCCCTTCCTTCCAGACCAGCAATATTGCTGTCCAAAGGTGCCTCCTGTGCTTCTTCATCCAATGAGGGGGGGGGAGGCAATCTAGTACAGGAAGTGTGTTACAGACCAGATCATCAGGTGAAAACAGAGGGTGGGAAATGCCTAAAAAAAAGAAAACTAATGTAGCCACCACATCTAATGACTGCTAAGCTGCAACATTTTACATTTTTGGTTTTGGCTTTAAAGTAAATTGTTGAAACAACGTAGAATTGGCTTCATTTGGCTGACTAGCTGGTAAGTTTTGTATTGCAGTGTGAAATGCCCCACCCTTATGCCGCGTACACACGATCGGAAATTCCGACAAGAAAAGTCCGATGTGAGCTTTTTTTTGGAAATTCCGACCGTGTGTAGGCTCCATCGGACTTTTGCTGTCTGAATTTCCGCCAACAAAAGATTGAGAGCACGTTCTCTATTTTTCCGATGGAAAAAGTTCCTATCGGAAATTCCGATCGTCTGTATGAAATTCCCACGCGCAAAAAAAACACGCATGCTCAGAATCAATTTGACGCATGCTCAGAATCATTGAACTTAATTTTTCTCGGCTCGTTGTACTGTTGTACGTCTCCACGTTCTTGACGTTCGGAATTTCCGACAAGATTTGTGTAACCGTGTGTATGCAACACAAGTTTGAGCCAACATTCCGTCGGGGAAAAAAACAAGTTTTTCTTGTCGGATTTTCCGATCGCGTGTACGCGGCATAACTCTAAAAAGCTAGTAAATTTACTTTAATTTACAACTTTAATAGTTTTAATGGCAGGCTGGTCTCCTGTTCCTCCGCAATCGAATGTCATTTCTCACTCAGCACTTCCGACGTGATCTTCTGTCTGAGTCGTTGTCTGAAAGAAAGCCAGTTATGGTTCATTCCGACGTACTTTTGTTTAGCCCCTAACTGGCCATTCTTCCCGCCCATTCATCTGGTTCAATTGGCTTCCTTGCTGATCCCAGTATCTATGGCTTCTATCAGTGCTGCCATTGTTGTGCCCACAATGTCCCCCGGAGTCGGCTGGGTGCTGCCTTGCTCTTTTCTCGCTCGTTTTCCCATCACTTCTTACAGAAGTCCCCCCTCCATGCCATCTGATTCGCGTCTTGTGTGCATTGGTCAAGAAAGTCCCGGCCGGTGCCTCGCAGTGGTCAATAGCTGGCATCCTAAGCACAAAGTGCGCTGACATCAGCTGTTACCGATCGCCATGGCTACGCCCCCCCCCCTTTCCCCCCTGTCGGAGCTGCATGGAGCATTTAATTAGGTAAACAAAGTTTTTAGTATGCTTGGTGTGGAAACGGCCCAACAATAGGGTAAAAAAGAGAC
This sequence comes from Rana muscosa, assembly GCA_029206835.1. Lineage (NCBI taxonomy): Eukaryota > Metazoa > Chordata > Amphibia > Anura > Ranidae > Rana > Rana muscosa. The sequence goes on from CM055128.1 coordinate 11,654,957, forward strand.
TTTTCTGTGGCGGTGAATGCCGGTGGCGTGACCTTGGAGGAAAAGTGACTTTAAAAAGTCAAACGGAGCAAAGGAAGCATTGTAAGGGGGACATGTCCAACGGATTTGAAGCTTTTGCACAGTCTGGATTAAAGTCTCCGGCGAGGTCACACAGTTATTATTTTTGGTTCACGACAACAACAACAAAAAGTAACAATTGCTCTGCAACTTATTTTCTCTCTCTTTTGGGAAAACTACAAAGTAGTTTGTGCATCAAACTTAAAGCAGAACTACCGTAAACTCCGTCAATCATCATGAACTATTTTAATCCTTATGCTGCTAGCTGCATCTTATGTTGCACCGGCCAGGGTTGTGGGTATGAGGCCCTTGTCCCCATCGACATGGGGACAAGGTGCTTTGGGTTGGGGGGGACAGAGCACCCCCCCATGTTGGGGAAATGTGGCCTGGTATGGTTCAAGTGGGGGGCGCTCACTCACTCCCCCCCTTTCCTGACCTGCTGGGCTGCATGCTCGGATAAGGGTCTGGTATGAATTGTGGTGGGGATCCCACGCCGTTTAAAAAAAAAAATACAGCTGATGAGTCATCAGTTGTTAAAGCAGAGTTCCATCCAAAAGTGGAACCTCCGCTTATTTCATTCCTCACCCCCTCCGGTGCCACATTTGGCACCTTTCAGGAGGGGGGAACGAGTACCTGTTTTGACAGGTACCCTTCACCACTACCGGGAGATTGCACCGCGGCGCCATCCCTCGGAAGTTTGGCCCCCTCCTCCTTCCCCCATACCGGGCCAGTTAGAAAGCGCAGCGCGCTACAAACATGCGCAGTAGGGAGCTGGCTGTGACGCTGAAAGGCTTCACTGCCGGTTTCTCTTACCAGGAATAGGATGCAGCAGCACCCGGGAGCCGATCCGAAGATTGGCTGGGGTGCCGACATTGCGGGCTCCCTGGACAGGTAAGTGTCCATATATTAAAAGTCAGGAGGTACAGTATTTGTAGCTGCTGACTTTTTTTCCCCCATGCTGGAACTCCTATTTAAACCCCAAAATTTGAACTTTGGCTTTAAGTACTGGTGACCCCCTGACATGCCACATTTGGCATGTCATTTTTTTTGGGGGGGGGGAGCAGGTACCTAGTTTTCACAGATACCCAGCTCCCACTTCCTCTCCTGGCACCGCGACATCGAGCAGAAGTTGACCTCTCCCCCCCTCCCTCTCTGCAATCTTCTGGGACACGTCACAGGTCCCAGAATAGTGCAATGCTGGCGTCGCAGAGAGGAGGGGGAGAGATGCGAGGCTTTGCACATCCCAGAACCCTGCACTCTTTGTACTTAGCACACCCCTGGACTCTGCACTCTGTACTTGGCACACTCCTGAACACTGCACTCTGTACTTAGTGCACCCTGAACTCTTCACTCTGTACGTAGCACACCCCTGTACGCAGCATAATTCTGAACTCTGTAAGTAGTGCACGCCAGATGCAACCAGCCCTTTGAGGGCAACCATACTGCTGATGCGGCCCACAATTAAAATTGAGTTTGATATCACTGCCCTAGATGATTAATTGAGCCAGAAAACTGAATGTTGCTGTGTGCCGGTCTTCTATTGCAATAATCTGGGAAAGGAACCTGTGGCAAATTAATGGCCCCTACAGGGGCGAGGGCTTCATTAATATAACCTCATACGTGCCAAGAGCATCAAGATCCCCATATGCAGTCCTACACTTCTAAAATATCTAATGCTAATAAAAACCCTCATTAACTATGCAACTGGCATCTGCAGGGAAAAGAATCTGAAAAAGGAACCGCAGGCTGCTTCCCCAAAAAACAGCCAAGCTGTTTTCTTCTTTTTTTTTTTTTGTCTGTAAAGCGCCGTTGTCTTCTTAAATTTTATAGGGTTCTACTGCATTGACAGACTTGACCTGAACTCACCCCGAGCACACAGATTCCACAGAATTATGGGTTTCAGTTAATTTTCTTAGTGTCTACATTGGCTCGGAAAATGGCGCTCCGGTGCCAGTGAACTGATAGCTGTTCTTCCGAGTTGCCATTCTGTGAAAAGATGGAGCACCAGGTATTTCTGTCTATTAATCACACTGACTCTTTCTTGGCTTGGCCTATTCCGCTTCTGGCTTTAACAGGGCTCTTTATTTTCTCCTTATATGACATAATACTGATCTCCCGGTTGCTTTCCAGTGAAGTGAAGCAATAGAATTATTTTAAGCCGATCCCCGGGGATAATTTTCCTAAATGTCTGGTTTTCAGGCTCATTTCACTGGAAAACAAAAACTCCCCCCCCCCCCCCCCGTCACCCTGAAAATAAACCATCGTTAAAACTGAAGTTGAATCTGTTTATATATTGCCTCCAACCCCCCCCCCCTCCCCCCATTAATATGGTAATGACATTATTAATCCCTTATCGCCAACTGTACACATATATGCAGTCTCACAGAAGCAGATCTTTATCTATGGAACTGCATACAGTATGTCACAAAAGTAAGTACACCCCTCACATTTCTGTAAATATTTTCTTCTATCTTTTCATGTGACAACACTGAAGAAATTACACTTTGCTACAATGTAAAGTAGTGAGTGTACAGCTTGTATAACAGTGTAAAATGTGTCCCCTCAAAATAACTCAACACACAGCCAGTAATGTCTAAACTGCTGGCAACAAAAGTGAGTACACCCCCTAAGTGAAAATGTCCAAATTGGGCCCAAAGTGTCAATATTTTGTGTGGCCACCATTATTTTCCAGCACTGCCTTAACCCTCTTGGGCATGGAGTCCACCAGAGCTTCACAGGTTGCCACTGGAGTCCTCTTCCTCTCCTCCATGACGACATCACAGAGCTGGTGGATGTTAGAGACCTTTCGCTCCTCCCCCTTCCGTCTGAGGATGCCCCACAGATGTTCAATAGGGTTTAGGTCTGGAGAAATGCTTGGCCAGTCCATCACCTTTACCCTCAGCTTCTTTAGCAAGGCAGTGGTCGTCTTGGAGGTGTGTTTGGGGTCGTTATCATGTTGGAATACTACCCTGCGGCCAGTCTCCAAAGAGAGGGGATCATGTTCTGCTTCAGTATGTCACAGTACATGTTGGCATTCATGGTTCCCTCAATGAACTGTAGCTTCCCGGTGCCGGCAGCACTCATGCACCCCCAGACCATGACACTCCCACCACCATGCTTGACTGTAGGCAAGACACACTTGTCTTTGTACTCCTCACCTGGTTGCCGCCGCACACGCTTGTCACCATCTGAACTAAAAAAGTTTATCTTGGTCTCATCAGACCACAGGACATGGTTCCAGTAATCCATGTCCTTAGTCTTGTCTTTAGCAAACTGTCTGCGGGCTTTCTTGTGCATCATCTTTAGAAGAGGCTTCTGACCAATTTGATGCAGTGTGCAGCATATGGTCTGAGCACTGACAGGCTGATTTCCCTCCCACCCCTTCAACCTCTGCAGCAATGCTGGCAGTACTCATACGTCTCTTTCTAAAAGACAACCTCTGGATATGATACTGAGCACGTGCACTCAACTTCTTTGGTCAACCATGGCGAGGCCTGTTCTGAGGGGAACCTGTCCTGGTAAACCGCTGTATGATCTTGGCCACCGTGCTGCAGATCAGTTTCAGGGTCCTGGCAATCTTCTTATAGCCTCAGCCATCTTTATGTAGAGCAACAATTCTTTTTTTCAGATCCTCAGAGAGTTCTTTGCCATGAGGTGCCATGTTGAACTTCCAGTGACCAGTATGAGAGAGTGAGAGCGATAACACCAAATTTAACACACCTGCTCCCCATTCACAACTGAGACCTTGTAACACTAACGAGTCACATGACACCGGGGAGGGAAAATGGCTAATTGGACCCAATTTGTACATCATCAATTTAGGGGTGTACTCACTTATGTTGCCAGCGGTTTAGACATTAATGGCTGTGTGTTGAGTTATTTTGAGGGGACAGCAAATTTACACCGTTATACAAGCTGTACACTCACTACTTTACATTGTAGCAAAGTGTCATTTCTTCAGTGTTGTCACATGAAAAGATAGAATAAAATCTTTACAAAAATGTGAGGGGTGTACTCACTTTTGTGAAATACTGTATATGCACTACCACATGTGTGCTAAGTGCGCACTGCATAGCACGCTCCCAGTACAGAGACTGAGCTGTCATCAGCAGCTCCGGTTCTCATGCTAACAATCAGGAACTGGAAGGACCAGTTCCTGATCATCTGATTGCTGTGATGGCCCATGATTGGTTATTACAGTGAGCAGTACAGTCCACCCCAGTGTTTTTTCTCCTCTTAAATGGAGAAAAAATAAATTGTATACATACAGCATACATTATATAATACATTGTATACATACAAGATACATTACAGTGCCTTGAAAAAAAACCTGAACAGTGAACACACAATCCCCACCGTGAAACATGATGGTGGCAGCATCATGTTGCAACAAAGGGTACAAGCCAAGGACAGTCAGGCAGACAGTGGGGAGAAAAACACAGCCAAGAAATAAGGCGTGGCTCTATCTGACTTCCTGCAGCTTCTAATGCACTTTGTGAAAAGCTCACAGTGTGCAGCGAAATCAGAGTAAACCATTTTAGTCCAGGAGAGGAGTCGGTACAATTGTGCAAGATCATAGGGAGGGCAGGAGGTCAGCTTTAAAATATAACAAGCCTAGCACAGTATTATCACTAGAGCTGGGAGTATTACCATAATACCCATTTTTTTTTACTATACCCACCAATTTATTTCATTCCCACATTTTCTATATATTTTAAAGATAGGAAATACAAGTGGTGTTAGAACTTTTTGGCTTTTCTGAACTTTTCTGACGGCAGGTCACCTCTAAGCTCATGGAAACTTGTAGTTGGAGCCCAGATCTGACACCATTTCTGTTTTATTATCACAAGTGTCTCTGCCAGAATAAATTCAGTCTGGATCAGTCTTGGTGACATGAATGCAGTATGAGTTTTAGCAATGTTATGAGCTCCAGGATGACATATTCTGCTTTCTGGGGTGCAAAGGAAATATTACTTAAAGAAGAACTTCACCTTTATCTTAAAAATGATAACAAAGGCAGTTTTAGAAATATTTAGTAATGGCGATCTACAAACAGATACTTATAGATATTTGCAGGCTTTTATTCTTTACATACTTCTTTTTTTTCTCCTTATCCCTCTCACAGTGGTCTTTTTCACTAAGGGCTGCTCAATCCATCTCCCTTTACTTCCTGAACTGTGGGACTGCCACCTGGAACTAGGGTGCCCATGTCCCCGGATTGCTCGGGACTGTCCCGCAATAGGCATGTCTGTCCTGGGTCCCGGGCACTTTCAATCCGGGACAATACAGTGTCCCTGAATGAAATAGGGGACACAGCCACCCTACCAGCTACAGTGCCAAACTGGTTGCTAGGGACGCCCCTGCCTGGATTTTAGCAACCTGTGTAGTCACACAGACTCAGAGTGAGGCCAAGCGAGGCCCGCGCCTAGTGCTGCTTGCCTACAGTCCCCACCGACCTCCTCCTTCCCCAATATGGCTCTAGAACCCGGCGGCATGCAGAGGGAGGGAGGGACTAGTAGCAGGGACTGTCTGGTGTTATCGTCTTCACTGCTGCTGCACTGCTCAGATCGGCTGCCCAACTTCTCTTCTCCTCCTGCCTGACTGAGGGACCTCACCCACTGGTATAGTAATGAAGCAGGTGATACTCACCACCAGAGGGGATAGTAATGAAGCAGGTGACACAGGGAACTGAGGGAATAGTAATGAATGTGACACAAGGAACTGAGGGACCATTAATAAAGGTGACACAGGGAACTGGGGGGACAGTAACGAAGGTGACACATGGAACTGAGGGGGAGGGGACGTTAATAAAGGTGACACACGGGGAACTGAGAGGATATTGATGAAGGAGACGGAGAGAACTGAGGGGACACTAATAAAGGAGACACACAGAAAACTGAGGGGACACTAAAGGATACTGATAATTGATTTCATGGCCACCTCCTCCTCTATCTGGCCTCTGTGACAGTACACATCATCTGAGGGGTAAGGCAATGGTGATTTAGGCTCCATTCACCAGTTCAGGGAATTGTGAGTCACTGATGTAACCAGGTGATGTTACCAGGGCCTCACAGCTGCATCCTGGGAAGGCTAAGGCTCCATTCACACCTGGGCGTTCCAGAATCGCAGCAAAACGCAGGACACGTTTGCGATGCCATTACTTCTTAATGGCACCCCAATCGCTGTGCGATTTTGCCACGGTTGTTGCACCATAGATTTTGCCCCACCCATTGGGGGACAACTGCTCTCCTGACCAGCCCATGCTAAATAGAAGTACTGAGCAGCCTCAGCCTTCAAGTCTCTGTCAAACCTTGTCCCGACTGATGCGTTTTGCCCCGCCCACCGGGCGAAAGCTGTTCTCATGACCAGCCTGTGCTACAAAGAAGTACCGAGTGGCCTCAGCCTACAAGTCTCCGCCAAACCACATCCCCTCTATTGTGTTTCTCGCCGCCAGGCCCGGAATGGGACAAAAAATAGGCCCGGGCATTTTAGACTGAGCAGCCTGGGGGGGGGGGGGGGGGGGCTTTGCGACGGCGGTTAATGATGGGATGTGGGGTTCCAGCACCTTGTACCTCTGGACCCCTTTACATTACACAACACCTTGCACCTCTGGACCCCTTTACATTACACAGCACCCTGGACCCCTTTACATTACATAGCACCCTGCACCTCTGGGCCCCTTTACATCACACAGCACCCTGCACCTCTGGACCCCTTTACATTACACCGCACCCTGCACCTCTGGGCCCCTTTACATTACACAGCACCCTGCACCTCTGGACCCCTTTACATTACACAGCACCCTGCACCTCTGGACCTCTTTACATTACACAGCACCTTGCACCTCTGGACCCCTTTACATTACATAGCACCGCACCTCTGGACCCCTTTACATTACACAGACCCCCACAATTTGTTACACAGACACCTCCTAACAGTTCTGAACCCCCTGCATGTTACACAGACCTCCCTAAAGTATAGACCCCCCTCCCTACAGTACAGACCCCCTCCCTACAGACCCCCCCTACATTACAGCCCCCCTCTACAATACAGACCCCCTCCCTACATTACAGAACCCCCCTACAATACACCATACACCCCCCTAACAGTTCTGGACCCCCTGCATGTTACACAGACCTCCCTACAGTACAGACCCCCTCCCTACAGTACAGACCCCCTCCCTACAGTACAGACCCCCTCCCTACAGTACAGACCCCCCTACAGTACAGACCCCCTCTACAATACAGACCCCCCCCTACATTAAAGACCCCCTACATTACAGACCCCCTCCCTACAATACAGACCCCCTCTACAATACAGACCCCCCTACAATACAGACCCCCTACAATACAGACCCCCCTACATTTCAGACCCCCCCTACAATACAGAACCGCCCCTACATTTCAGACCCCCCCTACAATGCAGAACCCCCCTACATTACATACCCCCCTACAATACAGAACCCCCCTACATTTCAGACCCCCCCTACCATACAGAACCCCCCCTTCATTTCAGACCCCCCTACAATACAGAACCCCCTACATTACAGACCCCCCTACAATACAGAACCCCCCTACAATACAGACCCCCCCTACATTACAGACCCCACCTACAATACAGACCCCCCTACAATACAGAACCCCCCCATACATTACAGACCCCCTACAATACAGACCCCCCTACAACACAGAACCCCCTTTATTTCAGACCCCCCTACAATACAGAACCCCCCTACATTTCAGACCCCCACTACAATACAGAACCCCCTACATTACAGACCCCCCTACAATACAGAACTCACCCTACATTTCAGACTCCCCTACAATACAAAACCCACCTACATTTCAGACCCCCCCCTACAATACAGAACCCCCCTACATTACAGACCCCCCTACAATACAGAACCCCCCCTACATTTCAGACCCCCCTACAATACAGAACCCCCCTACATTTAAGACCCCCCTACAATACAGAACCCCCCTACATTATAGACCCCCCTACAATACAGACCCCTCCCTACAATACAGAACCCCCCCTACATTTCAGACCCCCCTACAATACAGACCCCCCTACATTTCAGACCCCCCTACAATACAGAACCCCCCCTACATTATAGACCCCCGTACATTTCAGACCGCCTCTACAATACAGAACCCCCCTACATTTCAGACCCCCCTACAATACAGAACCCCCCTACATTATAGACCCTCCTACAATACAGAACCCCCCGTACATTTCAGACCCCCCCTACAATACAGAACCCCCTACATTTCAGACCACCCCTACAATACAGAACCCCCCTACATTTCAGACCCCCCTACAATACAGAACCCCCCTACATTATAGACCCTCCTACAATACAGAACCCCCCGTACATTTCAGACCGCCTCTACAATACAGAACCCCCCCCCTACATTTCAGACCCCCCTACAATACAGAACCCCCCTACATTATAGACCCTCCTACAATACAGAACCCCCCGTACATTTCAGACCCCCCTACAATACAGAACCCCCCTACATTTCAGACCACCCCTACAATACAGAACCCCCCCCTACAATACAGACCCCCCTCTTCAGACCCATAATGTACCTCAGATCAGCGCGGGACTGCATGTCGGGTCCCCTCCCCCTGTGTAGACATAAAGGAGGAGGGGGAGGCAGCTTCACTCTGCTCGGCAGTGTGAGACAGCCGAGCCGAGACTGATCAGATCATCAGAGCCGCGGCCACCGTGCCAGCGAGAAGGGGATCGTTGCGGGTCCCGGCCCCCGAATGTGCCGATGGGTGTCACTTGAGTGCGGCTCCAACTCGCAGCTGAGAGTGCACTGGGGGGAGACTTGACATGCAGGCCGCCGCGGTCCGCCGCGGCCCACCAGGCATATGCCCGGTATGCCCTATGGCCAGTCCGGGCCTGCTCCCCGCCCACCGGGGCACAGCCGCCCTTCTGACCAGCCTTTGCTACATAGAAGTACTAAGCAGCTTCAGCCTACGAGTTTCTGCCAAACCACATCTCTGACGTGTGGCGGCGTGAAATGTGTCTGGGGGCGTGGTTTGGCTGAGACATGTAGGCTACATACTCCTTACTTCTATGTAGCACAAGCTGGTCAGGAGAGCGGCAGTCCCTCTATTCATGCATTAGTTACTCTCAGGATTGCCACAAAAACACGACGGCACAATTGCTTCCTTGTGGATCTAGGAAAGAGCTTCTTCTTCACCTGTGAGCGGCGCTGCAAGCATTCTTATCCATGTTTGTTGCATATTGACCTTTTCCCACTCTATCCAAAAGTAAAAACGATCGTCTTTAGATACTATATGCAGGGCCGGCACTACCGCTAGGTGAACTAGACAGCTGCCTAGGGTGCAGCCATGGCCACTGGTTTACATGACTAGTAACTAGGCCTCCATGCTGTCCATACAACTTGTTACCTAAAAGCATTGATCGCTGCCTTAACACCACATGAATTTTTTCATCTTTGGGCTTTACATTTTCTTTGAATATAATGAAAGGCAAGGGAAGCATCAAGAAAAGGGGACACAATCAAAGAGAGGGCAATTCTTTTGTCTGTACACCAAGAACGTATTAATGGAAGCAATATAACATTGACAGAAAAAAAGGGGCCTTCTTTGTAACACAAGTTCAAAAGTCTGATCCATCCTACCACATAAGTGATCCGTATACCCAGAGAAAACCTCTTTTGTCTTCCGCTCATTCTCAGATCTTATATGAATATCTTATTATATCACCACTAACAGCCTCCTTCTGCCTCTGTGGTTTTACTCAAAGCTTCTTTTAACTCATAAAACAAAAACAAAAAAAAACATTTTCTTTCTTGAGAAATTGTATAGTAAATAAAAAGAAAATGAAATTCAATTACCACAAATAACTATGAATGTCAGCATATGCAAAGTCAGGTATAATTTTACCAACAGGATAGTGCTATTGAAAACTGTTACTGTAAATAAGGGGTTTCTAAATCTTGCTAGCTGTACCTCCTGAGGGTATGATAACCTAATTATGGGGCAATGGGAATCAAACAACAGTATAGAAAGCAAATGATGAGGTAAAGGAACCAAATTATGGGAGTATGGGTACAAAATGATTGGGTTATGGAATCAAATGATGGAAGTATAGGAATCTGATGATAAGGTTATATAACCCAAATGATGGGGTATGAGAACCAACTCATAGGAGTATAGGAACCTAATGATGAGGACAAGGCAACCTAATAATGGAGCGTATGGAAACCAGATGTTCAGGGTATGGGAACCAAATGACGGGGGTATGAGAACCAGATGATCAGAGTGTGGGCATCTAATGATAAGGTTATGTGAGCCAAATCATGGGAGTATAGGAACCTAATGATGAGGATATGGTAAACTAATGATGAGGGGTATGGAAACCTGACAATGGAAGTAAAGGAACTTAATGATGAGGATATGGGAACCTAATGATGAGGGGTATAGAAACCAGATGTTAGGGGGTATGGGCACTAAATGATGGGGGTATGGGAACCAGATGATCAGAGTGTGGGCATCTAAGGATAAGGTTATGTGAGCCAAATGATGGGAGTATAGGAACCTAATGATGAGGATATGGTAAACTAATGATGAGGGGTATGGAAACCAGACAATAGAAGTAAAGGAACTTAATGATGAGGATATGGGAACCTAATGATGAGGGGTATAGAAACCAGATGTTAGGGGGTATGGGCACTAAATGATGGGGGTATGGGAACCAGATGATCAGAGTGTGGGCATCTAATGATAAGGATATGTGAGCCAAATGATGGAAGTATAGGAACCTAATGATGAGGATATGGTAAACTAATGATGAGGGGTATGGAAACCAGACAATGGAAGTAAAGGAACTTAATGATGAGGATATGGGAATCTAATGATGAGGGGTATAGAAACCAGATGTTAGGGGGTATGGGAACCAGATGTTAGGTGGTATGGGAATGAATGATTGGGGTATGGGAATCTGATGATGGTAGTAAAGGAACCTAATGATGAGGATATGGAAACCTAATGATGAGGGTATGGAATTCAAATGTTGGAGTTATGGCAACCAATCTGATAGGGATATGGGAACCAACTGATGGGAGTATAGGAGCCTAATGATGAAGGTATGGAAATAAAATGTTGGGGTTATGGGAACCAATCTAAAAGGGATATGGGAACAAACTAATGGGAGTATAGGAGCCTAATGATGAGGATATGGGAACTATATGATGGAAGCATGAAAACTAAATGATGGGGGAATAGGAACCCAATGATGGGGGTATGGGAATCAAAACATGGGAGCATGGGAATCTAATGAAAAGTTTATGTGAACCAAATGATGGGGTATGAGAAACAAATGATGGGAGTATAGGAACCTATTGACGAGGATATGGGAACGTAATAATGAGGGCTATGGAAAACAGATGTTGGGGGTATGGGAACCAAATGATGGAGGTATGAGAACCAGATGATCGGAATGTGGGCATCTAATAACAAGGTTATGTGTGCCAAATGATGGGAGTATAGGAACCTAATGGTGAGGATATGGGAACCTAATCATGAGGGGTATGGAAACCAGATGTTAGCAGGTATGGGGACTAAATGATGGGGGTATGGGAACCAGATGATGGGAGTAAAGTAACCTAATGATGAGGCTATGTAAATCTAATGATGAGGGTATGGAAATTAAATGCTGAGGTTATGGGAACCAAACTGATAGGGATTTGGGAACTATTTGATGGGAGTATAGGGCCCTAATGATGAGGATATGGGAACTGTATGTTGGGAGCATGGAAACAAAATGATAGGGGAATAGGAACCCAATGTTGGGTTTATGGGAATCAAATGATGGGAATTCAATGATAAGGATATGGAAACCTAATAATGAGTGGTATGGAAATCAAATGTTGGGGTTATGGGAACCAAACTGATGTTGGTATGAGAACTAAATGATGGGAGTATAGGAATCTAATGATGAGGATATGGGAACCTAATGAGGAATGGTATGGAAAAAAATGATGAAGGTACGGGAACCAAATAATGCTATGGGGGTACTCGGCAAGGGGAAGGGCCCAGAGCACCGGCGGGGGGACCCGAGAAGAGTAGGATCGGGGCTGCTCTGTGCAAAACCATTACACAGAGCAGGTTGTACTGTACTAATGACATGTTTGTTGTTTTTTTTTAATAATTTTTTTTTATTTACAATTACTTTAACCACTTCCCACCCAGTCAATAGGAGATTGACGTCCGGGAAGTGGTTGTGTTATCCACACTGGACGTCATATGACGTCCTGCAGGATAACAGCCGCCGCGCGCCCGGGGGGGGGGGGGGCGCGCATCGCGGCGATCGGTGGAGCGGTGTGTCAGTCTGACACACCGCTACACTGATCTCGGTAAAAAGCCTCTGGCGGAGGCTTTTTACCACGTGATCAGCCGCGTCGAATCACGGCTGATCAGGATGTAAACAGGAAAAGCCGTTGATCGGCTCTTCCTCACTCGTGTCTGACAGACGCGAGTAAAGGAGAGCCGATCGGCGGCTCTCCTGACAGGATTGTTTATCAGCGCAGCCCCCCCTCAGATACCCACACTGGACCACCAGGGAAGCCCCCCAGGACCACCAGGGAACCCCAAAGCATGTGGATGGCCAGGTAAGTACCCCATGGCCATCCACATGTAAAATTTCTCTAAAAACATATGCCAATCAGTGCCCACAAATGGGCACTGACTGGCACACCACAATGTGCAATGCCCAGCAGTGCCACCTACAAGTGTCCAACAGTGCCACCTACAAGTGTCCAACAGTGCCACCTACAAGTGTCCAACAGTGCCACCTACCAGTGTCCATCAGTGCCACCTATCAGTGCCCATCCATGCCCATCTGTGCCCACCTATCAGTGCCCATCTGTGCCACCTATCAGTGCCACCCATAAGTGCTCATCAGTGCCGCCTTTGAGTGCCCATCAGTGCCGCCTATGAGTGCCCATCAGTGCCGCCTATAAGTGCCCATCAGTGCCGCATATCAGTGCTGCCTATCAGTGCCCATCATCAGTGCCCATCAGTGCCACCTCATTGGTGCCACCTCATCGGTGCCCATCAGTGTCGCCTTATCAGTGCCCGTCATTGAAGTAGAAAAGGTACTTATTTACAAAAAAAATTGACAGAAACAAAGAAAAACTTAGTTTTTTTCAAAATGTTCACTCTTTTTTTATTTGTTGTGCAAAAAATAAAAATCGCAGATGCGATCAAATACCACCGAAAGAAAGCTCAATTTGTGGGAACAAAATGATAAAAAAAAATTTGGGTACAGTGTTGCATGACCGCGCAATTGTCATTCAAATTGCGACAGCGCTGAAAGCTCAAAATTGGCTTGGGCAGGAAAGTGTATAAGTGCATGGTATTGAAGTGGTTAAAGAGGTTAAGAGCAGCTTGATGTGCAATCCTAGCAAAACAGAGTAACTACCTCTATGACCCAGAAGACCCATGTGTGAGCTGCTCAGGCTCTCAGAAGGGGGGTATAAATCCTCAATCTCCACCGCTATGAGTTCCGGTCTGGGTGCGATCTTTTCCTGGCTCCTGTAATTATTGAGTTCTAAAAAGGTTTCCCTTAGCTGCACATTTGAACGATCCCTCTGATCGATGTGTTAGTGGCAACCTCAGCCTGGACTCCAACCAGGCCACGCCCACAATGCGTTTCACTCTGCCCCTCGGAGCTTAGTCTTGGGGAACTACCTCTACCCACACCTACAAACACCCAGCTAAGAACACAGATGGAAGCTAAAGAGAAAAAAGAATGTATTTATGCAAGATCAGATACATTCCTACAGTATAAACCTGTGAGAGGATAGAACCCAAAACCCAAAATTGTGTGCAACGCGTGTGGACCAGGAAGGGTTAGGGCCGCAGAATGCTGAAGTGTCATTGGTTCTTATCAGTTCCTTAGAGAGAAAACTCTAATTAAGAGAAAATGTGGACAAAGCAGAAATGTAACATTATCCCTAAAAAACTCTGCTATGGGTCAGAAAAGAGCAAAAGTGTCATAGCTCATTCATCCCCAGCCGCTGATGATAATAGAGATATTGTTTTTACAAAGTACGCATTCCATTTCTCCAATAGAGCTATCGTGTGTCTCCTACCCACACCACCTGTGCCTTCAACAAAATGATTATCCTCCTGCCAGCCTGTAAACATGCAAACTGATAGGGGTACTCAGGCTCAAGGAGGCCAGTGGGACCACTGCAGCAAGGAAGGAGCCATCTCAGAAATGCCACCCTTCTTCTTGAAGGCAGCAGGACGCCTTTCTTATTGGCGAGAATGCACGGAATGACTTTCAGAGACGCGGTCCTTGACGTGGCTGTCATAAGCTAACTGGTGATAATTAGATCAAATTATCAGAAGAGGCATTCCAAGGACTTCTACACAGACAGCTGAAAAGTTTTAGAGCGCAAGAGGGGCCAAGGAGGCTGACTGATATACCCCTCGCATTTGGTCAAAGTGAATATCTTGTAGGCCACAGGCTTCCCGAAGGATGGTTCCCAGGCCTGGATTAAAATACACGGCATAGTTTGAAGCCGCAAGTCTTGTTCCACAAATAAGTGACACTTGATAAATGATAGCGCTCTAAAAATAACAGGTTTTATTGGCCCATATTGTCTTTCCATGGGAGTGAAGACATTGTTCAGGAAGCAGGTTATTTAAAGTGACATTAAAGGTTAATTTTTTTATTTTTTTATAAATTATTATTATTATACAGGATTTATATAGCGCAAAGAGTTTGCATGGCGCTTTACAATGTAGAGGGGGGACAGTACAATTACAATACAGTTCAATACAGAAGAGACCGGAGGGCCCTGCTGGTGGAGCTTACCTGCTCTGTGCAGTGGTTTTGCACAGAGCAGCCCCGATCCTCCTCTTTTCGGGTCCCCCGCCGGAGTTCCTGGCTCCTCCGCTTCAGCCAGTGCCCGTAATAGCAAGCTGCTTGAATTTGCTCCCAAGCCCCGTTCTATGCATCTATAAGATACACAGAGCCGTGGCTCAGCCCCACCCCCTCTTTCCTCATTGGCTCACTGGCTGTGATTGAAAGTAGCAGGAGACAAAGGCTCCTACTGCTGTCTCAGCCATTGAGGAATGAGAGACCACAGAGAGACGCTCAGCTCTCGTGCACATCGCTGGATCAAGAGGGAGCTCAGGTGAGTATTGGGGGGGTGGGGTACTGGGGGTTGCTGCACACAGAACATTAAACCCTAACCCTAAGGTAAAAAGCCATCAGCCTTTAAAACCACCTTAAATTGTTACTAAGGGCAATTTTTTAAATTTTTTAATAATAAACAGGTTATACTCACCTGCTCTGTGTAATGGAATTCCACAGCGCGACCCTGAACTTCCTCTTCTGGGGGTCCCCCCGGCGATCTTGGCTCCTCCTCTTCCACATGTACTCCCATAGCAAGCCACTTTGCATTTTTTGCACGCTCCTGAGCTGTGAGTGTCTATGAAACACAGCTTGGCCCCGCCCCCACTTCCTCCCCACAGTATTTGAGTGACAACTGCTACCCGAGTCTATTTTCACTTCAATATCAACAGTGGCACGTATATTGTGAAAATCAAAGATTTACAATCCACACAATTAAATATATATATATAAGAGTCCCAATCAAAAATTTGTTTTAATACGTCTTGTGTCATTCCATTAAAACATGTGTCTGTGGAAGTGTGGAAGTGCTCCACCATTAACATAGTGCTCCTCCACCAATAAGAATGCTCGCTCACCAGACTGACAGACCCTTATACAAAATATACAGGTTTATACATGCTCAATCAAATAGTCTGGTGGCTCATCCACAGCCTTTCCCCCCTTTTACTAAAAATCTCATCAGCATATAGCTCTTCATGCTGATATGAAATAATTCTACATTCGTTAACTACTACCCCTTAGGTGGAAGTCATATAGCGTCCTGGAGTTTAAGAGTTTGAGTGGTTAAATCTGAATGATGTCAGCTGCAGGCATCATTCGGAAATCTTGTTTTTCTGCCAGGCGATTCTCAGCCATTCAGCCGCTTGATTGTTTTTACAGACACTCCCCCTCCCGCTACCCACCGGTGCTTCTACCAGCTCGCCCATGCATCCAAGAATGAATCGACCAGGGGTGGCTGTTTACCATAGAGAATACCGTAGACCAGATGATCCCCAGCAGTCTCTATGACCTTTGGAGGCCGGGTACGACGGTATGACGTCACATCGTGTAAACGCTGCAAGATCCTTTTTTTTATTTCAGGCTTTCCAGACTAGAGGAGAGATGTGGGGACTTATAGACCCCAGATCTCGCTGTAAAGAGGACCTGTCATGCCCTTTTCCTATTACAAGGGATGTTTACATTCCTAGTAATAGGAATAAAAGCGATCAGAAAAAAAAGGGAAAGTGCCAAAATAAAAATATGAAAGTAAAGTAAACAATATATTTTTTTTTTTTAAAGCCCCCCTGTCCCCATGTGCTCGGCACGCATACGTACGTCGCGCCCACATATATAAACGGCCTTCAAACCACATATGTGAGGTATCGCCATGAACGTTAGAGTGAGAGCAATAATTCTATCCCAAGATCTCCTCTGTAACTCTAAACAGGTAACCTGTTTTAAAGCGTGACATGTTAGGTATCTATTTACTCGGCGTAACATCATCTTTCACATTATACAAAAAAAAATCGGGCTAACTTTAGTGTTTTTTTTTTTAAGTTCATAAAACTTTTTTTTTTTTTTTAAATGCGTTTGAAAAATTGATGTGCAAATACCGTGTGACATAAAAAGTTGCAACAACCACCATTTTATTACCTAGGGTCTCTGCTAAAAAAAAAAACATATAAAATGTTTGTTTGGGGGTTCTAGGTCATTTTCTAGCAAAAAAAAAAAAGATATTTATTACATATAGGAGAGAAGTGCCAGAATATGCCCGGTATACAAATATTTTTTTGCTTTTAATTAGTGTTTTCCACTTTCTGGTTGAGTGAGGCACTGGTGATATAACCCTGGCCTCAGAGCTGCATCCCGAGAAGTCACATGTTCTAGGAGGCAGACCCAGAGTTCCAGTAAGTAAAAGGAGACGGATTCATCTGCCCTTAGTGAAAATGGCCACTGTGAGCAGAATGAGGAGAAAAAGAAAGAAAAGAATAACACACCTTCAATTTTCTATAAGTATCTGTCTGTAGATTGCCCTTACCAAACATTTTTAAAAGTAGCCTTTGTTGTAATTTTTTAGCCCTTTTGTTGCCATTAATGTAGAAACTACATTGGTAGCAGTAGGGGAAACTGATTGCTTCCCTGCTTTTGAAGCGTCGCCTGTGGAAAATATAGAGTACTGAAGTCTGTCGCTGTTTCACAGGCGCACGCAATTTTAAGTCTTGACTTGTTGGGTATCTGTTTATTCGGTGCAACCTCATCACTTATATTTTACAAGAAAATTGGCCAATTTATTGTGTTCATGTGCCCTTCAATTAAAAGAGATGTATGGACTTTTTTTGCACATTTATACTTACCTAGGTTGATGCTGCATCTGTCCCCCAGCGGCTCTAGCAATGAGAACCAAGTGATCAAACACTGCATATCGCTTGGTTCTCAGAGCTCCCTGAGCAGAGAGCCGCTGACTGTCAGTCACCGGCCGCTGTCTGCTCTGCGGGTCCAGGCATGTGGGCGGATCCCAACTTCATTGTTGCGATCTTGACCCAGCCTGGACTGGCTCTGTGACGTCAGCCATGGTAGTCTTCAAGGCAGTCAAGACAGCTGAAGCCCGCTGTCTGCTGAAAACAGATCATAGGAGTACAGAACGAACTGAGCCACAGGAGAAGTACAGCCAGACAAGCTCTGGCTGTACTTCTCCTTTAACTTTAGCGTGTTGTTTACTGAAATTTGGCATTTCCTAAAAAGTTGCGCTAATATTGTGTGGCATAAAAAAATTAGAACTACCACTATTTTGTTCTCTAGGGTGTCTTCTTTCAGAAAATATTTAATATTGGGGGGGGGGGGGGGGGGGTTATGCAATCTTTAAGCCTAAAATAATTACCTGTGTACAAGAAAACCCTCTAAAATAGCTCTGGCAACAAAAGGGTTAAATAAATGATATCATTATAATTAAACCTGGATATGGTTAAAGCGGAGTTCCACCCAAAAATTTAACTTCCGCTTTTCGGAATCCTCCCCCCCCCCCCCTCCGGTGTCACATTTGGCACCTTTCAGGGGGGAGGGGGGAGCAGATACTGGTCTAATACAGGTATTTTGCTCCCACTTCCGGTCATAGATAGCCGAGCCACCCGCGGCAATCTATGCCACGTCCGGCGCCATTTACGTCAACCCGCTGTCTTCTGGGAGACACACAGATCCCAAAAGACAGCAGGGACCAGTGGGATCGCGCAGCGCGAGTTGCGCATGCGCAGTACGGAACCAGGTTTTGAAGCCGCAAGGTTTCACTTCCTGATTCCCTTATCGAAGATGGCGGCGCCTCCACCCGAGAGCCGAGGGATAGATTGGCTTCGGGTGCCAACATCGGGGGTGCCCTGGACAGGTAAGTCAGTAGCTGCAGTATTTGTAGCTGCTGACTAAAAAAAAAATTGCTTTAAGTATTGAAAGGGTAAAAGAGAAATTCAAATAAATGCAAAATTGAGCCTCCTAACTTTCTAAATGAGATTACATTGAGAGTAGAATTGCCAGCAGTTGTGTTCTCTTGTAAAACAAAAAAAATAAATTCATCTCAGACGCCGTCAACAAATAAAATATCGGTTATAGTTTTTTTCTCCTGGGTTGCAGTTACAACTTGTTTTTCTTGAACCTTCGCGAAACTTTCTTCAGAAATACCAGATAATATTTTTTTTTATCTCAACAGCTATTTTCTATATCTTGATATACAAATCTAAACCTTCATCATGTATGACACACAACAAATAATAATTCTTGTATCCAAGCACACAGGACCTGACATGTTAGCCCAAACGCATACAGAATTTGCGTAATACTATGTAACCGTAAGATGATTGTTTACATCCAGCGGGACTGATTGTAAGATAAAAGAATGCAGAGAAACCAATTTATGAAACCTAGAGGGCATAGCTGACCCAATCAAATTCCAGCTGTCATCATCTATTTCATGCCCCTTAGGTAATGAGTCCACCTACGGAAATTTCCTATCACTTTGTAGCTTCTAAAGCTAGTAGAAAATACACCACTTTGACATCATTTTACAAAACATTAGTACAGCTTCAACTAGAACAGAGGTCTCCAAACTGCGGCCCTGGGGCCAGATGTGGCCCTTTGCTTGCCTCTATCCGGCCCTTGGAGTACTATTCCATCTACAACTGACACTAATGTTGAGGCACCATTCCTCCCATTGACACCAGTGGAGGAGCACTATTCCTCCCACAGATAACAATGATGGGGTGCTAATCCTTCCACTGATACCAACAATGGGGCGCTATTACTTCCACTGATGCTGGGGCAATTTCTACTCCCAATGACCACAGTCCGGCCCCCTCTAAACTCTGAAGGACAGTAAACCAGCCCTTTGCTTAGAAAGTTTGGAGACCCCTGAACTAGAACATGCACCTCACTTTGGGGCACCAGCTTGCAAGAAAATAAAGTCAGAATTGGAAAAAAAAGCAGACGAGGAAATGCTAATCGAAACGTATCCATGGAGGCAAATAAAGTGAAAGTCCGGTCTAAACCTAGGCAGTGACGTCACCCAAAGGCTTACTATGGGGTGTTACGTCAGATATGGCGAATTGTCAGAATTGGTAACGGAAGTGACGTTCCGTCGCCGCCATCTTGGTACACCCCGCACTCCTCCATAGTAAGGGTACAGTGAGAAGGGGGAAAGCAGACATCTTGTTACACCCACCGGAGTTTTGCATTTTACACTTATTTTTACCAGTAAAAAATTTTAAATCGGGAAATACAGGACTTAGAACTCCGTCTGACTGGTTTGATGTTGAATTTTAAAGGCAGCGGCAAGCATGCTCATGTCACAGGTTTGCCAATCTGACAGAAGTTCGCTGCTTTTAAAATTCAACATCTAAACATTCAGACGGAGTTCTAAGTCCTGTATTTCACTATATAAACTCACTTTACTGTTAAAAATAAGTGTAAAATACAAAACTCCGGTGGTTGTAACAAGATGTCCGCTTTCCCCCTTCTCAGTGTATCCTTACTATGGAGGAGTGCGGGGATTAGCAGAATGGCGGCGACAGAACGTCACTTCCATTACACATTCTGATGGGTCGCTTAATCTGACGAAACATGGGGCATCTGTTGTTGGATGCCTCTCCTCTCCCCTATGCCAGAGATGGGAGTAAAGGGCTCCTGGGCTCAAGGTAGGGGGGGCCCTTTGTAGTTTTTTGCACTGGGGCCCTAAAGGTTTTAGTTACGCCTCTGGTCCCGAGAATAAACAATAAGTACATACAGCAATAGAAAGCTAATACAAGTTTCTACCTATTCCTCATTCTGACAAAAAGAAAACCCTGCACCTTCTATAATTGCATTCGAAGAACAATAAACAAACACATCATCTAATATTGTTCTATAGTGTTATATCTGCTTAGATAATTCTGTAAGGCCTGGTTCTCATAGGGGCGGCACGACTTCGGGGGTGACTCGGCGACGCGATCTCAAGACGACTTGAGACGCCCGCCTGAGGCGATTTGCATAATGACTTCTGTATAGAAGTCAATGCAAGTCGCCCTGAGTCGCCCCCAAAAGAAGTACAGGAACCTTTTTCTAAGTCGGAGCGACCTGAGTCGCTCCTATTAGAACGGTTCCATAGCACAGAGCGGGACGCGACTCCTCAGACGACCGAGTCGCCCGAGGAGTCGCCCCTATGTGAATCGGGCCTTAATGTTTCTTTATTTCTAAAATAATTAATAACTGATTATCGTGTGCCTTTAAAGCTAAAGTAAGCTAGAATAGGTAGTTCTTCTTTTCAAGTTTAATTTAAAAAGAACAGTCATGGAAAGTTGAGGGGTAAAAAACAATTAGATTTGCCGGTTTGTGATGTTTTGAGTGGTTCCATCTCTAGTAGAGCCCCCTGAGGAGAGAGTTCTATGGTAATGACGGCAGGTGGTAGAGTATCTGCCAGGGCCATCGCCTGACTACTTGACGGGAGTATTATTAGAAGACATTATAAAGTAGTTTTGAGAGCCAGAGGTATGACAGGTTACAGGAGGGGTCATTCTATTCTGGCTGGGGAAAACCGTGAACTTTTCACTGAAATCATTAGCAGCAACTGCTCAGGGCAGCTGTGGCACTCGCTCAGCACAAGGGACCGGGATCGTAATAATAGAAACACTCACACCGGCCACCCATCGCGGCCCACTTTCTGGCCAGTTGTAAAAATTACCACTGCTCGACTTTTCACCCTCCGCTCTTGTAAATTGAAAAGAGGATGTGTGTCCTTCACAAGAAAGTGTACATTGAAGAGGTCAACCCAATCACTGAAATTATTAGGCTTGTGCAATTCGTTTCGTAACTAATCGAAATTCGTCCGAATTTAGCAACTTTCGGACATTCGGAAGCATTCGAATTTCCGAACAAGCAATTACGAATAAAACCGAATCCGAAATAAATTATATCGCAAATAGCAAATGCCCGAATGTCTTCGGCATAATTCGTTATGAAAAAAGTTACGAATGTACGAATCCATTCGAAGCACAATAACACTCTGCTCTGCTCTCTGCTTCTCCCTCACAGTGCTGAACTCCCTCTCAAAATGGTGTACAGGGGCGGAGGCTATAGCCGCATGTAAAAAACGAAAGTAAAATACGAGATTTCGAATCGTTACAAATAACCGCAATGTATTTAGAAAAGTACAAATCCATTCGAAGCACATTAGGCATAATAGGCAGCGTCGTTGTGAGAGAGACATGGAAAATTAAGAATCAACGAACCCAAAAAAAGTTACGAAAGTAGGAGTTGTGTCCAGAATCAACGAAAAACAATGTACCCTACCGAAAGTACGAATTATAAATCAACTAAAAATAAGGCTTACATTAATACGAATCATTCCGATTCAACAAAAAATGTCGCTTGCGAAAATACGAATTAGTCCGAACACGAAAAATCCCGTCTAGCAAAATTACGAACGATTACGAATCAACAGGACCGAAAAGAAACGAACCGAAACGAAACAAATTTTTCCGTTGTGCACAAGTCTAGAAATTATTATTATTATTATATTATTATACAGGATTTATATAGCGCCAACAGTTTACGCAGCGCTTTACAATATAAAAGGGAGACAATACAATTATAATACAATAAAATACAACAGGATTAAGAGGGCCCTGCTCAGAAGAGCGTCCAATCTAATGGGGTGGGGCAGGTGGTACAAAAGGTTGTAACTGTGGGGAATGAGCTGATGGAAGTGGTAAAAGATTAGTTGGAGACGTGATAGGCTTCCCTGAAGAGATGAGTTTTCAGGGATCGCCTGAAGGTAGCAAGAGTAGGGGATAGCCGGACAGGTTGAGGTAGCGAGTTCCAGAGGATGGGAGAGGCTCTGGAGAAATCCTGGAGAGGAGCATGGAAGGAGGAGACGAGGGAGCTTGAGAATAGAAGGTCTTGGGAGGAGCGGAGAGGACGGTTTGGGTGATATTTGGAGACAAGTTTGGTGATGTAGCTCGGGGCAGAGTTGTGAATGGCTTTGTATGAAATCTTATAAAAGTTTTAACACAATAAATACATTTTAAAGGTCTAACTCCAGCTTTGCTATCACTTTAACCACTTCAATACCGGGCACTATTACCCCCTTCCTGCCCAGGCCATCTTTCAGCTTTCAGCGCTGTCACACTTTGAATGACAATTGCGCAGTCATGCAACACTGTACTCATGCAAATTTGTTTATCATATTGTTCACACAAATAGAGCTTTCTTTTGGTGGTATCTAATGACCACTGGGTTTTTTACTTTTTGCTAAATAAACGATAAAACACTGAAAATTTGGTGCAGCTCTGCATAGAAACCTAATCGTTTTTGACTTCAGCGTGTTCAATTAAGCTTTGCCAAGAAAAAACCTGGAAGCAGATTGGTTTATACGCACAGCTGCACTCGATTTTGCACTCTCCAGTTTTAGTAAATCAACCCCGAAGACCCCTTTCACATGGGTGCAACAGATTCCGCTTACTCAGCGGGAGATTGCTCCGCTGATCCCTTACTGAGCAGGTGTATGACAGGTCCTGTCCGCTCTGCACAGCGGACACAGTCCCACTCTCCTCTATGGGGAAATAAGATGGAAACAGACTGCCTTTCCAGTTTCATTCGATTCGATCCGCCATACTAGTGGAAAATAGGACCACAATCTGTCTGGATTTTGCTGGCAGAATCAGATCGGAATGCGCGCGTATCAGCGCACATCCTCCACTCCATAGGGAAGACTGCAAACAAAAACTGTATTTTATGTAACAAAAAACATAGGAATTGTTGATGACACACAGTATAAGTAAGCAATTAAATGTTGTTCAATTACAGTTTATAACTGCTTTACGTGCCTTCATGGTCGCTCTTTTTGCCGATGTCTAATGCCGCTCACAGACGATCAGACATTCCGACAACAAACCCTTTTTTTTCCGACGGATGTTGGCTCACACTTGTCTTGCATACACACGGTCACACAAATGTTGTCGAAATTGCGAACGGCAAGAACGCAGTGACGTACAACACGTACGACAAGCCGAGAAAAATGAAGTTCAATAGCCAGTGCGGCTCTTCTGCTTGATTCCGAGCATGCGTGGAATTTTGTGCATCGGAATTGTGTACACACGTTTGGAATTTCCGACAACAAGTTTTGTTGTCGGAAAATTTGAGAACCAGCTCTCAAACATTTGTTGTCGGAAATTCTGACAGCAAATGTCCGATGGAGCCTACACACGGTCGGATTTTCCGACAAAAAGCTCACATCGAACATTTGTTGTCGGAAATTCCGACCGTGTGTACGCGGCATTAGTCCTCGCAGCTTACAGGAAACATTAGATGTACAATCACTTCTTCAACGTGGCCCACGAGAAACACATTTTCCATCTTGGCCAAAGTAAAGTAAGATATCCATCTGCCTTAATAGTGGTTGCTATACAGGTACTATCAGTAGTAAAGATCTAAAAAGACCTTCGTGGATCAAACTTGAAACATTATAGCACTCATTTTACTTCCAAACTGCTCCCATTGCACCATCACCAGTTATTATTATGCTAATAGGCATTGTGAAAAATGCTTTGCCCTTTGGTGTGGGATTTCACCCCTCTGACCTACAGAGCTTGTTGCTGAAGTCTGAAGCAGAAACTCATAGATGTGATTTACAGCTCTCTGTTGTGCCTGATTTTATGGAGGGCAACCTATCTTGTTGTCAGGAGGGTAAACAAACAGCTCCATAAAACCTTCCTCCTACCACCCGAAGAGAATACATAAGACAATTTACCCTACATAGATGAATTGATTACTTACATTTGTCTCCAATTCCAAAGACAACAGCTGGCCACATCATTAAAAATGGCCTATTTTTGTATTTGATGTAAAAAAAGTGGATACAGAAAATATAACGTGTGTTTATATAGAATAAGATTCAGTTCAATCGTGACATCTTTGAGGGGATTTACAGACAATAGAGATGTTTGCCTTATTGGACCTGAGAATGATAATATGTTTGTAGGCCTCTCTATGGCCCCGACCAACGCTCATTGGCCAAGCCTTATTGGTGAAATCTTGATCAGCTGGAAAAATTCAGTCCTATCACAGGGACACTTCATATTTTCTATGTACCCTACCCATTTACTAGAGAATGGTGACATCCATGAGATGCCTTTATATTTACGAGAAGCTGATCCATTTACTAAACACCAGTGACATCACCAGGATGCTTAATTTTTATTAGAAGGCAATCTAAGCATTCACATCACTGAGATGCTTCACATTCTTGGGAAAACAGCCTATCCATTCACGAGAGACCAGTGACATCACAAGACCCTTCATATTTATGAGAACACAGCCTATCCATTCACGAGAGACCAGTGACATCACGAGACCCTTCATATTCATGAGAACACAGCCTATCCATCACTAGAGACCAGTGATATCACGAGACTCTTCATATTCATGAGAACACAGCCTATCCAATCACTAGAGACCGGTGACATCACCGAGACCCTTCATATTTATGAGAACACAGCCTATCCATCACTAGAGACCAGTGACATCACGAGACCCTTCATATTTATGAGAACACAGCCTATCCATTCACTAGAGACCAGTGACATCACCAAGACCCTTCATATTCATAAGAACACAGCCTATCCATTCACTAGAGACCAGTGACATCACCGAGACTCTTCATATTCATAAGAACACAGCCTATCTGATCACTAGAGACCAGTGACATCACCAAGACTCTTCATAATAATGAGACATAATATCTGTTAGCACCTCCTGAGGGCATCTGGTTGATGACGAAACGCGTAGGTGCATAGACTTCCGCTGAAGGCGCACAAAAAGTCCTTCATGCTGCATCTTTTGTGTGCTTTCAGAAAATGCACCAAAAACACAGGAAATAATAGAATAATAGAAATAATAGACGTCTATGGGAAACTACGAATATACTGTGCTGCACCTGCGCTGTGGGAAAACTGCAGTGTAAGAGGGGTCTTATAGTGCTCTTTGACAGGTGACTTTGGCTCACCCAAGGCACAGATGGTTTTCACCAAAGCTCCTGATGGTAGAAGGACTGCAAGCACCATTATAAATATTGGGAATGATTCTGTAAATGCCATTGGAAGTCTTGGTAGGGATTCTGTGAATGGCAATGGAAGTCTTGGCAGGGGTTCTGAAAGTAGAAACTCTGGAGGTCCTACAGAAGTCCTGGTGCACCTGGAAGTACTGTAATAAGATCTATTTGATGCCTCATATTTTTAGAAAGCAACTTATCCGCTCACTAGAGACCAGTGACATCACTGTGATGTTGTATATTTATGAGAATGCCGCCTTTGAACAAATAAAAAAATAATAATTCTTTTTCTGGTGTCTTGCAGCTTTTATAGTGATCTGTCACTACAGCTGGTGGATGAGATGATGAAGATGATATCCTGAGATTGTCTGCTATGTGAGATGAGTCTTTGGTGACAGTTTGCTGGCTAGGCACACTGAGTCTCTGAGACAATTTGGGAGCAGGCTTACTTCTCTAAGAACTCTGCACCGGGTTCAGCTGTCACTGACCTCCGAGGGTCGTGAGAAAACTGTAATAGAGAGCCCCGTGAATGCAGCTAGTGGTGCTCCTGGAATCCACAACTCTCATCTCTGATAATTCAGGTATGTGCAGCTTGCAACAATGCCATCTACCAGGGATTTGTAAGCGTCATACTTTTCGATGGCAGTCAAAGATTACCACAATTTTGTATGTCTTTGTTTCATTTTGAGTGCAACTTGCAAAGTACAGTATGTAGAATAAGTCAAATCACTGTCATATATATCAAATGGTTGGGGGTGTGGTGCCTGCATTAATTTTCCTTTTTTTTTTTTTTTTAAGGTTTTTTCCATTATATTCACTTGGTGGTCCTGCAAATAACACAGTTGTATCCCTTTATGTCTTCACTCCTCTTCTGCGAGTACAGCTTCCTATAGGGGCACTTGTGTAGGCTCACTCCCAAGCCAGGCTGTGACACATACAGCGTAGCTTACCCGCTAAAGGCTCCCACTGCCGCCAAAGCCTCTAGTGCAGGGGTCTTCAAACGTTCTAAACGAAGGGACAGTTTACTGTCCTTCCGACTTTAGGAGGGCCGGACTGTGGCATTTGGGAGTAGAAAATGCCATGGCATCAGTTCCCGGTCATTGGTTTTAATGGGAGGAGTAGTGCCCCATTGATGGCATCAATAGGGTTGAATAAAGCCCTATTATTGGTGTGAGTTGGTGGAATAGTGCCCCAAGGGCCAGATAGCCAGGTAAAGGCAAGAAAAGGGCCACATCCAGCCCCCCGGTGCCGTAGTATGGAGACCTCTGGTCTAGAGCAGGGGGTCTCCAAACTTTCTAAACAAAGGACCAGTTTACTGTCCTTCAGACATTAGGAGGTCCGGACTGTGGCCAGTGTGAATAGAAATTGTACTGGGATCAGTGGGAGTAAACAGTGCATCTTTGGCATTAGTGGGAGGAATAGTACCACATTGTTGCTGTTAGTGGTAGGAATAGTGCCTCATCATTGGTGTCAATGGGAGAAATAGTGCCCCGTTGTTTGATGTTAGTAACAGGAATTATGCCTCTTTGTTGGTGTCAGTGGTAGGAATAGTATATTGCATCAGTGGCAGAAAAAGTGCCCCAAGGGCCAGATAAAAGCAAGCAAAGGGCCACAGTTTTAAGACAACTGCTCTAGTGGGACCAAGAAGAGGGTTGAGAAGCTGCAGCAGCCAGGCACAGCACTATTGAAAGAAGACTCAAGTGTTTAAGGGGGTGTCCAGGGGCAGCTGATATTGAAAGGTTTTTTTTTACCTTAAAGTGATTGCGGCCTCAGGTGATACACAGAGATTAAACAAAGTCCAGAATTTATACAGCTTGTCTGAGCTTTCAGAAAGCAGGGGTCGGAAGCTGAAGTTACACTCGGCAGAGTTCAGTGAGAGCTGATTGGAGGGAAGAAACACACACTCCCTTCACACAGCACACAGGAACAGAGCTGAGACTGTCAATCACAGGCTATGTGTTTGAGCTCCCTCCCCTGTCAATTTTTTTCACCTAGGAGGACAATGTCTATCTACTGTTGAGCCTCTAATCCCAAGGAATCCATCTATAGGCCTCAGTGAGTCTGGATTATTTTCATACACAGGGAATTCCCCTTTGGGGTTCCCCATGACGCTTTGAACATTCATCTCCATTTCATATAAAACTGAACCTACATTTGTTTGATGGGGATGAGAAGGATAGCAACTCCCTATGGCTGTGCTGTGTTTTTGTTTTTAACCTACATGGAGTGACTGCATGTATTCAACTGTAACAACTAGATTTAATATCCTACCCACTCCTGAAGAAGGAGTGTCTATAGAAGACTCTGAAACGCGTCGGTTGAAGGATATCTCATGCCTATCATCATTTTGCATAAGTTGTACTATCAGTTGCTATTGTAATGTATACACCATGTTATTTGTTTTAATTATGCATTATCAATAAATATAATTTTTATTTTACTGATTGTATACCTATCTAAGTGCCGGTAAAGTCCAAATCCCAAGGGGAACTGTTCTTTCTGCTTGATACCTAGGATGTTGGCACTATGAATCAATCACTGATTATCTCTATTTAACCGGTTCCAGTACCAGTTCTGGGAGGATGTCTTCCCATGTGCGTGCCTCCCATGTACCCCCTGGTGCGCACTCTGTGACCGCTGTGTTCTTTGGACACAGCTGATCACAGATCGGGGTAAAGGGCCAATTACAACGGCCCTTTATCATGTAATCAGCTGTGTCCAATCACAGCTGATAATATGTAAACAGACTTGCCCAATATCAGCATTCCTTTCCTCACACGCTGTCACTGTGTGAGGAAAGGAGAGCCAATAACCGGCAAGTCTGACAGGGCACAATGAGTACATTCTTTACACTGATATTCAGGGCATTGATCATCAGTGCTCGGATTATCAGTGCAGCCCCATCAGTGCCAATCACTGGCTATCAGTTCGCCTATCAGTGCCCATTAGTGACATCTAATAATGCAGCTTCATCAGTGCCTATCAGTGCAGCTTATAAGTCCCCATCTGTGCCACCTTATCCATGGCAATCAGTGCCACCTCCTCAGTGCAGCCTCATCAGTGCCCATCAGTGCAGCCCCACCAGTGCCCATAATTGCCCATCAGCGCAGCCCCATCAGTCGCAATCATTGGCTATCCGTGCTGCCTATCAGTGCCCATTAGTAACGCCTAATAGTGCAGCTTCATCAGTGCCTATCAGTGCAGCTTAACAGTCCCCATCAGTGCCGTCTTATCCATGGCCATCAGTGCCACCTCCTCAGTGCAGCCTCATCAGTGCCCATCAATGCAGCCCCACCAGTGCCCATAATTGCCCATCAGTGCAGCCCCATCAGTGCTGATCAGTGGCTACCAGTGCTGCTTATCAGTGCCCATTAGTGATGCCTAATAGTGCAGCTTCATCAGTGCCTCCCCATCAGTGCCTATCAGTGCCCATCAGTGCTGCCTTATCCATGGCCATCAGCGCCACCTCCTCAGTGCAGCCTCATCAGTGCAGCCCCACCAGTGCCCATAATTGCACATCAATGCAGCCTCATCCGTGCCCATCAGTGAAGAAGAAAAATTACTTATTTGCTAAATTTTATAACAGAAATACTTTTTTTCGTTTGTTAAAAAAAAAAAAAACCCAGTGGTCATTAAATACCACCAGAAGAAAGCTGTATTTGTCTCCAAAAAATTAGACAATGTCATTTGGGTACTGTTGCATGACCGCGCAATTGTCATTCAAAGTGTGAAAGCTGAAAATTGGCCTGGGCAGGAAGGGGGTAAAAGTGGACGACAGGGAAGTGGTTAAAAAAAAAGTTCTCTTCTACAGTTTTCAAAGACAGTTTACATAATTCTCTTTTCTATATACAGTGGGGCAAAAAAGTATTTAGTCAGCCACCAATTGTGCAAGTTCTCCCACTTAAAAAGATGAGAGAGGCCTGTAATTGTCATCATAGGTAAACCTCAACTATGAGAGACAAAATGTGGAAACAAATCCAGACAATCACATTGTCTGATTTGGAAAGAATTTATTTGCAAATTATGGTAGAAAAAGAGTATTTGGTCACCTACAAACAAGCAAGATTTATATCTCTCACAGACCTGTATCTTCTTCTTTAAGAGGCTCCTTTGTCCTCCACTCATTACCTGTATTAATGGCACCTGTTTGAACTTGTTATCAGTATAAAAGACACCTGTCCACAACCTCAAACAGTCACACTCCAAACTCCACTATGGTGAAAACCAAAGAGCTGTCGAAGGACACCAGAAACAAAATTGTAGACCTGCACCAGGCTGGGAAGACTGAATCTGCAATAGGCAAGCAGCTTGGTGTGAAGAAATCAAGTGTGGGAGCAATAATTAGAAAATGGAAGACATACAAGAATACTGATAATCTCCCTCGATCTGGGGCTCCACGCAAGATCTCACCCCACGGGGTCAAAATAATCACAAGAACGGTAAGAAAAAATCCCAGAACCACACGGGGGGACCTAGTGAATGACCTGCAGAGAGCTGGGACCAATTTAACAAAGGTTACCATCAGTAACACGCTACGCCGCCAGGGACTCAGATCCTGCAGTGCCAGACGTGTCCCCCTGCCTAAGCCAGTACATGTCCGGCCCGTCTGTGGTTTGCTAGAGAGCATTTGGATGATCCAGAAGAGATTTGGGAGAATGTCATATGGTCAGATGAAACCAAAGTAGAACTGTTTGGTAGAAACACAACTCGTCATGTTTGGAGGAGAGAGAATGCTGAGTTGCAACCAAAGAACACCATACCTACTGTGAAGCATGGGGGTGGCAACATCGTGCTTTGGGGCTGTTTCTCTGCAAAAGGAACAGGACGACTGATCCGTGTACATGAAAGAATGAATGGGCCCATGTATCGTGAGATTTTGAGTGCAAACCTCATCCCATCAGCAAGGGCATTGAAGATGAAACGTGGCTGGGTCTTTCAGCATGACAATGATCCCAAACACACCGCCTGGGCAACGAAGGAGTGGCTTTGTAAGAAGCATTTTAAGGTCCTGGAGTGACCTAGCCAGTCTCCAGATCTCAACCCCACCTTTGGAGGGAGTTGAAAGTCCGTGTTGCCCAGCGACAGCCCCAAAACATCACTGTTCTATAGGAGATCTGCATGGAGGAATGGGGCCAACATACCAGCAACAGTGTGTGACAACCTTGTGAAGACTTACAGAAAACGTTTGACCTCTGTCATTGCCAACAAAGGATATATAACAAAGTATTGAGATGAACTTTTGATATTAACCAAATACTTATTTTCCACCATAATTTGCAAATAAATTATTTCCAAATCAGAGAATGTGATTGTCTGGATTTGTTTCCACATTTTGTCTCTCATAGTTGGGGTTTACCTATGATGACAATTACAGGCCTCTCTCATCTTTTTAAGTGGGAGAACTTGCACAATTGGTGGCTGACTAAATACTTTTTTTGCCCCACTGTATATAGGTTTTATAAATATAAAAAGTAACATTTAAAAAAAAATTGTATAGTAGACCGAACAACTGTGCATGCAGCTTGCTGAGTGGAGGGGTTAAGAAGATAATGATTTAAACTGGAAAGTTTGCACAGGTTTTTTCGCTCTCTACGGTAAGCCAATCGCTATGGAAACGGGCAAACTTCATGAAAACTGGCTGCCAAACTGCCTGCGAACAAAGCTTAGAACTGGCTGTCTCTCCACACCAGCAGATTCAGAATACAATCAATGCTTTCTCCATTCCTCTTTCTTGGGATATTTATTTTTCCTGCCCTGGACGAGACCTCAAGTAAAATCCAGGATTTTTTTTTTTTTCGCAGTTCTGGTGCTTTCTTGTATTTTCATATTATTATTACAGGCAGGTTGGAAGGAGGACGCCAAGTCCTGCATGAGCCAGTGATCCGGTGAGGTGGAACTATTTTCTTTTACTTGAATTTCCCCATATGTAAAATTCTTGTTTCTCCAACTACCGGCGTTCCGTGCCGGGCCCCGGGGACGCAGGTGCTTCCTGTCGACTGCAGATTATTTTTATTATAATCCTTGTGTTTTTATGAGGTTTAGGGCTCTGCACACAGCTGACATATTCATGATCGCGTTCTCGAGAAGAACAGAAGTGCTCAGAAGTTTAAGAGAAGTAGTTCAAGAGATGAGAGGGAGCCATTTGTTTAAGAGATGGAGGGCAGCTGAAGTCCTTAAAGTGTAAACCCTAACAATGAACTTCTCTTATTTGCTCTCGTTTGGTCTGTTGAATATATTCTCAACCTTTTTTTAGTTGCGGCACCCTTTAAAATTATGTAAAATGTAGAGGCAAAAAACGTAAATGTTACTTATCAATGGGAAACCGGAACCTGGGACAAGGCACACAAATGCCTTGATTAAATTAACTTCACATCAAAAGCTCCCCTTTACATCAGAGCCCCACCCTCCCCTCTCACATGAGAGCCCCTCCATCACATCAGAGGTCCCTCCATCACATCAGAGGTCCCCCATCACATCAGAGGTCCCCATCACATCAGAGGCCTCCCATCACATCAGCGGTCCCCCCCCCATCCCATCAGAGGTCCCTCCATCACATCAAAGGGCTTCCATCCCATCAAAGATCTTTCATCACATCAGAGGTTTTTGCCGACACAGCAGAGATCCTCCTTCACATCAGAGGTCTTCCATCACATCAGAGGTTCCCTATCACATCAGAGGTCTCCTATCACATCAGAGGTCCCCCTATAACATCAGAGCCCCTCCTTCAAATTAGAGGTCCCCCTATCACATCAGAGGTCCCCCGAACAAAAGAGGTCTTCCATCACATCAGAGGTCCCCCGAACAAAAGAGGTCTCCCATCACATCAGAGGTCTCTCCATCACATCAGAGGTTTCTTCATCACAGCAGAGGTCCTCCTTCACTTTAAAAAGTCCCCCATCACATTAGAGGTCCTCGTTCACATCAGAGGTCTACCATCACATCAGAGGTTCCTCCATCACATGAGAGGTCCTCCTTACATCAGAGGTCCTTCTTCACATCAGAGGTCTTCCATCACATCAGAGGTCCCCCCATCGCATTAGAGTTCCTCCATCACATCAGAGGTCCCCATCACATCAGAGGTCCTCCCATCGCATTAGAGTTCCTCCATCACATCAGAGGTCTTCTTTCCTGTTGGCACAATCAACCGGTGGATAAAAAGTCTGAAAGAAGTACACCTATGTAGCAATCACACTTACTCTGGGTTCACACTAGTGCGATGCGGGAAGCAGCATGATTCCAGCACCGGTTTCCGCATCGCTCCTCTCCTGCAGGCAGTTCACACTGCATTTTGCGAACCACTGCGGGTGTCATTAACAAAGTTATTGACACCCCCAGTTTAGTTCACAGATCGCAGTGCAAACTGTGAACTCGCACAGGAATCGGATCGCATAGGTGAGAACACCCATGCGATCCGATTCTAGTGCGGGGAAAAACAAGTCCCTGCATGATTTTCTGTGCGAATCCAATGCAAGTTCAGCCATACAACTGTATGGCTGAACTCGCATTGCTCAGAGATCGCATGTGATCGGCACCTGCAGTGCGGGTGCCAATCGCATGCGATCTCTGAGCTCGCGCTAGTGTGAACCCGGGCTTAAGAACTGGTAAGCTGCAATATATCACATCTTGGGCTTACTTGCACTTTAAAGCAAACCTGTACTTGGTCACGCAGGGCTACATCTTTCACTGCCAGAGACACTTTTGCGATTTTTGCACACGTTAAATGCAAATTTTAGGCCTGAAGATTAGTTAAAACCCCCAAACATTGTATGTTTTCTGAAAGCGGAGACCTTAGAGAATAAAATGGCGGTAGCTGCAGTTTTTTTATGTCACAGGATATAAGCGCACATGTTTATCAAACATATAAATATACAGGCTGAATATCAGGCGGTATTGGAAGGTTCAAAAGAAACTGGACAACATTCGACCCGTGTGTGTATGGCAGCCGGTCTGACATAAGCCGGCCGAACACCAGGCTTCTGTCAAAGGGGCATGAACGAAAAAGGTCTGCCGATCATCATCCGATCAGCACTCTCAGCCAATGCTTGAAAGCGCTGACCGGTGTGTTCTGGTGGGGGGGGGGGGCGTCCCCTTGTCAGAACACAATAGTACAGAAGGGGAGATCGCTGTACTAACCTTGAATAGTTAGTACATCGGCTCCTCCTGAGTTCCTCAGTTTTTTACGTTCAACCTGCTGAACGAAAAAAACTGCTAGTGTGTGCCACAATTAACAATGCTGCTGTCCAAAGTTCCCCCCATGTGCTCCTTTATCCAAAGATGTGTCTCTCTAATACAGGAGGTCTGGTATTTAACAGATCACCAGGTGAAAACAGAGGGAGGAAAAAGCCTAAAAATAGAAAACAAATGCAGCCACCACATCTAATGATCAGTAATCTGCAATATATTACATTATTGGTTTGGGGTTTATTACCGCTTTTAGGATGCCTATAGAACTGGCCTTGACCTTATCAACTCCAATATTTGTTTCAGAAATGATTATCCCGATAATACAAAGGTTTATTTTCATGTATACAAATAAAGATCAGTATCAGTATGTGTGTCTGCTCTGTACACAGAACATAGAAATATTCTCTATTGACCAGTAAACCACACAATATTACAAGACCCAGCATTTGCAGATTTAGTTTCCTTTAAGTCCTGCAATACAATAAATATGCTGATTTGTATAGATCAAGGGCCAACTTCCATTTGCTGTTTGTAACCCTATAGTGCGCAGATAACAATTCATTGTTCTATTGTCAACTTACTTGGAGAAAAAGTATCTAATTTGTTGGAAGTGCACCTGTTACAGATAATGGAATTTTTATGTTCAGCAGTACAAAGTACAATAGTAAAAATACTGATAGATCGTGATTGCTTTTTTTTAATTGTGTATTATCTCAGCTTAACTGTCTTCCATGTTTTTAGGTTGCCCACAGTGGCGTCACTAGGGTTGGTGTCACACCCCCTCACCACCCAGTATGGCACTGAGCAGGCTAGCGCATCAGCAAGGCTCTCCCCCTATTATTGTTCTCAGTGACCCAATTACTGTCCTCAGTCCCCCAATTCCTGTCCTCGGGCCCTTATTACTGTCCTCATTCCCCCAATTCCTGTCCTCAGGCCCCCATTCCTGTCCTCAGACCCCCATTACTGTCCTTCAAAAACGTATAAAAAGACACCCAGGCAGACCGATAATTAATTGATGCACAGGGTGGTTCCAAATCAGAACCATATCCCTACGCTGGGTCACCCACCTAAATTTAACAGGTGTGGTTCCTTAAGGTCATGTATAAACTGAAAACAATGGGGATTTAAGATCACCAAGAAACCTTATTGAGGAACACTCTGGACCTAAAAAGCTATTACTGTCCTCTGTCCACCCCCACCCCAATAATGTCCTCAGTCCCCGAAATAATGCACTCAGCAATCCCCATTAATGTCCTCAGCAAACCCCATTACAGTCCTCAGGTTTCCCCCCCAGTGTGCCCCATTACTGTCCCCAGGTTCCCCCCACAGTGCCCCATTACTGTCCTTAGGTTCCTCCCCCCTCCAGTGCCCCATTGCTGTCCTTAGCTCACCCCTCACAGCGCCCTATTGCTGTCCTCAGCTCCCGCCCCCCACAGTGCCCCATTACTGTCCTCAGCCCCCCACCCCCCACAGTGCCCCATTACTTTCCTTAGCCCCCTCATTGCCCCATTACTGTCCTCAGGTCTCCCCCCAGTGCCCCATTACTGTCCTAAGGTTCCCCCCACAGTGCCCCATTAATGTCCTTAGCTCACCCCTCACATAGCCCTATTGCTGTCCTAAGCTCCCCCCCCTCACCCCCCACAGCGCCCATTACTATCCTCAGCCCCCCACAGTGCCCCATTACTGCCCTCAGGTCCCGTTCCCCTAGAGCACCCCATTACTGTCCTTAGCTTACCCCTCACAGCGCCCTATTGCTGTCCTCAGCTCCCGCCCCTCACAGCGCCCCATTACTGTCCTCAGCCCAAACAGCCCAAACCCCCTCAAAGTGCTCCATTACTGTCCTCAGCCCCCCCCAATGCCCTATTACTGTCCTCAGGTCCCCCCAGTGCCCCATTACTGTCCTCAGCTCCCCTCTGCCCCCATTACTGTCTTCAGCTCCCCCTTCCCCTATTGCTATCCTCAGCAAACACACACCCCCACCTCGCCCCCTCATCGCTCCTCCTCCTGTCTTACCTTACATAGACAGTCTGGAGGGTTGGAGACACAGCAGGTCTGGACAGAGGGCAGGAGCTACCAGCTGGTGATTGGTTGCTAGGACTACTCTGCATCCAAACAAGCAGTCACTCGCTGTTAACTTGGGCAGCCCCACACTCTATCCTGAGCTGTTCTGCCTCCCGCAGACGGCTCCTGCCTTAGAGAATGACAGCAGCAGCAGTGCCGCGGCTTGTAAATGGCAGGACAGGTGTCACCCCTCTGGCGGGTTTCACCCGGGTGTGGTCCAGTTTTTTTGGGAGGAAGGGAAATCTCCCCTTCCAGGTGCCACATTCTCTTGCATCCATTCTCCATCTTTAAAGAGAACTTGTTACAAAAAATGCATCATTTAGTGGGATAAAAAAAAGTTTAGTAAATAATAAAAAAATAAAAAAATAAAGTTATGCCTAGGCACTTAAAATCCCCCCAAAAAATGTAGTAGACAGCTGAAGCCCGCTGTCGGCTGAGGTCACAGAGCCGGTCCAGGCTCAGGCAAGATTGCGACCATATGGTCGGGATCCACCCACATGCCTGGACCAACAAAGCCTCTCTGAGAGCCTGAGCCGGCCGCTCCCACAGCCCAGCACTCCAGTGAGCACGGGGGGGGGGGGTCAGAGCAGAGAGCCACCAGCTCTCTGCTCATGGAGCTCTGAGAACTGACCGACCGGCGGTGTTAGATCGCTCGGTTCTCAGAGTTAGAGTTAACGGGGGACAGATGCAGCATCGGACTCTTTAAAAACACTTAAAATCCCCCCCCCCCCCCCAATTTTTTTTTAGTCCCCCTACCCCCACATACATGTACCTATGAACGTAGGTACTTTCCTCCGCTTCAAAAATGTGCTCATGTACTAAATTTTGGCACGGAGTCAAGTGTGTTTTGCGACATGATGCATTTGGGGCATTTGGGGTACTATTAAGAAATAATGACACTGTAAACATATCACGAAATTTAGGAAACGCGGGCAGAAACACGTGTTTCCACTATGCCCAGATGCGAACTAGGCCTAAGAGCATAAGGATGGCACTCAAAAGTAATGGCACGGAATGCATTGTCCCTTACCGTGCGTTGTAATGTCTGTGAGAATCGGAAAATGGCCATCAAGCTCACTTTAAGTAGAGACTTCAGTTTGAGTTTCAGTTGAATTTACTGTATTTCTGGAGACGCATGTCTGCATTAGTAAAAGGAAAATAATGTACAGGTGTATCCATTGCCAACGGAAAAAATGTGCTCACATTCTAAAATTACTGCATTCTTGAAAATCCAGACAGGAATATAAAAATTGATCTTAAATATCCAGACAAAATTGTGCATAAAAGACGCCTTTTACCTGAGGCGTTTAATATTACCCTTCATTTTAATAAAGGAGAAAATATCATGAAAATAATAGGATTTTTATAACAGCTTACCTGTAAAATCCTTTTCTTGGAGTACACCACGGGACACAGAGCTAGTCATTACATAATGGGTTAAGGGTCACCAGCGGTGATTGGACACTGGCACAACCAATGGAAGACAGTTCCCCTCCATATAACCCCTCCCATCAGGGAAGTACCTCAGTTTTGTAGCAAAGCAGTAAGGTTCCCATAAGAAGGGTGGGACCTCTGTGTCCCGTGGTGTACTCCAAGAAAAGGATTTTACAGGTAAGCTGTTATAAAAATCCTATTTTCTTTATCGTACACCACGGGACACAGAGCTAGTCATTACATAATGGGACGTCCCAGAGCAATGCTCATATGAAGGGGGGGGGAGACACAGATCAAACAGGCCGCTTGCGGACCAGAAGCCCTATACTGCTGCCTGCAGCACCCTTCGCCCGAAGGCGGAATCCTCATGTCCTTTCACATCTATTTGATAGAATTTGGAAAATGTATGGACTGAAGACCAAGTTGCAGCCTTACAGATCTGAGCCATCGAAGCCTGGTGGTGCACTGCCCATGAAGCACTTATCGCCCTGGTAGAGTGCGCCTTAACAGGAAAAGGAGGAGTCCTGTTCTTTAAACCATAAGCTTGAACAATTACTTGTCTAATCCACCTGGAAATGGTGGATTTTGATACCGCTTGGCCCTTCTTGGGACCATCTGGTAAAATAAACAAAACATCTGTTTTACGTATCTGAGCGGTTGCTTGCAGATACACCCTTACCGCTCTCACTAGATCTAGAGAGTGTAATAATTTTTCCCCCGCCGTCCGCGGGTTTGGAAAAAAGGAAGGCAGAACAATGTCTTGATTCAAGTGAAAAGCCGACACCACCTTAGGCAGAAAAGCCGGATGGGGTCGTAGTACGATTTTGTCCTTGTGACAAATTGGATAAGGCTCTTTACAAGAAAGAGCTGCTAGCTCTGATACTCTCCTAGCAGAAGCTATAGCAATCAGAAAGGCCAACTTCCTACTCAATATAATTAAAGGAATATGGCGAATAGGTTCAAAAGGTTGCTTTTGCAACACTGACAATACCAAATTCAAATCCCATGGACACAAGGGAGTCCTAACTGGAGGATTTATCCTCAGTACCCCCTGAATGAATGTCCGAACTAGGGAGTGAGATGCCAATGGTCTCTGAAAGAAGACTGATAGAGCCGATATTTGCCCTTTGATGGTGCTAAGGGCTCATTTCATATCCACTCCTAACTGGCAAAAAGCAAGAATCCTACTTATTTCATATTTCAGAGGATTCCAACTTCTGGATTCACACCAGGAAACGTATGCTTTCCAGACTCTATGATAGATGAGTCTGGAGGCTGGCTTTCTAGCATTAATGAGCGTAGAAAGAGCCAGGCCAGAGACCCCTCTCTTTTTCAAAATGTGGGTCTCAGCAGCCAGGCCGTCAAATTTAGCCTTTGTAAGGAAGGGTGGAATACTGGACCCTGTGACAACAGGTCGTGTCGAAGTGGAAGCTTCCAGGGCCTTCCTATTGCCATTTTTACGATCTCGGCGTACCAAGGCCTCCTGGGCCAGTTTGGGGCCACTAGGATTACTGGTATTCCCTCCTCCTTGATCCTGCGAAGCAGTCTTTGTAGAAGAGGGATCGGAGGGAATGCATAGATCAGTGAGAACTGATTCCATGGAGTTATTAGAGCGTCTGTCCCGTAGGCTAGAGGATCTCTCGTTCTGGACACAAAGTTGTCCAATTTCTTGTTGAACCTGGAAGCTAGCAGGTCTACATCTGGGTTTCCCCATCTCAGACATATGGCCTGAAAGATCTCTGGGTGAAGAGACCACTCTCCTGGTAGCAGCTGCTGACGACTCAGGTAGTCTGCTTGCCAGTTTTCTATCCCTGGAATGAAGATTGCAGAGATGCAAGGTACATGCTCTTCTGCCCATGCCAAGATCCGGTTCACCTCTCTTTGGGCTGCCCGACTGTGGGTGCCTCCTTGGTGATTGATGTAAGCTACTGCAGTAGCATTGTCGGATTGAACCCGAACTGGGTAGCCCTGTAACCTGTATGTCCAGGTTTTGAGGGCTAGATATACTGCACGGATCTCTAGCACGTTGATGGGCAGGATCCCCTGAGTCTTGGCCCAGGTTCCCTGGGTAGAAGCCTCCTCGAATACTGCACCCCAGCCCGATAGGCTGGCATCCGTAGACACCACCTTCCAGGCTGCTGGGAGGAAGCACTTTCCCTTCCGTAAATTCTTGGCTTCTAGCCACCAATTGAAGCTGTGGCGTACTTGTGAGGACAGGCGCATGGGTATATCCAGAGCTTGGCTCTTTCTGTTCCAGGAGGCTAAAATATTGCCTTGAAGTAGTCTCGAATGAAACTGGGCGTAAGGGACCGCCTCGAAGGAGGCTACCATCTTTCCCAATAGTCTCATGCAAAGGCGAATAGACGGCCTCTTGTTTGCTTTGACCTTGTGGATCAGGTCTTTCAGAGACTGTATCTTTGGCTCTGGCAGGTATACCCTGTTTTGGGCTGTATCTATGATCATGCCCAGGTACACTATCCTTCTTTGGGCCTGGAGAGAGGATTTTTGTAAGTTTATAATCCATCCTAAATGCTCCAGGTATCCTACTGTAGTGTCTACAGCGTGATCCAATCCCTCCTTTGACTGATCTATTAATAGTAGATCGTCTAGATAGGCTGTTACCGCAATGCCCCGTGTTCTCAGGTTTGCTAACAGAGGAGCTAGCACCTTTGTGAATACTCTGGCCGCGGTGGCTACACCAAATGGCAGGGCCACAAATTGAAAGTGGCGATCTTCTACCGCAAACCTTAGGAATCTTTGGTGAGCGGGGAGGATTGGTATGTGTAGATATGCGTCTTTGATATCTATGGACGCAATGAATTCTCCGCCTTTTAAAGTAGCGACCACGGATCGAATCGTTTCCATTCGAAAATGGCGAACGTTCAGAAACCGGTTTAGATTTTTTAGATCCAGGATGGGTCTGACTTCTCCGTTCGGTTTTGGAATCACAAAGAGGTTTGAGTAAAAACCTGAACCTCGCTCCTTTTGGGGTACCTCTGTAACCACACCTTGAGCTATTAAGTGATTCAAACCTTTGAAGAAGGATCCTCTTTTTTGTGGATCCTTGGAGAGTCTTGAACTTCGGAATTGAGAAGATGGGATCTCTCGAAATTCCAGTTTGTACCCTGAGGATATTGTGGATACCACCCATTTGTCCTGGGTTTCTGTCCGCCAAGTCGCTGAGAACTGACGAAGCCTTCCCCCCACTCGGCCGAGCGGGGGCGCCCCTTCAATGAGGGGTTTTGGGGGCTTGCTTATTAGCTCTTGAACCCCACGGCTTCTTGT
The DNA here is from genome assembly GCA_029206835.1 of Rana muscosa. Lineage (NCBI taxonomy): Eukaryota > Metazoa > Chordata > Amphibia > Anura > Ranidae > Rana > Rana muscosa. Next base: position 11,695,708 of record CM055128.1, read on the forward strand.
TCTTCTGAGCCTGTTCTTTGGCTTTTGTGGGCGGCTGAAAAGGCCGTCGCCACTGGCTGGAGTCAGATTTCCCGGGAGCTGGGGAGAGAGTGTGTTTAAAACAAGGTCTCTTGTTTTTCTTTTTCTCAGGTAAAAGTGTCGTTTTACCACTTGATATCTTTTGGATATATCTTTCTAAATCTTCCCCAAAAAGGCGTTCGCCATGGAACGGGAAACTTGCCAACAACTTTTTGCATGGGGCTTCCGCTGACCAATGCTTAAGCCAAAGTACTCTGCGCATCTGTACCAGCTGGAGTGTAAGGCGTGATGCCTGTATGATAGAATCTCTCATGGCATCCACTGTGAAGCATAAGGCTTTAGGCAAATTCTCCCAATTTTTAGCCTGCTCTGAAGGCAGCTCCTTCAGCCCCTGCTTTACCTGTTGGCTGACGACCTGACACATACCGACTGCTGCTACTGCAGGTTGGATAATTGAGCCGGCCAAAAGGAAGGAGGATTTCAGTAGGGATTCCAACTTCTTCTCAGAAGGATCTTTAAACACTTGTACATTATCCACTGGACATGTCAGGTTTTTATTTACACAAGAAATAGCCGCATCTACCGTAGGCAGGCTTAATTTCTTTAAAAAATTTTCCTCCATAGGATAAAGAATGTTAAACTTTTTTGGAGGTGAAAAACGCTTATCTGGATGTTGCCAGTCTGCGTACAATAGATCCTCTAGTAACGGATGAACCGGGAAGGAGCATGCACCTTGCAGGGATCTTAATGATCCTAGGGAGGAGACAGGTTATTCTGTTACCTCCAAAGAGGGTAACCTAAATGCAGCTCGCACGGCTCCTGCATAGCATTGTACCTGTGACTTTAAAATCTGGGATACCGAAAAAGGCTCATCCGATATCCCTGATCCGTCTGACTCCTCATCCTCTGCTGATGTAGCCTCCTCCTCATCCTCCTCCTCCTCAGGTACTTCTGAAGGGAGGTCCAATACTGGAGGAGATCTGCTTCGCTTATTGTCCTTTTTAGAGGATTTAGCGATTAAAGTAGCAATTTTCTCCTCCAGATTATTTAGGGCAGCTGATAAAGTGTCCTCAGTGACATATGCAGGCCCAGGCTTCACTGGGGAAGCCGCCATACCTGACAGAGGTAATGGCTCATCCTGTACAGGTGCATTTGGCAACACAGGAGAGGAAGGTACCGAGTCAGCACAGCTAGAGCCTCCTGTCTCAGGCGGCGGTGCTCTTTTATCTCTTTTTGTCCGCATTACTTCCCCTGGAAGACTTACTGTTTAGACAAAATACAAGGTACCTAAATGCATATACTACCGTGTTCAGTTTAGCAAATACATTAAGTATGCAACTTTTAACACATAACTATGCATAACATGGATGTCTTCTAGGAAGTACCCAGTCCAACCACATGGAGTCTTACGTCCCTGTATAGCTGCTGTGTTTCTCTGCCAGGAACAAGAGAACTAACAAGCTTGCTTGCTGCTGCAGTGCTTTTCACACTGACAGTCTTTTAAATTTGGCGCCGTTTCTGTGCCCGCGCACGCCTTCGGCCCCCCCCCCCCTCCGATAAAGCGCGCTCCCGCGCGCGCGCGGCCTTTAGCGCTATGGTGGTGGCCATAGTGAGAGAGGACTCTCATAAGCCCCTGTCCCCACTTACCTGCATCTGCAGGTGTCTGTGTCGGCCACCGAAAAGGAGGAGCGGGGTGCTCAAGCAAGCTCAGCAGCGGAGGTGACGAGCAGTGTACTTCGCCGAAGCCGACACTGAACAGAGTGAGGTGAGTATATTCAGCTCTTTACTCCCCCCAGTGGTGGAAAAAAAAGAAGACATCCACTTCTTGAAAAAAAGGTCCCAACTTAGTTATGGACCTTCTAATCTTACCTTATCCACGCCGCAGGTTTTTCTGCTGAAAGTTTTCAGACAGATACCAAACTTCACCCTTCACGGTGGGCTATGTGTGCCAACCTTCAGGGATATGGGTTCCTATTTAAAGGATACCTCTCCCCTGGGCCTTGTACAAGACTCTTACCAGGACTTTATAGCGAAATAGCGAAAGTGCTGGATCTTAGAGCCCAGTCCTCCGAAGAGAGACATTACAGGCGACGCCTCATGGATGAGGCCCGGATCCCATCCAGATTCAGCTCATTTGTAGGCGTCTTGGATGGATCCGAAAGCATAGCTCTTTTACCCCCAGAGGGTCTCTTTGGTAGAGCTTTCCTTTAGCACCTCCTAACGCGTCCAACACCTTTCGACACTGGCGAAAAAACTGAGGTACTTCCCTGATGGGAGGGGTTATATGGAGGGGAACTGTCTTCCATTGGTTGTGCCAGTGTCCAATCACCACTGGTGACCCTTAACCCATTATGTAATGACTAGCTCTGTGTCCCGTGGTGTACGATAAAGAAATTTGGACGCTTCCGTCAGATCGTTCTTCTAAGACGTTCATGAAAAAATGTCAAAGCAGTCGGACCTCAAAGTTCTTTTTATTAGACCTCTCAGAACTAGTCTTTGTATTTATGTATGAAATCTGATCTCTGAGATCAGGTTCTGGAGGTCTGTAGAGATATAACAGTGGCAGTGTCCTGAGCATGTTTGCGTGGACTTACAAAGAAATCAATGTAGCCCTCTTTTTTTGGGGGGTGGATTATAAGGAATGAACAAGATATTGCACTAAACCTGTAGATAAATAGGGGAAGAGTAGCTTTGATAATAAAGTTGTCAGTGCCTCCACCCAGGACAGGGTCTCTGTGAACAGAGGGGGTTCCGTTCCCGAGAAATTAACCAGTAATCCAATTTAAAGTAATTGGGAGCAGAAGAACTACTGCAACCAATATATAACATTAACCATAAGTATAGAAATAGTAGCTTTATACAAGAAAAGATTAATAATAGTAAATATTTGCAATGTACAAACAGGTATTATCAGCAAAGGGCCCAATAGAAGTCCTGGTGGAAGTCGTGCACATATGCCCCAGTATATATAGTTATTAATAGAGATACCTTCAGATGAGTGTTGCAGCAAAGTTCAGTTGCAGGGGCCTCTGAGGATGATGCAGCTTCTGTCTTTGTGTCAGAGACCTGAAGACAAGATGAGGGAGTGATATAGGGATCCTCCAACTGTTGTCCAATAAGCCTGGAATGGAGCTTCTCATTGGCAGTTGTCCAACTGACCTGGAATGCAGGTTCTCACCGGCAGGAACTGTGGTGTGGCACTGGAATTTAGTCAACCTATCTACTCTGTGCTATAGTCCCTTCCTAGTAGTTTTTAATAGTTTCTTCTGGCTTGAAGCATGGACAGGACATGTGGCTGAGGCCTCCAGGTATGGATCTTTTTGCATAGTTACATTGATCAAGCTTAGGCCAATGTAAGCATGCATGTGTCATACCTGGATAATCCCCATAGAAGCTGGAAATTACTGTGGTAGACAATGCTAATATAGTGATTGTGGCTGGCTTCCAGGTCCCAAGCCGAGAGGCTGTCCTGCTGCTTGGTGAACACAGAGGGTTGCTCGCTTGGCATGGGCACCATTCAGAGAACACTGTGCATTTTCTCAGTTAATGCAAAGTGTTCTCTGATTGGACAATGTGAAGAGGTGGGGCGATGACATCATAATCTCCACCTCGTCTATTCAGAGAAAGCTTTGCATTCAGTAAAGTGGTAATAAACCCTGCTTGGTCATTTTTACCTACAGGTAAGCCTATAGCAAGGCTTACCTGTTGGTAAAATAAATATCTCCTAAATGTGCACCGTATATGAGATATTCACCCTGGATGCAGCCAGTTACGTCACCAGGTGCTCTGAAGGTCCTTGCCAGACCTTCATGCCTCGTACACACGACCGGTTTTCCCAGCAGGAAAAAAAACGACACTTTTCCCGGCGGGATTCCTCTCAAGCCTGCCTTGCATACACAAGGGCACACAAAAGACCACTGAACTTTTGACTGCCAAGAATGCGGTGACGTCAAAGACTACGACGAGCCGACAAAATTACGTTCTATGCTTCCGCACATGCGTCAAATTGTTTACGAGCGTGCACGTTTTTTTCCCCTCGGGAAAGCATACACACAACGGTTTTCACGACAGGAAAAAGACCGCCAGGAATCTCGGCGGGAAAGAACAAGTTCTCTTTTTTTCCCCCGCAGTTTTATCGTCGGGAAAACTGCGATGGAGCATACACTCGGCCGGTTTTCCCGGCCAAAAGCTGTCATGGCAGTTTTCCTGCTGGGAAAACCGGTCGTGTGTACGAGGCATCAGAGTTTCGTGCTGGAACCGAGGGCTCCAACACATGGAAGAAAGACCAGGGGAAGATGTCAGCCATTTCAGCAGTGACAGTAAAGTGCTGGAGGGCTTAGTTCCAAGGTGAGTATTTCATAATGTGCTAGTATGCAATGCATACTAGCACATTAGGCCATTGCCTTGCAGGTGTTCTTTTTTTCTACAACAGCCATGTCCCGAGTGAATGACCCCTCTACATATATATACTGCTTTTATATATATATATATATATATATATATATATATATATATATATATATACAGTATACGTGATCTGGTTCTTTCAAGGTAAGGGGCGCGAATCACACACAGCGAGAGCCCAGTGGCGGGTACTGCAGACTCGATGTCCACCGGCACCCGCCATCAATCCAGCCGAGAGGCAGAATGGCAGTCTATCTATGTAAACAAGGCAGATTGCCACTCTGACAGGAGTGAAGGCATGGATCCTGTATCTGAAGAGCAGGGACAAGGATCCATGTCTTCTCCTAGTAAAAGCTGCCCCCCCCTTAGTAAAAGCATTGCATACTAGCTCATTATGAAATACTTATGTAGCGCTACCCCCACTTAAGAGAGCCGCTAGTTTGATTTCGGGCCCTGTATAAAGCACCGCCAACCCCCGGCAATCTTACTTGACCCACTCTGGCACAGCTAGTCTAGGGATTATACCTATCACAATCAACAGTATTGCAAGGAGTAATCTCTTTGCAGTAAGACAACACACTGAGGCGAGAGATCAAATATAATAGTTTTACTTCTATATCAAAAGGCATAGGCAGAACAGAACACATGCAACTTGCTTACAGAGCCCTGTAGCAATAGGTGTAGCACACAACAATGGCCCAGCGCGGTAACCCACCGCACGCAGCTATTATGGTGTACGCGCCCTGTGGCGCACTAAACAATATTCTATCTCCCCTCCCTGGTCAGGCCTGACATAGAAGGAATCTCAGTCTTTTCACTTAGTATTTCTTCGCATTCAAACTTTCGGTGGTGCACTTGATGAAACAGTTTCTTGTTCATACATCACGGGACACAGAGCAGCATAGTCATTACTATGTGGGTTATATAGAATTACCTTCAGGTGCTGGCACTGGCAACTTCCAAAACAGGAAGTACCCTCCCCTATATAAGCCCCTCCCATCCGGGAGCACCTCAGTTTTTTGCCAGTGTCTAAGGTGTTGGCCAAGGTTAACATGTATTCATCTGGGCTTGTGTACAGGTTCTCTGGGCCTTAGCAAGCTATTCCGGATCCGACCAAAAAAGCTTCATAGCTAAACGGTCGGTACCCGGGCCTTGCAGAGAAGAGCAGGGTTTTGCCTGTAATGCCTCTCTTAGGAGGGCTGGACCCTGGGATCCAGAGCTCTGGTCATACCCAAAACCAAGAGGCTATCTGTGCAGGGTGCTATACAGGTCCAGGGGAGTGGAATCCTTGGGAACCCGGTCCCTGAAGGTCTAGTACAATGCCTGCCGTGAGAGGTGAAGTTTGGGCTTCTGTGGACCAAACAAAGTCCTGCGGCGGGGAAAAGGTAAGTGGGGGCCCCTCAGGAACTTGGTTCTATTGAGGGGACCCCCAAGCCTAATATGTCTTTCTGCCTGTTACCTAAAGGTATTCCCGCTAATGGCTGTATATGCCTAAGAAATCCTAGAAATGTCTTTTCATAAGGAAGTTTTAAAAACTGTAAACCTAGAAATGTTTTTCATAAAGGGGGTTTAAAAAAAAAAAAAAAAAAAGACAAAGTGCGGTACCTGTGTTTGTCCACTAGAGGCCACTGTGGAACGTCTTTTTTTCTTGGGACTATTCCTTCCATGGTGAAAGTCCAGGCAGATGAGTGAGCTCTCTATCAGGGAAGCTGCATTCCTCTGTCATGCTGCCAAGTAGTTTCCTTCCATCCCCGAGTCCTGGTGAAACAGGGACCCTGGCTCCTCTCCCTACATGGCGCCAAGAGCGCACACGTGCACGCGCGCGTGCGCGCACACACGCTTTCTTTTTATAAGATTTAGCTTAAAAAAAGGGTGCGGAGCCTGGCGGATGACGCGCTCTGTGCGCCCAGCGCTTCTGCGCATGTGCGGGCGTCCCAGCAAGATAAAAGGACTCAGTTCCACACTGCTTGCTATGGACACAGAGCATGAAAAGGAGCTGGTAGCATGGTATAGGGGCTTACAGCGGGCGGTTGATACAGGCATCCCCAGAAAGACGCATTAGTAGACACCCACTGATGTACATAGCAGCAAATTGCATTAGACTATTTCAGTAAAGGGGTGTATTGCGGCTGGAATACCTCAGCTTTGAACTAAGGAATATGCCGCCTAAAAAACTCAGAGATATACCTCTCAGGAAGTGTAGGGGGTCTCCATCGGGCTCTGAGGATCTGGAGCAGTCATCTGCACCTTCCTCCCCTGAGAAATCAGAGGTTAATACCCATAAGGAACCCCCGGGAGTGCCAGGTACTGCGGCTGTCCTCAGTCCACCTGCTCCTGCATATATAACAGAGGAGGTTTTTGCCTCAACTCTGGAGGGATTGGAGCAGAGATTGGCAGCATTGATCGCTTCTTCTCTACAGGAAAGAAAGCGCGCCAGATCTCCATCCCCTCCATTAGAGTGCCTGTTGGCAGAGCAACAGTCCCAGGAAGGGACTGACCTACCTGAAGGGGATCAGGAGGAGGTTAACTCTGTTTTTGAGGAATCGACAGTAGATGAACCATTTTCAGCATCAAAGACTGAAAGATTGTGGGTCCAGACCCTAACTGACATGGTTCGATCTGCATTTAAAATGCCTCTTGTTGAACCATCAACTACTGCTGTCTCCTCGTTGGGGTCGCTAAAAGCTCCCCAGATTAATTGCTCCTTTCCAATTCATCCATTATTGGAAGGACTTATATACCAGGACTGGGAACATCCTGATAAACTATTTGTTCCACCTAAGAAATTTCAGGTGATCTATCCCATGGAGGAAAAATTCACCCAGAGATGGAATGTTCCTACGGTGGACGCAGCCATCTCTTCTGTGAACAGTTCACTGACATGTCCAGTAGATAATGTTCAAATGTTCAAAGATCCAGTAGATAAAAAATTGGAATCTTTATTAAAATCTGCTTTTTCCACAGCAGGGGCTGTTACACAGCCAGCAGTGGCAGCTATTGGGGTCTGCCAAGCTTTAAAGGATCAAATGAAAATGGTCCTGAGGGATTTGCCAGACCAGCAGGCCCAGGCTCTGGCTGATCTGCCTAGAGCATTATGCTTTGCGGTTGACGCCATCAAGGATTCTATCCATCAGGCCTCCCGCCTCACGCTGTCTTTGGTACATATGCGTAGGCTTCTGTGGCTCAAGAACTGGTCTGCTGAGGCTCCCTGTAAGAAGCTCTTAGTTAGCTTCCCATTTCATGGAGAACGCCTTTTTGGCGAAGACCTGGATAAATATATCCAGAAGATTTCCAGTGGTAAAAGTACTCTCTTACCAATTAAAAAGAGGTCTAGGGGTCCGTCTTTTAAGAGGACTACCTCTCCTATCCCTGGGACGTCTGCTACTAAGCAGTTCCGACGGCCTCCTCGGTCAAACTCAGGAGGTAAAAATCAGGGACAGTCACAGGGTAATAAAAAGCCCTGGATCCGAAGAGGTACTAAACCAGCCTCCAAGTCAAGCCTATGAAGGGCTGCCCCCACTCAAACGGGTGGGGGGAAGACTTCAGTTGTTCACAGAGACCTGGCGGGAGACGATCAAAGACAGATGGGTGCTCTCCGCAGTAACTCGGGGATACAAGTTGGAGTTAAAAGAGTCTCCTCCTTCCCATTTTATGTGGTCAGGCATGCCAAAAGACCCTCTGAAAAGAAGGTGTCTCCTAGTGGCGTTAGAACAACTATTGCTCCAAGGAGTAATTATGGAGGTTCCTATGGAAGAGTGGGGGTTGAGTTTCTACTCAAACCTTTTCACAGTCCCGAAACCAAACGGGGACATAAGACCCATATTGGACCTAAAGAGTCTAAACAAATTTCTAAACGTCCGGTCCTTCCGGATGGAGTCGATCCGATCGGTCACCGCTGCCCTACAGGGGGAGGAATGGTTAGCCTCGATCGACATCAAAGATGCTTACTTGCATGTTCCCATCTTTCCAGGTCATCAAAAATTTCTACGCTTTGCAGTAGAAGGGCGCCATTTTCAGTTCAGAGCCTTACCATTCGGTCTGGCCACAGCACCACGAGTGTTCACAAAAATTCTGGCCCCACTGTTGGCCGATCTAAGTACACGAGGTGTAACGATAATGGCATACCTACACGACCTGTTGTTGATGGACCACTCAGTTGCCAAGCTAGAAGTGGTAATTGTCGATACAATCAAGTATCTAGAATCTCACGGTTGGGTCATCAACCTGGACAAGTCAGCCCTACAGCCAGTGAAAAACCTGGTATATCTAGGGCTACGGCTGGATTCAGACCAGAGGAAGATTTTCTTACCTCTAGACAAGGTATCCTCTCTGAGGGGCTTGGTCCGTCTGCTTTGTGCAAAAAGACAGCCGTCCATACGCCTGTGCATGAGGCTGCTAGGAAAGATGGTAGCATCATTCGAAGCTGTGCCATATTCCCAATTCCACTCAAGGAATTTACAGAGGGCCATATTGTCAGCCTGGAATGGAAAGATTCAGGCTCTAGACTTCCCGATGGCTTTGTCCCCTTCCGTTCGGAAGAGTCTCTGCTGGTGGTTGATTCTCCAGAAGGGAAAACCCTTCAGTCCGATATCCTGGAAGGTGGTCACTACAGATGCCAGCCTTATAGGCTGGGGGGCAGTACTGGAGCAATGGTCTCTCCAGGGCAGATGGTCAAATGTAGTAAGAACCCTGCCCATCAATCTCTTAGAGATACGAGCAGCCCGGTATGCCCTAGTAGCCTGGGCATCCAGACTCCAAGGGTCCCCTGTCAGAATCAATCAGACAATGCCACAGCAGTGGCATATATCAATCATCAGGGAGGCACCAGGAGTCGTGCAGCCCAGAGGGAAGTAAGTCACATCCTGGAATGGGCAGAAAAGCATGTCCCATGTATATCAGCTGTCTTCATTCCAGGGGTGGAGAATTGGAAGGCGGACTTTCTGAGTCGCCAACAGTTATGCTCAGGGGAATGGTCCCTTCATCCCGAGGTCTTCCGAGCAATATGTCAGCGGTGGGGAACACCGGATGTAGATCTGCTAGCATCCAGATTCAACGCAAAGGTGGACAGATTTGTCTCCCGGACAAGGGATCCCCTCGCTTGCGGCGCGGATGCTCTGGTGTTCCCTTGGGATCAGTTCAGACTGATATATGCATTCCCTCCGCTACAATTGTTGCCTCGACTCCTTCGCAGAGTCAGGTTGGGAAAGAAGCCGGTGTTCCTGGTGGCTCCAGCGTGGCCCCGAAGGGCCTGCTACGCGGAGATCATCAAAATGTCTGTGGGGAGTCCTTGGACCCTTCCACGTCGACCGGACCTGCTTTCGCAAGGACCGATATACCACCCTTCCTTACTAACTCTAATTTTAACGGCCTGGCTATTGAATCCCACATCCTAAAAAAGAGAGGTCTCTCTAACTCTGTGGTATCAACTATAATCAATGCCAGGAAGCCTGTATCCAGGCAGATCTACTATAGAGTTTGGAAGGCGTACATCACTTGGTGCGAGGCCAGAAAATGGCATCCACGTAAGTACGTTATAGGCAGAATTCTGGACTTCCTGCAGTGGGCTGTAGACAGGAAGTTTGCCTTAAGTACTATCAAGGGCCAGGTTTCGGCCTTATCAATACTATTTCAAAGGCCCCTGGCTATGCATTCACTTGTCAAATCCTTTATGCAAGGTGTGACTCGTATTATTCCACCGATTAAAGCTCCCATATGCCCATGGGATCTAAATTTGGTTCTGTCGGTTCTGCAGAAGCAGCCATTTGAATCTTTGCGGCACATTTCCTTGGTTCTACTCACCAGAAAATTGATATTTTTAGTAGCCATATGCTCGGCTAGAAGAGTGTCGGAATTAGCCGCCATGTCCTGTAAAGAGCCATATCTGGTTATTCATAAGGACAGAGTAGTATTACTCCCTCACCCAGCCTTTCTTCCTAAGGTGGTATCGGGGTTTCACTTGAACCAGGATGTGGTTCTTCCTTCTTTTTTCCCCAAACCAAGCTCGGTAGAGGAAAAGTTATTGCATTCTTTGGATGTAGTAAGAGCAGTTAAAGCTTATCTAAAAGCCACTGCTCAGATTCGTAGAACGGATTCTTTGTTTGTTCTGCCTGAAGGCCCCAGAAAGGGTCAGGCAGCATCAAAATCTACTTTAGCCAAGTGGATTCGACAGGTCATAATACAAGCCTATAGCTTGAGAAGGAGACCGCCTCCGTTCAAAGTTAGGGCGCACTCCACGAGAGCAGTTGGAACTTCATGGGCAGTGCATCACCAGGCCTCCCTGGCTCAAATTTGTAAGGCCGCAACATGGTCTTCAGTACACACGTTTACTAGGTTCTACCAGGTGGACGTTAGAAGTCAGGAGGATGTCGCCTTTGGGCGCAGTGTGTTGCAGGCCGCAAAAGATCCTCATGCCTGATAGCGCCCAGCTTATGTATGGTGTATCCCCCCCCCTCATTTGGCATTGCTTTGGGACGTCCCACATAGTAATGACTATGCTGCTCTGTGTCCCGTGATGTATGAACAAGAAAGTAGGATTTTTAAAACAGCTTACCTGTAAAATCCTTTTCTTGGAGTACATCACGGGACACAGAGCTCCCACCCCTCTTTTGGGGACACGTATTGCTTTGCTACAAAACTGAGGTGCTCCCGGATGGGAGGGGCTTATATAGGGGAGGGTACTTCCTGTTTTGGAAGTTGCCAGTGCCAGCACCTGAAGGTAATTCTATATAACCCACATAGTAATGACTATGCTGCTCTGTGTCCCGTGATGTACTCCAAGAAAAGGATTTTACAGGTAAGCTGTTTTAAAAATCCTACTATTTGTAATCCACAAGTAGGCAGTCCCAAGGAACACTATACTGGAGACCCTTTAACTCTGCTACTGGTCTCCTAATGGAACAACAAACTAACGATAGGTGGGCCAAGGCAGTCTATAGGCCTAAACACGGTACAGTCTATTGGCTTGAGCAAGTGCTCGCTCACCACTCCGGATGCGATCCCAGTCCGGGACTTCCACCTGCTGAGTTTCCGCACACAGCGTCTGCAACGATCGGGTCCCCGATCCAACTGATGTCCTCACTCGACAAGTCTGGTGCCACCCAGGCTCCGCAGTGGGGTGGAAGGCTCTTCGGAAGTTGCGCAAGGCCCCAGGCTTCAGGACTTGCACTGCAGCAGATCCGCACAGGAAGAAACTGTTGCTTGCAGCGCAGTGTCCAAATAGGCCGAGCTCTGCCTCGCCTCCCTCTTAAATAACCCCTCCCATGAGTCTCTGCGGTGGCCAATTGCACTCTGGGTGCCGAACGGGGTTCTGGGTAACGTAGTCCCGGGGCCTTAAAGGAGACCCCGCTACACTTACTTTAGATCGAAGCTGTTGCAGCGCTCCCCATGCACCTTTGTGACCAGCGACATGTTTTGTTTTTTTTTCACAAGAAAACCAGCGACATGTTTACCGAAGTTATTTCCGGGTTCGTGGGCTCCGGCGCTGTGATTGGCCGGAGCCGCTGCCAGTCATGGCACAAGCCCTTTAGAAACGGCATGATTGAGCTGTTTCTTCTGTGCGCATGCGCTGATGTTGTCGGCAGCAGCGTATAGGGTAAATATCTCCTAAACCTTGTAGGTTTAGGAGATATTTACAGTACCTACAGATAAGCTTTATTATAGGCTTACCTGTAGTTACAAGTGGTGTAACAGGGTTTACTACCACTTTAATATTTGGCGGGTCCTGAGACCCATTTGGTCAGGGAGTCTTAGGACTCCCGGGCAATCGGGTCTCAGGACCAACTTCCTGTTCAGCAGGGAGGAGAAGCAACGGCCCACGAGGAGCAGCAGCCCTATCATCGGCCTTCTAAGTTAAAGAAGCCTCTGATCGCCGCCTTTCCGTTCATCTCCCGTGGAAGGGGGGGGTCGCTGCCTTCCCCTAAGTCTCCTGCGGGGGGGATCGCCTCCTTCCTCTCCATCTCCTGCGGGGGGTGGTGGTATTGGTTTGCCCCCCCCCCCCCCAAAAAAAATATTGAGCACCAGCCGCCACTGATCACATGCAAGGAAATTAATAAAAACAGCATTTTTGCATGCACGTGATTGGATTGGATTGCAAAGTGCCCAATCTATTTGCCTTTCATTTCAAATTTGAGTGAAAAAGGTGAATATTGCCTGCTCTAAATCTCTCTGGGAAAGTTTCCGTCTCTCCCCGATGTAATATTTTGCTTTCAGAGAATCGTGAGCATTTTGTTGACTCGGAGCTGGAAGGATGTCACCATGGAAGATTCCATGACAACCAATAATGGGAAAGATTCCATGGAGGGAATTTTAATGTTTCTGATGAACCTGCTACTTGTAATGATGTATCTGTCTCTATCTTGGTCTGTAGTGTTCTCTGTACAGCACTGCGGCATATGTCAGAGCTATAACAATGTATAATATTTTTTTTAAATTTATTACAGCTACTTAAAGCGGAGGTCCGCCTAAAAAAAAATATTAAAAGCCAGCAGCTACAGCTGTCCAGGGGTGCCCGCGATGTCGGTAGCCGAAGCCGATCAGACGCTTGGCTCTCGGCTGCTGCCGCCGACATCCTCGGTGAGGGAATCAGAAAGTGAAGCCTTGCGGCTTCACTTCCTTGTTCCCTACTGCGCATGCGCGAGTGACGCTGCGCATCCTCACTGGTCCCTGCTGTCTTCTGGGACCTGTGTGTCTCCCAGAAGACAGCGGGGGAAGACAGTGTAGGCGCAGGAAGTGGCGTAGGTCACCGTGATCACCGCGTTGATCTATGCCAGGAAGTGGGAGCAAATACCTGTATTACACAGGTATCTGCTACTTCCTCCCCCCTGAAAGGTGCCAAATGTGACACCGGAGGGGGGGGGGATCCCAAAAAGTGGAAGTTAAATTTTCGGGTGGAACTCCACTTTAAGTTGCGACATCAATTTCTGCAGCGCGTTACGTCTCTGTTGTACATTCACATCAGTCCCTACCCTCAAGGAGCTTACAATCTAAGGTCCATAACTCACATTCATACATACAGTACACATAGTAGGACAAATTTAGACAGGAGACAATTAACCTCCCAGCATGTCTTTGGAGTGTTGGAGGAACCCGGAGTACCCGGAGGAAACCCACGCAGGCACAGGCAGAACTTGAAGACTCAAAGCAGGTAGTGCCATGGTTGGGATATGAACCAACAACCCTAGTGCTGCCAGGGCTAACCAATTATACACTGTGCTGCCAAGATTATATCTTAGGGGGGGCCATATTGCATTAGGGTGTGCACCCTTAAGCTCAAACACACATGCACGTGTATTTGTCTACATATATGACCCCAGCACATTGATCTCCCTGCTGGCATAGTGAAAGAGAAGAGCATAAACGCTTCTTTTATTTCTTTTATGGCAGAGCCGGTAAGAGGGAGATCTTTCCCATCTCCCTGCTGCTATACAGAGCGATAACACTAATGCTCATGGGGTGATTAGGGTGTGCCTGGGCACACCCAGCACACCCTGTGCACACGCCTATGGGGGGGGGGCATTAGATTGTAAGCTCCTATGGTGCAGAGACTGATGTGACTCGCTTAGTGTTTACAGGCGTATTATAAGAGGGCCTGTAAACACTAAACGCCCAAAGGTCTCCTAGGTCTGTTACAATCCTATAGTTAGTGTATACAAAAAAAAATGAAAATTTTCTATGTACCGCTAAAGTGTTCGGGTTTGGCTTGAGGAAAAAGTGGCAACCCTAGTCTAAATGTGTGCGCAATATGCAGCTTTAGGTGCATTTTTTAAGCTGCTTTTTCCTGCCAGGAGTAAAAGGGGTTCAAAATTCAAACACCCACCCTGCAGGAGCCCTTCATGCATTTCTTTGCCAGCCATTAGATATATTTGTTTAGGAATGTTGCAATATTTGACGTATGCTAATATCAAACAAACATTTGTTTCTTTTTCCCATCCGAAACACATTGTACAAATTACTTCCACCCAGAGACACCCATGTGAAACTTCTACATCAATCCTGAGATGGAACAAATAACCAAGTCCATTCATAAACAGACACAGCTTGTCAATTTCAATCTTCCTCCTGATTATTTCCAAGAATGACGATGTCCACCACTGCCTTTCATACTCTCTAAATTACTCCGGTATTTAAAATGGTTTCAGTGCTGGGAATCTTATCCTGCTATAAATGGACAGTTGATTGCTCAGCATGCACATGTATGAAAATTGCTTTTTTACTTTTGTAGTCAGCTTTTTACATTTAAACTGCCAATCCCTAATTTTAGACAAATACGTCATCATACAGTATAAAAGATTGATGGTTACAATAAAGTATATGTATACCCCATTGTTAAAAACTCATATAATCTTGCAATCTTGAGCCTTCATTATACAAATTCCCAGGGTTCCTGCCAGGGACGCAACTAGAACCTTTAGGGCCCCGATGAAAAAAAACCACAAACGCCCCCCACCCCCCCCCCTCTGACCGCCGGGGCCCTTTCTATCAGTCTAGGAGCCCTTTCCTCTGGTTGGGGCCTTCGGGCCCGCAGCCTTTCCCACTGATCTCAGGGCCCCTTACTCCTGTCGTGGGGCCCTTTATACAGTCCCACAGCCGGACCCTTTCACATGTTCTGCAGCGGGTCCTCTTCCTGCCATCCTGTGGTCCCCAAAAGTGCGACCACTGCGACCCTGGTAGTTCCCAGCACAATTACCAGCCAGCCTGCAACAGACCGAATTAACCCTGTCTAACAGTTCATGGTAAAACAGGGGGTTTAGTTTGCACACATTTGCAAATATGTATATGCGTAAGCTGCAGAGGCAACGTCATTGCACACCAGTGTACTGCAGTCCTAACTCTATCGATTTTAGGAATCTCCAAAGTTGAAGCACTGATATAAAAATGTTTAGATTAAGGGCAGGTGTGCCTGGAGGGAGCCCACCCCTCCTTAAAGATATAGGCAGCGGTGGTGTGTCCATAAAGGGTGTAGGAGCAGCACCCCCCCCCCCCCCCACTCCTGCACTGCTCTAATCCCCATAGATAGATTCATGCATTGCAATCAGGTGTGCCGGGTCTGTGTTACCTGTCACCTGATTGGCTGAAATGACAGGCGCTGTGGTTGGACGCCTATCAAAATAGATTACAGCGCACACATTCAAAAAAATATGGGGGTTTGGCCACACTATATGGTCATATAGTGTTAAGTGGGCTTAGCACTATATGACCATATAGTGTGACCAAACCCCCGTATTTTTTTAAAATATGTTCAGGTGTTTTTACTAACTTGCAGGATAAATGTCATTCTTGAATGTGTGCGCTGTAATCTGTTTTTTTTTACTGCTATATCTAAATCTTCTAGTCCACATGCGTCAAATACAAGGCCCGTGGGCCGAATGCGGCCCACCAGGCCATTTCATGTGGCCCTCACACCTTTCCTGCAGCTGCGGCACCCCCCTCATCTCTGTCCCCTCCTTGTCTCAGCAGTCGGCAGCAGAGAAAAGGACGGAACTTCTCTGCCAGATCCTGCACTTCTCCGTGGAGCCACAGCACCCCCCCCCCCCATCTCTGCCTCCCCTGCTCCCCTGGTCTCAGCATTCAGCAGACTCTGGAGGCTGACCCCAGCCCTCCTCTGGTCCTCCTCAGGATGCTGCACTTTTTGCTTCCCAGCTCCTTCCCAGCAGCAGCACAAGTTAAAGGGAGTGCGCTGTGATCTAAGTGATGAGGGTGGCTCTTGACATCTGATGTAAGAGGGAGTAAGGTGCTCTGGACATCTAGTCATATAGATTTACAGTAACTGGCCCTTAGAGGGCAACCATAATGCCGATGTGACCCGCAATGAATTTGAGTTTGACACCCCTGTTCTAGTCCATCTAAGGGCCCTTTCACACCCACGGATCCCGTTCCTTATACATCCGCTTGCTCAGCGGGGATCGCTCCGTTCATCCCCGCTGAGCCGGCAGATGACAGGGCGGTCCCTGCACACTGTGCAGGGACCACCCTGTCAGATCTCCGCTCTCCTCTATGGGGGGATTGGATGAACACGTACCGTCTGTCCGTGTTCACCTGATCCGATCCGCAGACGGATGGAAAAATAGGATTTTCCTCCGTCTGCAGAAACGAAGCATAGCAGACACTGATGAGATCGGGTGTCAGCGGATGTTCATCCACTGACACCCGCTATCCCATAGGGATACATGTATGTCCGTTATTCATCCGAAAACGGATGGATGAAAAACTGACATATGGTCCACATTTGTGAAAGGGCTCTAACACTCCCCTCCCCCCAGACTGACAGTGCTGCTGTCCAAAAGTGCCCCCATGCTCCTTCATCCAGAGTGGGGGGGTGCTCTAATGCAGGTGGTGTGTTACTGACCAGATCACAGAGGGGGGGAGCCTAAAAAAAAAAAAAAAAAACGAATGCAGCCACCACATCTAATTGGTAAGCTGCAATATATTAAATTTTTGGTTTGTTTAGTTATATATATATAGCCTATAATAAGGCTTACCTGTAGGTACTGGAAATATCTCCTAAACCTGCACGGCGCATGCGCACTGAAGTTAGGGCACTTTCTAAGGGGCTCGTGCCGTGACCGGGAGTGACTTCAGGGCCAGTGCTACCACTAGGCGAACTAGGCAGCCGCCCTGGGGCGCACTGATGCTTAGGGCGCAGCCACGGCCAGGGGGACTCTGGTAACCCTAATGTAAGGGGGGACTTTGGGATTCTGATGTAAGGGAAGACTTTGGGGATCCTAATGAAAGCGGGGTCTCTGTTGTAAGGGTGAACTCTGGGAACGAGGGGGGACTCTAAGGACCCTGATTTAAGGAGAGGGAACTCTTGGGACCCTGATATAAGGGGGGGGACTTTGTGGACCCTAATGAAAGGGGTAAACTCTGATATAAGGGGGGCAGGCCCCGGGGGCCCAGGCCTAAATCTGTGTAAAGGGCCCTAAAATTGGCTGCTCTGTTCTATATACTCTGCGCCGACATTCCGCATACCGCTGCAGGATTGGACAAAGCCGTCTCCTGCAAACTTCAGCCAATCTGTGAAGATAAGGTATCCAGCCAATTAGGTGCTGCACAAGCCATGCTTCGTGCAACATCCCTTCCTCCCAGCTCCCCAGTCAGTCTCCACACTGAGCTAACGTTGGCAAGGAGGTGAGAAAGCATTCCTGTACAGGCTGCATTTGGAGGCTTTATTTTTTTTGGGGGGGGTGTGCAAGTAGGTGGTCCTGAGTGACATCACGCGACTCCGGCCAGTCACAGAGCCGGAGTCCACAGCCCCGGAAGGAAGAGGGGTGAAGATGGATGCGGCCACCAGCGGGGACATTGCGGACATCTCGGGTTTCATTTGCAGGTACATGCAACATAATGGCTAGCCCATTATGCATTTACTTTGCAGGGGAAAAAAGAGGAAGTAAAACTCATCAGGGTTTACTTCCTCTTTAAATCCGCTTTGGGGCTTACCTCTCCCTACTGAGGGTATAGTTCCTCAAGCCTTCAGGGAAGGTGAGATCTGTGTCCTCCTTGTACACCGGTAGAAAACCAAAAGTCAAAGGACACTGAAAACTGGTGACACCTCCCCTCCCGTCCCCAAGGTTTGCAGACGATGCCGCTTGTGAACCAATGAGCTGGTGTACAGTGTTGCTAATTAGATGCTCATCCATCAATAATGTGGGCAATGAATGACTTTGGCTTGTCAGAAAACGCCTTAGTAATTCAAGCACATCCAGAGCTGTGTGCAGCAGCCATACAAAGCTTGGACAAGCCCACTAAGGGGATTCCCACAAGCCAATGCCATGTCTACAAAGGCACTTGGCAAAGTCTGAACAGGACTAGTCGCTTCTTCTGTCTGAGCAGCCGCATGCAAGCTGCCATCTTGGCTCTAAAAAAGTGTTACACGACCTGGCTGTGCCATTTTATTATTGCCATTTTTTATTTTTTTTTACGTTTTAAACCCTAAAGCCCCGTACACACGACCGGTTTTCCTGCCAGGAAAACTGCCAAGAGAGCTTTTGGACGGGGAAAACCGGACGTGTGTATGCTTCCTAGCAGTTTTCCCGTCAGGAAACAGACGGGAATCCCGACGGGAAAATAGAGAACCCGCTCTCTATTTTCCCGTCAGGATTCCCGGCATGTTTTTTTTCGGCAAGATTTACTAATGCTCTATGGGAAACACTGCGAGGCAGTGCCCATGCAGCATACACACGGCCGGGATTCCCAGCCAAAGCTCCATGACAGTTTTAATGCCGGGTTCTCGGCTTTCCCCTCGGTTTTCACGGCAGACTTTTTTCCGCCGTGAAAACCGAGCGTGTGTACAGGGCTTAACTGGGTGAGATATAGTTTGCTAATGAAATGTGCATCATAAACTATTTCCATGGCTTTTCGTTTTAATAAAATATGATTTCCACCTTTTTTTGCATTGAAATTAATTAATTATTCTGCAAGGATAGCTGCTTGTCTGTGTTTGTCCAATTTATCGGGACTGCTTGGTGAAAACATAATGATCCACGCCAGATTTGGTTCAATAATAAATGCATTAAGTTTGTTAGTGGGCTGTAGCTGGGCCAGTGTAAGAACAGCCCAGTGTGTTGGCTTTGAGGAAGGAGAAACCCCCTTCGAAACGCGTCAGCCTGCAGAGACCCCCCAGTGAGGTCCCCTCTTATGTAATGGTGATTGTCCAGTCTGGAGGTACCAAGTCACGGGTGAGTGGCTAGATAAGCGCTTTTAACTCCTGGGTTTGTAAGTAGCTCTTTTTATCTATCAGTTATTTACTAAAAGTTTGTGGGATAATGCACTAAAGGCCTGAGCGCTCTCTCTTGTTTTCATTATTTTTCAGTGGTCATAGGACTTCCCCAGTCCTAGAGGACAGCGATGTCCTAAAAGAATTCCCAGATATGCAGTGGAATAATACTTATAACTTACTGAGCTGTTACACGTGCAAGAGACTAATGGTGCTGTTAGGAGTGCGCCGGATGTGCCTGGGCACACCTTATCACCCCATGCGGCACGGATTTCCTCTGCTGCCCGGCCTCCCTGTGTGCCCCTTTCCCACACAGTGCTACTGGCTTCCCTCCTCTCCTCTCCCGTTGACTGCTGCCTGGGGCCACTTCTGTTTAACTTAAAGCGGAGCTCCGCCGTTAAAACAATATAAAAAACCAGCAGCTACACATACTGCAGCTGCTGACTTTTAATATATGGACATTTACCTGTCCTGGAGTCCAGCGTCGTCTGCAGCAGAAGACGAGCAATCGCTCGTCTATCTGCTACCCCCACCGCCATCCTCGGTGAGGAAATCAGGAAGTGAAGCGTTCCGGCTTCACTGCCCGGTTCCCTACGCCGCATGCGCGAGTCGCGCAGCGCCGTCCTCACTGGTCACCGTTGTGTTCTGGGAGCCGTGTGTTTCCCAGAACACAACGGGCGTTCTGCGGGAAGCTACACACTACCCACAGAATACCCGCAGAGAGGACTCCCGGAAGTGGGTGCAAATACCTGTCTTAGACAGGTATCTGCACCCCCCTCCCCCCTGAAAGGTGCCAAATGTGACACCGGAGGGGGGGGGTTCTGATGAGTGGAAGTTCCACTTTAGGGTGGAGCTCCGCTTTAACAGATGCGGCCCTTTTCTTGCTTTTATCCAGCCCTTGGAGCACTATTGTCATCCACTGATACCAACAATGGAACATAATTTCCCCCACTGATACCAATAAATGGGCAGAATTCCTCCCAATTACACCAGAAATGGGGCACTATTCCTCCCACTGACACCAATGATGGGGCACTATTCCTGTGCCCTTACACGCACATGAACTTTAATGGCATCCCAGTCTTAATTAGTCAAAAGGTGGTGTCAGTGGGGAGTGTTGATAATTAAAAAAAACTTAGACGGGCACCTTAGTGAGCCCAATATACAGGGACATGAGAAATGGTATTGACATAAACACACACGTACACTATATTACCAAAAGTATTGGGACACCTGCCTTTACACGCACATGAACTTTAGAGGCATCCCAGCCTTAGTCCTTAGGGTTCAATATTGAGTTGGCCCCGCCCTTTGCAGCTATAACAGCTTCAACTCTTCTGGGAAGGCCGTCCACAATGTTTAGGAGGGTGTCTATGGGAATGTTTGACCATTCTTCCAGAAGCACATTTGTGAGGTCAGGCACTGATGTTGGATGAGAAGGCCTGGCTCTCAGTCTCCACTATAATTCATCCCAAAGGTGTTCTATTGGGTTGAGGTCAGGACTCTGTGCAGGAAAGTCAAGTTCCTCCACCCCAAACTCGCTCATCCATGTCTTTATGGACCTTGCTTTGTGCACTGGTGGGCAGTCATGTTGGAACAGGAAGGGGACATCCCCAAACTGTTCCCACAAAGTTGGGAGCATGAAATTGTCCAAAATGTCTTGTTATGCTGATGCCTTAAGAGTTCCCTTCACTGGAACTAAGGGGCCAAGCCCAACCCCTGAAAAACAACCCCACACCATAATCCCCCCTCCACCAAATGATTTGAACCAGTGCACAAAGCAAGGTTCATAAAGATTCCTGACCTCAACCCGATAGAACACCTTTGGTATGAATTACAGTGGAGACTGCGAGCCAGACCTTCTCGTCCAACATCAGTGCCTGACCTCACAAATGCGCTTCTGGAAGAATGGTCAAACATTCCCAGAGACACCCTCCTAAACCTTGTGAATGGCCTTCCCAGAAGAGTTGAAGATCTTATAGCTGCAAAGGGTGGGCAACTCAATATTGAACCCTACAGACTAAGACTGGGATGCCATTAAAGTTCATGTGTGTGTAAAGGCAGGTGTCCCAATACTTTTGTTAATATAGTGTAGGTTGAACTGGATGGACTGGTGTCTTTTTTTAACCCTACCAACTATGTAACCACTGAAATACATTTAATGGTGAAGTTGAATCTGGGCTTGTATGAATAAATAATCTAACTGGAGGAAAGTTCAAAACTAATTTTAGAAAGTATTATTTTACTAAAAAGGGTAGTTGATGCTTGGAATAAACTTCCAGCAGAGGAAGTGAGACAGTCAACAAGTAAATGGCTTCAAACATACGTGGGTCAAACATAGATCTTAGGGCCCATTCACACAGGGGCAACTTTGGATCCGACTTCAAGCCGTCCTCAGGTGGCCCCTAGTCGCCTCAAGTCGCACTGCATGAGAAAATCAATGTAAGTGAATGGAGCCGTCTTAATGCACACTACTGCAGTCGGTCCGACTTCAAAAAAGGTTCCTGTACTACTTCAATCCGACTTTTAGGCAACTGCTAGGCGACCTGTACCCATTGATTTCAATGGAAGTCGACAGAAGCAACTTTCCAGGAAGAAAACATACATTTCTCAGGCAAACCCCTCCCTCCCACAGAGCTGATTGTTGTTTGATTGGCCACTGGAATGTCTCCTGTCCTGAGGGCAACTTGAAGATGCCTTGTAAGTAGCTCCAGGTCGCGCTGTGATTCATACTCAAGTCGTGTCCAAGTTGCCTCCCAAAATCGCGCTGGAAGTCGTGTTGCCCCTGTGTGAATGGAGTCTTAGTTAACGAAAAAACAAAACAAAACAAAATAAAAAATCAAACAAAAAAAATGGACAGACTCGATGGACTACTCAGTTAAATTGAAGGTTCAATCGCTTGAGCCATGTGCCAGCGGAAGGGTGTCATACAAGAGGGACATATTTTACATCATTTTTTTATATCTGAGAATTAAATTTCCAGTGTCCCAGAACTGTGACTTTCCTTAGAGGTTTTCCTCCTGGCTGCGCTGAACAAAATTGTCCACATCTGTTTTTCTCAGATACTTTTGTTAAAAAAAACACAAAAATATCTGAAATGTATCCCAAACGTGCAGTCAGTTCCTCCACATTATTAATGACACAAAACTAATGATTGTTTTGATAGAGCATTACAAAGCAATGCAAGCTGTGACCCCTGGAGATGTAGAGCCAGGTTGAGGGTCTGGCAGGATTCCATGACTGTCAGTGAAAATTGATGGAATCCAGCAGACTTCAATGGGAGGATAAGACACAGTGTTCCCACTTCCTCTGCCCTTTCTTCCTCTTCTAAAATGTCACCTTGCAAGGATTGTGTAACTTGGCAGCACTGAAAAGAGCAGTCTGATGTGGCAGGAAAGTAAGATGATGTCCGTTTAACCTCTGTGTGTTGAAGAGGAACAAAACCTGCCCAGTCCCTTGGAGAAAGCCCATCCAGCAATTTTCTATAAATGAAAACCCCACCCAATCTCCTTCACTTGATAATAAAACAATCTTCTTAACTGTGTGACTATTCTTGCTCCTCTCCCCTTCATCTGCATAGATACTCTTCAGTTTTGTTAGAAAAAAGTAATAGTTTAGACAGTGCTGGGACAAGATCATCCAGTGCCCATTGAAAAGATGCCAAACTGCGTCCCCAGTGTGGACAAGTGTCAGGAACCAAGAATCAGACTGAAGCCTCGTACACACGGGTGAGAATCTCATCAGGAAAAAACACGTCGTTGACAAGAATCTTGTCCTGGCTGAGTGTACACACACTCCATTCAAAAGAACCGCCGTTCTTTTGAATGGAACGAACGCGGTGACGTCATCGACTACGACGAGCGTGCGCATGTCACATTCGATGCCGCCGCCCGCCATCTTGCTACACCCTACCTATGCCTAGGAAGCTACCGCGCATGCGTCAAAGTCATTTCGAGCATGCACAGGTTTCCACGGCGACAGGTAAGCGTACACACTCTCGGGTTTCTCGTCGGGAAACAGGCCGACGAGAATCTCAACGAGAAAATAGAGAGCAGGTTCTCTATTTTTCTCGTCGAGATTCTGGCCAGTTTTCCTGGCGAGAAACCTTGAAGCCTCGTACACACGCCCGGTTTTCCCGGCAAGAAAGCTCTCTCTGCAGTTTTCTTGACGAGAAAACCAACCGTGTGTACGAGGCTTTAGACATAAGTGCAGTAAAAATGGAACTATTTAATCAAAAGGTAAAACGGTATAAACAGAGCAAATTTAGTGAAAACATGGCCAGCGTTCGGTAACCAGGACAGGTAGTCAGAACAAGCCAGCAAACAAGATCAAGAACCAGAAGGGGAGTAAGCCAAGCAAAAGTCTGTCACAGGAAAACACAGCAGAGAGAGTCTGGATATGTTGACCAAGGCAAACAAGCTTTCCCCGTACTTCTCCTTTAACTGTCTTAGCAGAGCTCTCAAACTACATCTTCCATAGTTCACTGCTGCCAACATTAAAATCTCTTGAGCTCCCTTGCTTGTTAGCTCCCCCTGGTGGATGGAGGCAAGGTTGCATTTACCCATTCAGCCTGAAGTCAAGTGAGGACATAGAAAGCAATACAGCACACTGTGCACACTGAGTGACTAAGTCGCTCTCTGTCTCTAGCCAAGCACTAGGCTACAAACCTTTATCCCAAAAGGAAGAAAACTGTTGTTAAAACTGCTTGTGTAACTGCATGGTGAGCTGCAGTTTGACTTCAATTTGTTAGTGTATGCACATCTAATGCCGCATACACACAATCGTTTTTAATGTAATTTTCAAAAACAACGTTTTTCTCGACGTGATTTTTCTTTTTTCCTCCTTTTAAGCCTGTCTTGCATACACACGTTCATTAAAAAAAAAACGCTCGAGCAAAGCGCAGTGACGTACAACACGTACGACGGCACTATAAAGGGGAAGTTCCGTTTGAATGGCGCCACCCTTCATGTTAGTAAAGTTTGTTGAGAGACGATTCGCGCTTTTCAGCCTCGTGCTTTTCAGTCCGTTACAGCGTGACGAATGTGCTATCTCCATTACGAACGCTAGTTTTGGCTATGAATAAGCACTAGCATAGTGCGAAACATGTTAGCCGGATTTTTTTGACCTGTGTGCCGTGATGTATAGCATGTATTTTGGATTCCTTATTTTAAAATAAAGGCTTTTCTTTTTTGGAGTGCTGCAGTCCAGAAGACTTGTTCGTTCCTGTTTACGAACGCTAGTTTTACCAGAACGAGTGCTCCCGTCTCATACTTGATTCTGAGCATGCGCGTTTTTTTCCCCTCGTAAAAGCATACACACTACCGTTTTTCACGACGGGAAAAAAAACGACATGAAAAAATAGAGCAGGTTCTAAATTTTTTTAGGCCGTTTTTCACGTCCTTAAAAATGCTCTAGAGCCTACACACGATCGTTTTTAATGCCCAAGTTAAAAAATTGCATTTTTAACGACGTGAAAAACGACCGTGTGTGCAAGGCATAACACTCCCCTTCCCCCAGAATGACAATGTTGCTGTCGGCTGTGCCTCCTGTGCTCCTTCATCCAGAGTGGGGGCACGTTAATGCAGGGGGTGTGTGTTACTGGCCAGATCACAAGGTGAAAACAGAGGGAAAACTGCCTATAAAAAAAGAAAACAAATACAGACACAACATCTAATAATTGATAAGCCGCAAAATATATTACATTTTTGGTTTTGGGTTTAATATTTAAATTGATGGGTTTAGTTCCACTTTAATGTGTCAAAGGAATAGGGAGTGTGAAAAATTCTCCTCAATGGTGTCACCGATATTAGAACCTGAAAGAAGTTGGTAGTCTTCCTCACTCTATCCAAAACTAGTGCGGCTTTAATCACTGTAGATTGGAAAGTCTCGGAGTGTAGGCCTGGCGTTACCATAAAAGCCTTCACTAATCCTTTTGCTGCGCTGCTCATCCTCCATATCTAAAAGACGAGCCTCAAAAAAATGTATAGCGGATTCTGTTCGAATTTTGTTCTTTCACTTGGCCAGTCTCAAATGTCAGCTACCATCCCCGGGGGAAGATGATCTGTTCAGTGTTATAAAGAGAGAGTGAATTATGGTGTTCAGGAATCTCAGCTTGCACCAGGCAGACACGGTTATCTGTGGAGCTGCCTGCCCTTCTCTCCCACTATATAAACACCACGGATGAATGATAGGCATTAAACAAGCTGAAAGCTTTTATTTCACACTGTAAAAATGGAAGAAATACATTGTCTAAGGCTTTGAAAGTGATCCTCTTCATTACCTTTTCTAAATAAGCAGTGACATATTTTACTCTTTCTTCCATATATCTTCACATCTTCTGGAAATATATAAAAATATGGTAGCAAGGTCCCAGGCCTCCTTTGGTCTGATGAGAACCTCCAGGGCCAAGGATAGCTGACATCCCTCAATATGTGGTGGGTTGTGAGGCATTGTGGGTGTAGAGATGGTAAAAGTTGACATACTTGTAAGAAAAAAACCATTGAAACAAAAAAAAGATGGTAAAAGTCATTGGGCGCCAGACACTTTGACAGTCCATTTTATATTTTGCAAGGGAAAGAGGGTTAGGGCCAGGACACCCTTATAGTTGCAATTTCAAATGGCAGACTCTGAGACTTCAACAGGAGGACAGCCGTACAGGGAAAGGCCCCAGCAAGGTGCCACTTCTGCACGTGCAGGATTGCTGTCTCCCATGGCAACAGTACTTAAGCAGTTCCTAACTCAAAGTAACAGTTCTCTCAGTTGTACTACAACTTCTCTTTGTTGTTCTTCAGCCCCTTGAGCTCCTGGTCTCTCCCTGGACCCTCTGATTCACTAATTCTGAATCCTGTGAGCTCCTCAAGGCTTTTTCGGTGGTATCTCCCTCAAGCGTCACCCACGCTTCCCTGCTGGGTCCCTAGCTTGGCACTTCGGATACCTTCAAGCTTCACCCCTGCTGACCGGCTCGGTCCCTAGCTTGACACACAAGGCTGTTCTGCAAGCGTCACCTCCGCTGGTTGGGTCCCTGACTTGATCACCGCTTGAAGTTTCCCAATTCTCCACCGTGCCCGTTCGGTGAGAATGCTGCTCCGGTACTTGCTTCAGTTACTCACTGTGGTCCCTGGTAAAGGCGATTGGTTCCTCAGTGGCGATAGCTTCCCTTCTACCTCCGACCACGACACGTTCCCTGGCCGGTAGAACCATCACTTTTGGTTGGACTTCAAGCCACAGTTCCAACCCTGCGCTGCCCTCTTACTTCTGGATAGGCCCTCACACAGCCTGGCAGCCCGATGCCCCTGGGATAGGCCCAATCTCCGGCCTAGCAGCCCAGGACGTACGACACATGTCCACCCAGACGGCGGTCTGGGTGGCACACAAGAACCTGGTTTACTTGACCTCACCCAAATATATAGGCTCCCCCAGCAGGCCAAGGGATTCAACAAAATCCCTGCTCATTGACTGAGATACCCCATATACCCATAACCTGACCTTGAGTTGTCCGTCTCAATCTGATACCTCCAAGTGCCCGGCCACCTGGTGGTAGAAGAGGAAAGTACAACCGGCCCAAACTTAGGGAGAAGTCAATGGATCCCTAGTAATTAACTACAGAAGCTACTCCTGACCAGGAATTTGGTGAGGAGCTCCCTGACTAAACTAAGGGTGCTACAATAGAAAGACAATCGTCATAGGTCAACAACTACTTATTTAAATATCAACGAAAGATGCAGTTCTGCAACAGTAAAAATGTTTGGGGTTCAAGATTCTGTTGTCCTCGAAATAGTTGGCACTGCTAGGGATCGCCAGACTCAGCTACAAACTGATCAGACCACAACTCCATCAGCTCCTGCAAGCTTCCCTGTGTCAAAAATTGGGAAAGGGTCCTCGCCACCCCTTCAGATTAAGGTGTATGGAATAAGATTTGGCCCTCCACTTCCAAGCGCTCATGTAATGCCTTTACACAAGAAAACGCCTACAGAATGCTGTCACAGTGGTACATGACTCCCAACCGCATTTCAAAGTTCACCCCTGCTGTCTCCCCAATGTGCTTTCAGGAGCTGTAAGAAACGTAGCACTCTCATCCATATCTGGTGGTCATGCCGCAAAACAATTCGATTCTGACCAAGGGTATACTCCATGATCAGGTCAGTCTTGAACATCTCACTAGCTCGCAACCCCTAGGAGGCCCTGTTGCATAAACTGATCCCAACTCTAGCCACCAACCAGAGGAAACTGGTTGGGTTTATGTTTCTGGCAGCTCAGCAAACACTGGCTAGAGTCTGGACTCTGGAGACAACCGTACCTCAACTTCGCTGAGGTTCAGCAAAGGCTAATGGGGACCATGGCCCATGAGAAGCTCACTTCTATCCTTGAAGTCTACCATGCCAAATTTTCAAAGGTCTGTGATCCCTGGATATCCTATAATGCTCATCTGAATATAGACCAAACCTTGCTCTTAGTCTGACACACTTTGACACATCTCTTACCATCCCTTTCCCCTCCTCTCCCTCCTTTCTTTGCCCATCTTAGGCAAACATCTCCATTCCCTTTCTTTCTCCTTTCAATTCTCTCCTGTCATCCCTCTCCAACTCATCTTTCATCTATTTGCTCCTCATTCCTGCTCTAGCACTCCTTATTAAAGTATTTGATGCTTCCTCCTTCCAACATTGTAGAGGTGCCCTCTATAGCCAACACAGAGCTCCTTATCGGAACCATCTGTTTCCCACTCCCTTAGAATAAGAATGAGGATGAAAGAAAATTCTGGACAGCCGCACTCCAAAAAATATTTTTGCTTTTAATATTTAAAAAATTGTATCAAAAATACATGCCACAGCAGAATGGACAGAAGAGCTGACGCGTTTCACACTATAAAACAGTGCTTAATCTTAAACATAATCTTAATTAAACTTGATCTTAATCTTAAACTGCACCTTCTAACAATCTTGAGAAATGGATCTTAATAGAATTACAATGAAATGCACTAGAAGACTTAAATTAAGGCTTAAATAGGGACTACTATCTCATAACGGCATTAAGAACAGCTTATTTAGGTCATTTAGTGCATTTTATTGTGATTCTATTAACATCCATTACTCAAGGTGAGCCTCAATAAACATCCAAGAGTTGATTGTCCATTGAATGACTTGTTTATTGTCATCAGGGTAGGAACCTAGGACTAGGACAAGGCCCAAATACACTATACTTCCACCTCACATATCTGCTTCTCTAAAGGAAAACACACTCCAAGGTAACCCTAAAATGCCTTCATATTGACATCTTTGATTTCCGTCTGTAAAATCACCTTCCTTGCTCAGAAAGAAGTTTACCCTCCAAATGCCTTTGGAATTCTTCCTGTATATTTCTTGTTCATACATCACGGGACACAGAGCAGCATAGTCATTACTATGTGGGTTATATAGAATTACCTTCAGGTGCTGGCACTGGCAACTTCCAAAACAGGAAGTACCCTCCCCTATATAAGCCCCTCCCATCCGGGAGTACCTCCGTTTTTTGCCAGTGTCTAAGGTGTTGGCCAAGGTTAACATGTATTCATCTGGGCTTGTGTACAGGTTCTCTGGGCCTTAGCAAGCTATTCCGGATCCGACCAAAAAAAGCTTCATAGCTAAACGGTCGGTACCCGGGCCTTGCAGAGAAGAGCAAGGTTTTGCCTGTAATGCCTCTCTTAGGAGGGCTGGACCCTGGGATCCAGAGCTCTGGTCATACCCAAAACCAAGAGGCTATCTGTGCAGGGTGCTATACAGGTCCAGGGGAGTGGAATCCTTGGGAACCCGGTCCCTGAAGGTCTAGTACAATGCCTGCCGTGAAAGGTGAAGTTTGGGCTTCTGTGGACCAAACAAAGTCCTGCGGCGGGGAAAAGGTAAGTGGGGGCCCCTCAGGAACTTGGTTCTATTGAGGGGACCCCCAAGCCTAATATGTCTTTCTGCCTGTTACCTAAAAGGTATTCCCGCTAATAGCTGTATATGCCTAAGAAATCCTAGAAATGTTTTTTCATAAAGGAAGTTTTAAAAACTGTAAACCTGGAAATGTTTTTTCATAAAGGAGGTTTTAAAAAAAAAAAAAAAAAAGACAAAAGTGCGGTACCTGTGTCTGTCCACTAGAGGCCGCTGTGGAACGTCTTTTTTTCTTGGGACTATTCCTTCCATGGTGAAAGGCCAGGCAGATGAGTGAGCTCTCTATCAGGGAAGCTGCATTCCTCTGTCATGCTGCCAAGTAGTTTCCTTCCATCCCCGAGTCCTGGTGAAACAGGGACCCTGGCTCCTTTACCTACATGGCGCCAAGAGCGCACACGTGCACGCGCGCACACGCTTTCTTTTATAAAATTTAGCTTCAAAAAAGGGGGCGGAGCCTGGCGGATGATGCACTCTGTGGAAGGATCAAATGAAAATGGTCCTGAGGGATTTGCCAGACCAGCAGGCCCAGGCTCTGGCTGATCTGCCTAGAGCATTATGCTTTGCGGTTGACGCCATCAAGGATTCTATCCATCAGGCCTCCCGCCTCACGCTGTCTTTGGTACATATGCGTAGGCTTCTGTGGCTCAAAAACTGGTCTGCTGAAGCTCCCTGTAAGAAGCTCTTAGTTAGCTTCCCATTTCATGGGGAACGCCTTTTTGGCGAGGACCTGGATAAGTATATCCAGAAGATTTCCAGTGGTAAAAGTACTCTCTTACCGAGTAAGAAGAGGTCTAGGGGTCCATCTTTTAAGAGGACTACCTCTCCTATCCCTGCGACGTCTGCTACTAAGCAGTTCCGACGGCCTCCTCGGTCAAACTCAGGGGGTAAAAATCAGGGACAGTCACAGGGTAATAAGAAACCCTGGATCCGAAGGGGTACTAAACCAGCCTCCAAGTCAAGCCTATGAAGGGCTGCCCCCACTCAAACGGGTGGGGGGAAGACTTCAGTTGTTCGCAGAGACCTGGCGGGAGACGATCAAAGACAGATGGGTGCTCTCCGCAGTAACTCTGGGATACAAGTTGGAGTTAAAAGAGTCTCCTCCTTCCCATTTTATGTGGTCAGGCATGCCAAGAGACCCTCTGAAAAGAGGGTCTCTCCTATTGGCGTTAGAACAACTATTGCTCCAAGGAGTAATTATGGAGGTTCCTATGGAAGAGTGGGGGTTGGGTTTCTACTCAAACCTTTTCACAGTCCCGAAGCCAAACGGGGACATAAGACCCATATTGGACCTAAAGAGTCTAAACAAATTTCTAAACGTCCGGTCTTTCCGGATGGAATCGATCCGATCAGTCACCGCTGCCCTACAAGGGGAGGAATGGTTAGCCTCGATCGACATCAAAGATGCTTACTTGCATGTTCCCATCTTTCCAGGTCATCAAAAATTCCTACGCTTTGCAGTAGAAGGGCGCCATTTTCAGTTCAGAGCCTTACCATTCGGTCTGGCCACAGCACCACGAGTGTTCACAAAAATTCTGGCCCCACTGTTGGCCGATCTAAGAACACGAGGTGTAACGATAATGGCATACCTAGACGACCTGTTGTTGATGGACCACTCAGTTGCCAAGCTAGAAGTGGTAATTGTCGATACAATCAAGTATCTAGAATCTCACGGTTGGATCATCAACCTGGACAAGTCAGCCCTACAGCCAGTGAAAAACCTGGTATATCTAGGGCTACGGCTGGATTCAGACCAGAGGAAGATTTTCTTACCTCTAGACAAGGTATCCTCTTTGAGGGGCTTGGTCCGTCTGCTTTGTGCAAAAAGACAGCCGTCCATACGCCTGTGCATGAGGCTGCTAGGAAAGATGGTAGCATCATTCGAAGCTGTGCCATACGCCCAATTCCACTCAAGGAATTTACAGAGGGCCATATTGTCAGCCTGGAACGGAAAAGTTCAGGCTCTAGACTTCCCGATGGCTTTGTCCCCTTCCGTTCGTAAGAGTCTCTGCTGGTGGTTGATCCCCCAGAATCTCCAGAAGGGAAAACCCTTCAGTCCGATATCTTGGAAGGTGGTCACTACAGATGCCAGCCTTATAGGCTGGGGGGCAGTACTGGAGCAATGGTCTCTCCAGGGCAGATGGTCAAATGTAGTAAAAACCCTGCCCATCAATCTCTTAGAGATACGAGCAGCCCGGTATGCCCTAGTAGCCTGGACATCCAGACTCCAAGGGTCCCCTGTCAGAATTCAATCAGACAATGCCACAGCAGTGGCATATATCAATCATCAGGGAGGCACCAGGAGTCGTGCAGCCCAGAGGGAAGTAAGTCACATCCTGGAATGGGCAGAAAAGCATGTCCCATGTATATCAGCTGTCTTCATTCCAGGGGTGGAGAATTGGAAGGCGGACTTTCTGAGTCGCCAACAGTTATGCCCAGGGGAATGGTCCCTTCATCCCGAGGTCTTCCGAGCAATATGTCAGCGGTGGGGAACACCGGATGTAGATCTGCTAGCATCCAGATTCAACGCAAAGGTGGACAGATTTGTCTCCCGGACAAGGGATCCCCTCGCTTGCGGCTCGGATGCTCTGGTGTTCCCATTGGGATCAGTTCAGACTGATATATGCATTCCCTCCGCTACAATTGTTGCCTCGACTCCTTCGCAGAGTCAGGTTGGAGAAGAAGCCGGTGATCCTGGTGGCTCCAGCGTGGCCCCGAAGGGCCTGGTACGCGGAGATCATCAAAATGTCTGTGGGGAGTCCTTGGACCCTTCCACGTCGTCCGGACCTGCTTTCGCAAGGACCGATATACCACCCTTCCTTACTAACTCTAAGTTTAACGGCCTGGCTATTGAATCCCACATCCTAAAGAAGAGAGGTCTCTCTAACTCTGTGGTATCAACTATAATCAATGCCAGGAAGCCTGTATCCAGGCAGATCTACTATAGAGTTTGGAAGGCGTACATCACTTGGTGCGAGGCCAGAAAATGGCATCCACGTAAGTACGTTATAGGCAGAATTCTGGACTTCCTGCAGTGGGCTGTAGACAGGAAGTTTGCCTTAAGTACTATCAAGGGCCAGGTTTCGGCCTTATCAATACTATTTCAAAGGCCCCTGGCTATGCATTCACTTGTCAAATCCTTTATGCAAGGGGTGACTCGTATTATTCCACCGATTAAAGCTCCCATATGCCCATGGGATCTAAATTTGGTTCTGTCGGTTCTGCAGAAGCAGCCGTTTGAAACTTTGTGGCACATTTCCTTGGTTCTACTCACCAGAAAATTGATATTTTTAGTAGCCATATGCTCGGCTAGAAGAGTGTCGGAATTAGCCGCCATGTCCTGTAAAGAGCCATATCTGGTTATCCATAAGGACAGAGTAGTATTACGCCCTCACCCAGCCTTTCTTCCTAAGGTGGTATCGAGGTTTCACTTGAACCAGGATGTGGTTCTTCCTTCTTTTTTCCCCAAACCAAGCTCGGTAGAGGAAAAGTTATTGCATTCTTTGGATGTAGTAAGAGCAGTTAAAGCTTATCTAAAAGCCACTGCTCAGATTCGTAGAACGGATTCCTTGTTTGTTCTGCCGGAAGGCCCCAGAAAGGGTCAGGCAGCATCAAAATCTACTTTAGCCAAGTGGATTCGACAGGTCATAATACAAGCCTATGGCTTGAGAAGTAGACCGCCTCCGTTCAAAGTTAGGGCGCACTCCACGAGAGCAGTTGGAACTTCATGGGCAGTGCATCACCAGGCCTCCCTGGCTCAAATTTGTAAGGCCGCAACATGGTCTTCAGTACACACGTTTACTAGGTTCTACCAGGTGGACGTTAGAAGTCAGGAGGATGTCGCCTTTGGGCGCAGTGTGTTGCAGGCCGCAAAAGATCCTCATGCCTGATGGCGCCCAGCTTATGTATGGTGTATCCCCCCCCTCATTTGGCATTGCTTTGGGACGTCCCACATAGTAATGACTATGCTGCTCTGTGTCCCGTGATGTATGAACAAGAAAGTAGGATTTTTAAAACAGCTTACCTGTAAAATCCTTTTCTTGGAGTACATCACGGGACACAGAGCTCCCACCCCTCTTTTGGGGACACGTATTGCTTTGCTACAAAACTGAGGTACTCCCGGATGGGAGGGGCTTATATAGGGGAGGGTACTTCCTGTTTTGGAAGTTGCCAGTGCCAGCACCTGAAGGTAATTCTATATAACCCACATAGTAATGACTATGCTGCTCTGTGTCCCGTGATGTACTCCAAGAAAAGGATTTTACAGGTAAGCTGTTTTAAAAATCCTACTTTTCCTTGCCGTAGCCAATTAGCCTTTAAATGACATCACCTTTCTGAGAAGTAATAATTCCTATCTTGCATTCTCTCTGTAGGCTTGTGATATCTTGACCCAATAAACTTAGGTTTATCTTCAAGGTTAGTATGTAACAACATTTTAATGTGTACTTCAGGGGAAAGGGGAAGAAAAACTATGCAAGAAATTCCTGCCTATCAATAATTAAATTTTTTATAGCTCTGGCCGGGAGCTAACCAAACAGAAAAAACAAGGTCTCAATGGAAAATGTAATCTCTAAACTGAAAGCCAAACAAGAAAAATTAATGCTAATTGCCTGACGTTTTACTGCAAAGCTCATTAGTTAGCTGATTGCATCTGACCATACTTAAAACAAATCAATATGCTCTTACAGTAGATGTAAACCCTAATTGGATGGCATTTACTTTGCTCTGTGCACTGTGTAGCATAAACAGTTGTCATTTATTTATTTTTATTCTAAATAAATGTTTCCACCTTTATTCTATCATTTGTTACATTTCTATGCAGTACTGGGACATGGTTGTCCAGCGCCCGGGGCAAAAATCCTGAATTGCGCCCCCCACCCCCACTATTAATACATGCCGTAGAATGGGTGTACCACTCTGTGTCAATTTCTGCCCCTTCCGCTCCCCTCCTGCCCACCCCTTGTCCTGGCCATGTCTCTATGCTGCTGATCTCATGGTCAAAGCTTTTTTGCCCATATTTCTCTTCTGGGTCACAGGAGTACACTTACTTTGCTCCTCGTGTGATCCAGATTCATCTTAAAGCCTGCTGTCAGCTGATATCACAGAGCAGCTCCAGGCTTTGGAAGGATCCCGACAATATGGTCAGGATCCTTCCAGAGCCTGGAGCTGCTCTGTGATATGATTGACAGCTGGCTCCATCTCTCAGCACGTGGCTAAGAGCCAAAGGCAGTTGCGCCCACCCCCTCTCCACTCTGGGGCTCCAATGAGTGCCGGAGGGGCAGATTGGAGAGCGGTGATTGACAGTTGAGTTGAGTAGAGTTGAGAGGCATCTTAATATAGCGCGGTCTTACCCCGAAGGGTCCCGACGCGCATAGCAGAGTTTCTGGGAAAAGAGGACCCAGGAACCAGAAGCAGCACAGAGTGGCAGAAATGGTGGAAGAGAGAGGCTACGCAGGGAAGGCTTGTGTGAAAAGCCAAGTCTTCAGTAACCCGCGGAAGACCGGAATAGTAGGAGCCTCCTGGAGCTCGACAGGGAGGCTATTCCACAAAACTGCACCCTGGTGGGAGAAGGCCCGACCACCACGCCGGATCTTCCGCTCAGGGAAGACCAAGAACTGAGTGATCAGCGGTCTTGTGATCACTCAGTTCTTGTGCATAAAACCGTGCTCTTATGCCCCCCCCCCGCCTCTTAGTGGGGAAGGGCCCATACATTAGTCATGGGCTGCTCAGTCTAAAATGCCCGGGGGATAGCTGCATCATCAGACCGATGCTGCAGCACAGAGGTGAGTGTAGATGATTTTTTTTTTTAGATACCCCAAACTCCTCTTTTAATAAATCAAGCCCTTTACTATCATTTATAAATATTAGTCCCTCACTGGTTCTCTAGTGCACACAGACTATGCAAATATCCACTATAAATTTTAGAGTAGGATCAACACCCTTTTCCTTCCCATGTCCCATGGGTCTCTTCTCAGAATCCAGGCGTTGCATTGTGAAGTATAGAGCGTGGGTATGCTTGTTCTCCAATTATTATTTTTTTTTAAACTGTCTTGAAATAGAGAAGCAATTTTACTCTTTTATTATTGTGGTGATCTGCGTGATTTATTGCACGCAGAAATAAAATAATAAATCTGCTTCCCTTTGCAAAGCGCTCGCAATTTGCCACACCGCAATTTTAGCTTTCCTACATTAGTCATCATGGAAGCCCCGTAATGTGTAGGTTAATCTGCACAAAAGTGATATTTTTCTTAAAGAGCCAACAATGACATTTATATGAACGAAATGAACTTCAACTAAAACCTGCAATTATGGCAAAAAGACGACTACAATTTTCCTGCTGGGACTTCTCCGAAAATTAGAGGAAAATAACTATCCGGTTGTAGAAAATGTGCAATTATAGGAATGGTCCTTAAGGTTTAGATAAAAGGAAAACGTCTAAATTGTTATTATGAGGCTCTTACAAGTCTCCTCTCATAAACTTCAGTTCATAAACATCAGATGTGTGCCAATCCAAGCCGTCCTAACCTCAGATTGAGCCTGTCAGCGAGGTCCTAAAGAAAAAAACGTGGCATCACCTCTCACACACTTCTGCTAACAATTAAAGAGCAATAAAAGGCTGACAAGGGTGGAAATGGTCCCATAATTTGCATGGCTCTTTCCACTTTGAAACATTAGACTGCTGATGATAACATCACCAATTGCAGTTGGTATTTGTTACCTATTAGGAGCTGATCTCATAGGTAGGGAGCAGATAGTGGTGAAGGGTGGGAGGTGGTCGTTAAAAACAGACAGAGGAACTGCTGAAGTTGCACAGAGGTCATAGAAGTACAAAAGTTTATTCAGCGCATGCCGTATGATTATTGCGTGGTTATGTCAAAATAGAGGCTTGAGGGAAACAAACATGGCTAGAATTACTGTAAAGGGGAAACTATAGTCTATTTATCAAATCGTTAATTTTTTAAAATATTGTGGTAATCATAAACCTGGCAGGCTGTCCCATACATCCCCAAGAGGACCAGCACCTCCCATCTCTCGTCAAAACAATAGACGTGCCCCTCCCCCTTCCCTGCAGCGCTGCCGCCTTTATTATTTTTATTATACAGGATTTATATAGCGCCAACAGTTTACGCAGCGCTTTACAATATAAAAGGGAGACAGTACAGTTATAATACAATAAAATACAAGAGGATTAAGGGGGCCCTGCTCAGAAGAGCTTACAATCTAATAGGGTGGGGACAAAAGGTTGTAACTGTGGGGAATGAGCTGATGGAAGTGGTAAAAGATTAGTTGGAGATGTGATAGACTTCCCTAAAGAGATGAGTTTTCAGTGATCGCCTGAAGGTAGCACGAGTAGGGGATAGACAGACAGGTTGAGGTAGTAAGTTCCAAAGGATGGGAGAGGCTCTGGAGAAATCCTGGAGACAAGCATGGGAGGAGGACACAAGAGAGTTTGAGAGTAGGAGGTCTTGAGAAGAGCGGAGAGGACGGTTTGGGTGATGTTTGGAGACAAGATTGGTGATGTAGCTCGGGGCAGAGTTGTGGATGGCTTTGTATGTTGTGGTTGGTATTTTGAATTTAATTCGCTGGGCGATCAGGAGCCAGTGTAGGGATTGGAGGAGAGGGTTGGCAGACACTGAGTGGTTGGTAAGGTGGATAAGTCTGGCAGCAGCATTCATGATAGACTGAAGAGGGGATAGCCTATGGGGATAGCCTTCCCTCCTCTCCTCTCCTGCCAGAAGCAGCGGGCCCACAGGGGTTGTTCAGGATGGAGAGTGGGGAATGGGGCAGTAAATATGTCATTTACCAGCCCCTTCCTTTTCTGAATTAACACAATGAGGGGTCAGTACCGATCCCTCACTGTGTTCATTCATTACTGAAGCATGATAAACTGTGTTTGGGTGACAGACCCAACCTGGACAGGGGCTTTTGGAGGGGACTGCAGGGTAACCTCTTGCCTACTGACTATGGGTCCTGGCTTTTGAGAGGGCTCTGTTCTGGAGAGGTTTGTGCCTGGGGGACCCATGGAATGGTCTTGCTTTGTATTCGGGTCCATGTCTCCCCGAAACACACAGACTCTGGGAACCTAGGACCTGGATACAGATTTGGGGCCTTGTGCCCAAACCAGCAATGACTGCTTAAACTGTGAGACTCAGAGCAGATGTTAATATAATCAGCTTAAAACAACCTGACGCTAAAGTCTCCTCCTATAATCTGTTTACTAAGGTGTTTGTCTCACTTGGTATCTTTTCCCCATTGTGTGCCTCCAAGGTGTGAATTACCATTGTTAATTGAGTCATATATTGTTTCTGTCTGTCTGCTAATCCTTCAGAGATTTGAATGGTCAGGGTGGGCACTGAGCCACCTAGGCTTGTCTAGGTGACTAGTTAGCTTACTGTTTATGTTTATGTTGGCTGTTCCTTAGCTATGTTAATTATTTTACTGTTTGCATAACGTGATCAAGCTCTTATCTGATTTTGTGTGGTATATATATTCTGTGAGGGTATATAATAAAGTTAGTTCCAGTTTGCACCTAAGCTAGTGTCGTCTAGTCCTTGAGTGCGATATCAACTATAATATCTGGTATAATATCTGGTTCCTGGTTCCAGACTGGAGAAAGCTGTATACTGACGGAAGCCCCCAAGCTGGGTGCTGTATGGTCTGGCACAAACAGGAAGCCTCTCAGCACCGAGCTCCCATTCATTCACTGTCCAGTGCAGTTGAGGCTGCAGAGAAAAGGACTGGGGAATGTCTCAAAAGTAAGACATCAGGGGTCTGTTTAGACCCCTGATATTATACCAAAGACCCCAACGGGGCTCCTACAAATTTTTTTTTAATTATTACAAATAATATTGTTAAAAAATTAATTAAAAAATATAATTGTAAAAAATTAAATAAAAATAAAGACTACTAACACCATCCACTGCCCCACTGACACCAATCTCTGTCTTACTGACAAAGTCTATGTTTTAATATATTTCAAAATGTTTGTTTACATTTATTCTAATGCAATTATGGCTGCATATACCTATGACCAAAACCCAATTCAAACTAGCAACTTATGTATTGTTAACCACAAAACATACTATAGCAAAAGCCTGGAAACAGCAATTTATTTGTTGATGTGTTCTTCATTAGCAAAAAACCCACCAGTGTTCTTCTAGACACCAAGAAATTCCTTGCGGAAATTGTCTGCTTTGATACAATATGCCCATCCCTCGTTGTCAGTAGCGAGCTACTCTTCCCTGTAGGTAAAGAGCCCAGGGACTCTACTTGGGTGGCCCTGATGTCCAACCTCCACCCCCTTCCTATATCAGATTTTTCTACCCCTTTCCTCTCTTTCCTTATATAGGGAAGTTTGAGGTCACTTCCTGTGCGCCTCCTGGGCATTTTTCCACCTTTTTTCCATCGGGTTGAGGTCACTTCCTGTGCGCCTCCTGGGCATTTTCCTGCCTTTTTCCATCAGGTCTTCTGCGCAGGTGCGGGTTGGCGCACTGAGGCGTGTTTGGCACATGCTCAGTTGGCACGGATTTCCTCTTGCAGCAACGCGCCATTGGTGCATGCGTAGTAAGCCCTGGACTCTTACAGCATGTCTTTGGAGTGTGGGAGGAGACCAGAGTGCCTGGAGGAAACCTACGCAGGGACAGGAGAGAATATGCAAACTCAAGGCAGGTAGAACCGTGGTTGGGATTCAAACCGACGACCCCAGTGCTCCTAGGCAGAGGTGCTAACCACTTAGCCCTTTCCTCTCCTCTTACTCCTTCCATCTCTTACTACAACTTCCTCCTCTTATACTTTCCTCTAATCTTCTACAAAGGGGCTTTTTTATTTTCTAATACCCTCTTCTTCTTTGAAATGGACTATGCCCCCCACTGGATCCAACATTACACTTTGGTCAGTTTCTTACCAGCCAACAGGTTCCTTTCCCAATGTGTGTAGCCCACTTCTGTCTTACCGTCTCATTGGTCTGTAGACATGTAGGCCTTTGTTGAGCCTGAATGTGGCCTCATGGCACTGGTTGTGGCAACTAATTATGCAACACTCACACCTCTATACTCTTCTTTACTATTATTTGTCTGTATTTTGACACTCTCTAATGAAAACAGATTGAAAGTGAAAACCAACACCTCTTTATTGTAACTTCTTCCCCCCATTAGTTGGCATCTGTGGCTGTTAGGTAACAGCAGAGGCAGATGCACCAGTGCTGCAGAAGGACCCCGTGGGACTTAAGGACCTATTTATACTAGATGTGGGTTCGTTGAGTGCTGGGATCTGACCACTGCTCACTTTTAGGAAAGGTGAGGAGCTGGAGGCACACTTTATAGTGGCCTAAATGTGCTTCGGGTTTTAACATCTGGGTGGTATTGAGCAGCTAATATTTCTGCCTTACCGTCACTGAGACATGAAGAAGGCTTTTCCTACATTTTCTCAACACCATTTCAACTGGAAGTGGTCGGTCTATCTATCTATCGATCTATCGATCTATCTATCTATCTATCTATCTATCTATCTATCTATCTATCTATCTATCTATCTATCTATCTATCTATCTATCTATCTATCTATATATCTACCTACCTATCTACCTATCTATCTATCTATCTATCTATCTATCTATCTATCTATCTATCTATCTATCTATCTATCTATCGTACTGCTTGTACTAAATATTATACATTTTGGACAAAAACTGGTCTTGCACATGGGCTCTTTGCTGACTATGTCCATTACTATTAAACAGGTCTGGTTGCTTTGATGCATCAAAGGGCAGGGCAGAATCACTCTACTAGAGAGCTTTGCAGCATACTCTTTGAGGTCATAGTTGGAAATGCTGCAGGGCAGTGTACTGAAAAGTGTGCTGAAAATTGTGTGCAGACCCCCACTAGGAGACCACATTTGAGTCCTTCCATACAGAGTTGCTTGATTGAGCTTTCTGGAATGGCTCTGCTTTTAAAGGGGTTGTAAAGGTTCGGTTTTTTTTTTCTAAATAGGTTCCTTTAAGCTAGTGCATTGTTGGTTCACTTACCTTTTCCTTCGATTTCCCTTCTAAATGTTTTTTTTGCTTTGTCTGAATTTCTCACTTCCTGCTCAGTAAGCTTGCCCCCATCATCCGAGCCGTTCTGACTGGGGGTTAGTCAGCGTGCTCGCCCCCTCCCTTGGGACTACATCCCTGCGGGGAGACACTGTGTTCACAGCGTCACCCCGCAGGGATGTAGTCCCAGGGGAGGGGGCGAGCACGCTGACTAACCACTAGCCAGAACGGCTTGGATGATGGGGGCAAGCTTACTGAGGAGTAACAGGAAGTGAGAAATTCAGACAAAGAAAAAAAATTTAAGGAAAAGGTAAGTGAACCAACAATGCACGAATTAAAAGGAACCTATTTAGAAAATAAATAACAATCCTTTACAACCCCTTTAAGCAAAGGCAACTGCCAAGTGAGGTGTTCTGGTGAGCAATTGGATAACTGACTTCTGCTGTGGCCTATTTTAAATCTTCCACACTCAATTGAAAAAGTGTTTAGCTGGAGATAAGCTATGTTTTTAAGTCATGGCGGGAGCACGCAGAAAATCATGTGCTTTCCCGAAACGCGCTGCCCTTTAGCAGGCACGTGGCAGTGTCATTAATTTTTAATAGCACCCCCACACCACAGCACCATACACTTCAGTGTAGCATGATTTTGCAAAAGGGTCAGAGAATTATTTTGCATGTTTCTCATGCATAGGGTAACCCATTGAAATTAATAGCTGTCCTACATGCAGAGAGCACGCTCCGTCGCATCTGCATGTTAGCGGGTGACAGCCTGCCTCATTTATGGCCATAGCGGCAGCTGGAGCACCCCTAAAGCCCTGTACACATGAGCGGATTTCCTATGGATTCTAATCCGATGGATTTTTTCATCGGAAATCCGATAAAGCTGTCTTCCATCAGTCTTGCCTACACACCATCAGTCTAAAATCTGACCGTCCCAAACGGCGTGACGTAAAACACTCCGACAAGCCGAGAAAAATGAAGTTCAATGCTTCTGAGCATGCGTCGACTTGATTCTGAGCATGCGTGGGTTTTTTGTCCGATGGAGTTCCACACAGACGATCGGAATTTGCTATCAGTTTTTTTCCAATTGGATAAATTTAAAACATGTTCTATTTTTTCTCACCGATGGGAAAAAAGACCGATGGGGTCCATACACGATTGGTTTGTCCGATGAGAAAAGTCCATCGAACTGTTTTCATCGGTAAAACTGATCGTGTGTACACGGCATAACTCATACAAAACTACTTACCTGTCTTACTGCTGTTGCTCCCTTGCAAGCCATACTAGCAAAAAGCTACTCAACAGCATTCTGGGCCAGAAAGGGAACAATTTCATAGAGTAAAGTGGAAGCCTTTCCTGGATGATTCTGATGCCGGTAACCTTCCAGGCATACCAGCCCTTGCTCTGTAACTCTCACTCTTTTCCTCTCAACAGCATTCCAGGCCAGAAAGGGAACAATTTCGTAGAGTAAAGTGGAAGCCTTTCCTGGATGATTCTGATGCCTGTAACCTTCCAGGCATATCAACCCCTCACTTTCTTCCTCTCGATGTGCGGGGACTGTGGCCATTGGGAGTACAAAATGTCCCAGCATCAGTGGGAGGAATTGTGTCCCATCGTTGGTGTTATTGGGAGGAATTGTGCCCCATCATTGGTGTCATTGGGCCCCATCATTCGTGTTATTGGGAGGGATTATGCCCCATCATTGGTGTCATTGGGCCCCATCATTGGTGTTATTGGGAGGAATTGGGCCCCATCATTGGTGTTATTAGGAGGAATTGTGCCCCATCATTGGTGTCATTGGGAGGAATTATGCCCCATCATTGGTGTCATTGGGCCTCATTGTTGGTGTCATTGGCAGGAATTGTGCCCCATCATTGGTGTCATTGGGCCCCATCATTCGTGTTATTGGGAGGAATTGTACCCCATCATTGGTGTCATTGGGCCCCATTATTGGTGTCATTGTGAGGAATTGTACCCCATCATTGGTGTTATTGGGCCCCATTGTTGGTGTCATTGGGAGGAACTGTGCTCCATCGTTGATGTCACTGGTAGGAATTGTGCCCTTCATTGTTGTCAGTGAATAAAATAGCGCCCTAAGGGCCACATAAAAGCAAGCAATGGGCTGTATCCGGCCCCCGGGCCGCAGTTTGGAGACCACGGCTTTAAAACATAGGCCTAAAAGTCACATCAGCTCTGTCATTGTACAATATTGTTCCTATATAGTTTGTATAGCTTAATAATACTGTAATGATTACATGAAAGTCATTTTGATGTGACGGCAGGTTCTCAGAAATTTGTTTGCATTGTAGGTGCTGCTACAAAAAGTTGTAATTTCTTGGCACATTGGGGCTTTAATATTGGATGTTATTTCATCCCGTGATTTGCTCATTGAATGCTGACAACCACGTGCCAAATGAGAGATTACGGAAGCCGAAGAATTCAAATAAAAATGTTTAAGAATCCATTTCTACATCACATTGTTAGATCCTCATGGAAGGAATGTAGAAATAATTCCAGATTTAGAGATAGTGTTAGGATTAATGTTAGGATTAAAATTAGAATTAGATTTGAATTAGGGTGAAATTAAATAGGCAGCATTGGCTTTCTTGGTAATGGAGGCTTGATAAGACTTCTAGCCATAACAACAGCTGGAGTTGATATCTGCAGCCTGAGGATCGTTTCCATTTGAGGACAGAGCCTTTCATTCTTCATGTGTCTGTAAAGCAATACAGGATATTCTGCAGTCTTCCTAGACTTGAGTCACTCTTCTACACCCAGTACAGACTCATCTCGAAAACACCAACAATCCAATGTTCTGGAATGGGTTGGGTCTCCACTGTGTAAAGTTAAAGTTAATTGTACGAGTTACTGGCCCAGAGCTGAGATCAATGGACAAGACATTATAAGTCATAAATAGCTGGAGTGAGAGTCATTTGGTATCATAAAAACTAGTAAAGAATTAGATGCAGACATTGCCACTATCATCCAAGTAGATTGTGTTGTTGTATCTTTACTACAATTGGAAGAATGAAGCAGGCATCGGACTGTGTACTGTAGACAGGGTCACAGGACAGCTATTATTCCCTTCCATCAGCACCATCAAAGAAGTCCTAGTGACTAGAATAAATTTGTTCAAAACAGATTTTATGGAGAAAACACGCAAAAATAAATGTAGAGATGACCCCCCAAGAAGCCACTGAGTTTAATGGGTACTCCTAGCTTTTCTAATGGTGTTCTGACTTACTGCTGTTGCCCTACAGCACCAATGGTGAGCAGTTTATTGACATCTACACCGTCATTGTTTGCTTGCAGGTTTATTTGTCTCAAAGTCTAGTGGAGAGAGGGTGCCACAAACCTGGTTATAGAGCATGGCATGTAGAGGGAGACCTCTCTTACAGCTGAGGCTCAGGGACAACTGGTAGTGGAACAGTGCCTGCACAAGCATGGTGAGGTATGAGTGCCTGTAAAGTGTCCAGCATGCGAAATGGGTATGTAGCTGGTGCTTCGCCAGTAACGGTTCAGATGACCAACAGCAGATGGCAGCAGGAGCAGCAGACTCTAAACTTCGCAAACATCAGGCTGGGAGTTGCTTGGCTGGCAGATGACTGGACGCTGGTGCAGAGCAGGCTGGTGGACACATAGCTGGCAGATAACCAGTAAGGACCAGGTGAGAAGCAGGCTGGTTTGGAGCAAGGGGTTCGACATGTGGCCCCTCCGGTTCGGCCACCGCTGCCTCCGTGGGATTTGAATCTGGTGCTCTCGGTTCTTCAGAAACCGCCGTTTGAAAACATTAGGGAGATCCCCTTATTGACACTCTCTCCGAAGCAGTGGCGTATCTA
Source organism: Rana muscosa (assembly GCA_029206835.1). Taxonomy (NCBI): domain Eukaryota; kingdom Metazoa; phylum Chordata; class Amphibia; order Anura; family Ranidae; genus Rana; species Rana muscosa. The sequence continues at coordinate 11,739,609 of CM055128.1, forward strand.
GGGTATGGCAGCCATGGCAAGTGCCATGGGCACCATATAAAGGGGGCGCTGGTGAGTGGCTGGGCAGCAAGGCACTTACCAGGGTCTGATGGTCTCTTCCCTCCAGGCTCCCGAGCATAGGCTGGATTTTTTTTTCCCCACCTTTGCTAATGGACAATGCATTGCTGCGAGTGGGACTATTTCTCACTCCTGTGAGTGCAGTCACTGGTTGCGGAGTAAGCAGGCAGCCGCATTTTCCGATTCTACCTCTATAGTTCCGGCTACAGCAGCCCTGACAGCTGAATATCACTCCGCCGCCTGCTGTCAGGGATGCTGTAGCCAGGACTATAGCGGTGGCATCGGGGCCGGCGTATTTCTCAACAGGACACCTGGACTGTGGACTCAGTCAGGAGATGTCTCTGGGGGGCCTTCTGTCTCAGGGTCCTATCAGTGCAAAAGCAGAACCCAGCCACCTGCCCAGAAAGAGGAATGGCTGTGCTGCCAGTGCCTTATGCTGAGACTGATCCTCTTGATTAAGCTGCAGCCGAATTTTTCATGCATTCCCCTCTCACTGCAGGCCATGGCTCCTTTGTAGTCTAAATCATACTTTTTTGGGCCCCATGAGATCAATCACAGGGGCCCAGGAGGCTGTAAAATGGAGGGATTATTTTTTCTAATTCGGCTTGATGGAATATCAACTCCTCCCCACTTGTATGCAGTTAATGGCAATAAAGTTCCAGACGGGCGGAGTGATATCAAAATACCACTTCACTGCCTGACTCCTCCAGTAAATAAGTTTGAGAAGACGGCGGGCTCAGACTGAGGGGAAATCAGCAGCAGTCATCATCGTTAGTGAAGTTTCTGTGTGAACACACAGAAAGTAACAGCACAGCACACTGCTTTTACTGAGTGAGGGAACTGAATTGGGAACCATCAAGACTGCAGAGGATTATTTTTCTCTAAAAAGGTACAGTCACCTTCAAGACACAAATCCCCTTCACCCATGCAATGCCCTGGCTGTTGCCTATGACTGAATTATACACAGCTAAATGTGATCATCTTCAATGATCATGTTGATCACATTTGGCTGCTATATATTTAAATCATTATTGAAAAAATGGTGGGTTCAGTCAGCGGAAAAGAAAAAAAAACTGTGAAAATATGGAACCCCAGAAGAGGTTCCCTAAAGCAGCTGTGCACTCAAGGTCAATATATTACACTCCTTGCAAATAACATGTACAAATAGAATAGTGCAGCGCTAAATAACTTAATAAATTCTAAACAAGTCCAAAAAGAATCAAGGAAAAAATGGTCCCAAAATTCAGTATGAACAATAACAAATGAAAGGAAAAAAGTTGCTAGATGTAGAAAATCCTCAAAAGTGATCAGAGTGCTTGAAAACAATATATATCAATAGTGCTTCAATACATGTGTTCCCGTCACCAACTTCACAGGCCGCTCACCTCAAAGATTGGGTCTCTGAGCTAACAGAAGACCAAGATAAACATTCCCCTTGGAGGGGTATAATTATAGATGAATCCTGTCTTCAGATGATCATTAACAAATGGCGATGCTCCTCCAAACATTAATTCTCAGCAGTATTCATGTAAAACATAAAGACAACCATAGTGCTCTCTGTTTCATTTAAAAACATGAGCCTCCTGTTTTATAGACACAACGTCTTTCGGTTGCAAGCTTCTGGGTATTGCTGGATGGAATGTCACATCATTATTATTATCATGATAGTCACACAGTACCAGTGCTTTAAGTCACATCACTTGTACTGTGTGTGTAATTATCATGATAATGATAATGGGACACTGAAATGGATCCTTGGCACTCATTTAGGGCTCATTCACACAAGGCACAGACATCCATCTCCCATGCAGAGGCTTTAACTTGCACAGTGTTGCATGCATCTTCATGCCAGTGTCCCATTTATTTATTTTGGGGTGCATGGACACTGACACAGTGTCCCAATTTGTCTTGAGGGTGCATGTCCTAATAGAAATGGAACATCAGCATGAAGATGCACACAACATTGTGCCGGTTAAAGTCTCTGCATGAGACATGGGTGCCTGTGCCCTGTGTCCTGTGTGAATGGGCCCTCACGCTTGTGTTTGGAAGGGTGGTAAAAACGTCATGTGTGTCTTTTTACTGTCCCCAACCACTTCCCCTTATTTTGCAAATCAGCCAAGGGTGGATAATATATGGTGTGGCCATGAAGCGTTTTGCACAGCAAAAATTATCCCTACTGCGTTCAGCCACAGCCCTCCCCTTGTTCTCCCAGGCTCTCCCATTCCCTCTGGTCAGATTGGCAGCGCACAAAGAAGAAGGAGGAACATCAGTTTCTCCCTCTCCTCTGTGACAACTGAGGCCCTAAGTTATGAAGATTTCATCACTTCCAGTATTGGTTATGCATTTACCTGGCTGGTACCAGCTAAGAAAGCAGCCAATATGCCTTGGAGGGCAGAGGAGGGATCAGGGGTCTAATAAACCCCAGATTTCTCCATAAAGAGGATATGTCGCTACCCAAGGTATAACAAGGGATGATAAATATCACTTGAAAACAGCTGAATAATTTTTTGAGGTTGGTGCAGGATCAGGGATGGGCCTAGGGGTGGGGTCAGGGGTTCCATCAGGTAGGCTGTAGGGGGCCCCATGATATCCAACAGCGGCCCTGGTCTCTGGTAGGGGGTAGTGGGGGCACAGACTCTGGCAGTGGCTGTGTATGTGCAGCACAGCAGCAGGCAGGGAGAGAGGGTGTCCTCTTGTATATTAGTGCAGTCAACATTCTCAGTCACACTGTGTGTGTGGGGGGCACTGGGAAGCAGCAGATAAATAAGAACACAGCCTACTATGCTGGAATTTATAGTCCCATGAAGGTGGCGAAATGCTCACACATGCTGGGGGGGGGGGGCTGGTCATATAAAGTAAAAGGCTCTGTGTGTTGTTGACTCTGCAGACTCTGGGGTAAAGGGGAACACTGATGTAAGTAGGATCTCTGGACTCTGTGATAACCAAAGACCCCCTCACATCAGAGGCCCCCCTACATCCCAGTCCGCAGAGATCCCCTTTGTGTCAGAGTCCCCCCCCCCCCCCTTACAGTGTATATAAAGATGACACCAGAGTCCACAGCATTCTTTAGATCAGTTTTCTCAGTGTGAAGGGGAACTCTGTGGATTTCGATGTAAGGGGGGATCTCTGTGAACACTAAGGGGGAACTGTGATATTAGATGTAACTCTATTGACTCTGGTGTAAGGGGTAATTAAAGAGCTTGACTTGTAGTTTTTTTTAGATTTTTCTTTTGTTAAGGTTATCTGAAAGATGGGTTTCAAATGTTTTGACAGGGGCGCAGTTTCAGTGCTTGCCATAGGCGCCATCGTCACTAGATACGCCTCTGCTCAGAAGGTAGCCTTTCTGGTGGCTATCACATCTGCCAGGAGGGTTTCTGAGTTGGCGGCCTTGTCTTGCAATTCTCCCTACTTGATCCTCCACAAGGATAAGGCGGTGCTACGCCCACAGCCTTCATTTCTTCCTAAGGTTGTTTCGGCGTTTCATCTAAGTGAGGACATTGTCACATCCTAAGGGGGTTGTTTTGCATTCCTTGGATGTGGTCTGGGCTCTGCTGGTTTATCTATCTGCTACGGCTCCGTTCCGGAGGTCAGACTCACTTTTTGTGTCGGTGACTGGTCCGGAGAAGGGTCTGGCGGTCTCGTTGGCCACCATTTCTCGTGGATCAGACAGATCGTGATCCAGGCTTATGCCTTGAACGGGCGGGCGCCTCCCTTTCCTGTCACGGCACATTCGACCAGGGCAATTGGTGCCTCCTGGGCATTCCGACATCAAGCGTCCGTTTCCCAGGTGTGTAAGGCGGCGACCTGGTCGTCCGTTCACACTTTCACTAAATTTTACAAGGTTGATGTGAGTGCATCTGCGGATGCTTCCTTCCGCCGCAAGGTTTTGCAGGCGGCTGTTTAAGGTTGCAACTCCTCCGTTGAGGAGCTCTGGTTTTTATGGGTGGAGTTTTTTTGCTTGCTGTTCCCACCCCTCGTTTTTTTTACACTGCTTGGGGACGTCCCTAAGGCCAAGATTTAAGTTGCTGTGTCCGTCAATGAACGAAAGAGAAAATAGGATTTTTATACTCACCGTAAAATCCTTTTCTCTGAAGTTCATTGACGGACACAGCACCCACCCCTCCTTTTTTCTGTTTGTACTGCTTTTTGACGAACTGAGCTGCTGGATGCAGTGTGAGGGGTTATAGCCAGTAGGACCGCCCCCTGGTCAGTACTGTACAGTTTTGCTGTTTTAACATGTTCTGCCTAGTCCTCTCCTGAAGGTGGCGATATAACCCTAAGGTCAAGATTTAAGTTGCTGTGTCCGTCAATGAACTTCAGAGAAAAGGATTTTACGGTGAGTACAAAAATCCTATTTTTTTTTAAATTGGGGATATTTATTATAGCAAAAAGTAAAAAATATTGTGTTTTTTTCAAACTTGTCACTCTTCTTTTGTTTATAGAGCAAGAAATAAAAACTGCAGAGGTGATCAAATACCACCAAAAGAAAGCTCTATTTGTGGGAAAAAAAGGACGTCAATTTTGTTTGGGTGCAGCGTCGCACGACCGCGCAATTGTCAGTTAAAGCGACGCAGTGCTGTATCGCAAAAAATGGCCGGTCATTGGGCAGCCAAATCTTCCGGGGCTGAAGTGGTTAAGGAATGTGTACTGGTTGTTAAGGAGCGGGCGGCCGCTGGCGTTCCTAAAAAACAGTAACTGTCATGGTTGTTAAAAGAGCGGATGGGCGCCGCGTCCATAACAACTGATGAGTCATCAGCTGTCAGCAGGTTTCTCCACTGACAACGAAATGTAACAATTTTTTTTTTTTTAATGGTGTGGGGTCCCCCCCCCCAAAAAAATCCATACCAGACTCTTATCCGAGCAGAACCCACACCGTTTTTTCCATGATTTTTTAATGCCAGTAATTATTTTCGTTACAGTCAGTGGGGAACCCCGCTGACAGCTGGTGACTCATTGGTTGTTAAGGATGCGGCGGTTGCCTGCTGCTTGACAATGTGGTATTTACTACTGTTAATAAATACACCGGCGTTAAATTACTGCATGTTTTCATTACTTGAATAATTGATATAAAAGTCCAATCATGTATCCTCCAGAAAAGGGAACCAGAGAAAAGGACAATGTGCTGTAATTGGTCCAACAGTCCTGTATGCTAGCACATCCTGCCAGACACCAACACCATAAAAAGTGCCTGCTTACCAGATAACAGCCAAATGAACGCAGTCGGCTATGACCCAGCCAGCCGAGGCCTTTAAGTAGAAGGGGGATCCAGGAATTAGCAGGGACGCTCCTCTAGTGATTCAAGACCTCTTGATGGCTCAATAACACAAAAGGGAAAACAATATAGGATGATATAGTTTGGATATTATAGGACAGTGAAAAAACACCACCACCGTGAATAGAAAAGAGAAATCGTGAATAGCACCCTGGTAATGATGGCTCCTTACCGGACGCAAGAGAGAAACTCTTTGAGTGCTGTTATTGTGCCCAGAGGAGGAAAAGAGGAGAGCGGCCGGATGCGCCAGATACACCGCGGGGGATACGAGGCAGCATGTCTGACCAGAATGTCGGTGGCGTGTGGTACCATTGAGAAAAGTTCCGTTGGTTTAAGCCAGGTAATTCACATAGGATAAAGGCCGTGGCTAGGTTATAGCTAATCGTGAGTTTCTCTCTTGCGTCCGGTAAGGAGCCATCATTACCAGGGTGCTATTCACGATTTATTTTTTCTATTCACGGTGGTGGTGTTTTTTCACTGTCCTATAATATCCAAACTATATCATCCTATATTGTTTTCCCTTTTGTGTTATTGAGCCATCAAGAGGTCTTGAATCACTAGAGGAGCGTCCCTGCTAATTCCTGGATCCCCCTTCTACTTAAAGGCCTCGGCTGGCTGGGTCATAGCCGACTGCGTTCATTTGGCTGTTATCTGGTAAGCAGGCACTTTTTATGGTGTTGGTGTCTGGCAGGATGTGCTAGCATACAGGACTGTTGGACCAATTACAGCACATTGTCCTTTTCTCTGGTTCCCTTTTCTGGAGGATACATGAATGGACTTTTATATCATTTATTCAGATAATTGAAATTTATTTTTCTTGGCGCAGCTTTTTTTCCGTATTTATTTGATTTATGTTTATCACATTATTGCTGCTGCCTATTATTGTTTATTAGTCCTAGCGCAGTTTTTTTCCTTAAATGTTTTCATTACTAAAATACCGCATGACTTCATAAAATAACATGCTGTATTTTAGTGGCATTTTTTGGTGAATGCGAAAAAAAACGTTTTGAAAAATGCTATGAGCTATTTTTTTTACTGAAGATGTAAAGAAGAAAATAGCACTTTGTGAGTGGAGCCCATCAGAAATCCTAGTGGAATTCGTCAGACTAGACTTGCACATAGTACTGTGTGTTAGGAAGACATCGTGCTGTTTTGAGAAGCAATTGTTTCTTACACCAAAGAAAGTTAATTATGTTAAAATGAGGATGTCTAGGTCTGAGCACGAGCACTAATAGCATTTAATAGCGGAAAGCATTTCCTCGGCTACACCTGTTTGCATTTTGGAACATTTGTCTGGCGCTCTGTCCTCGGGGCAGATTAAGTGAAATCTTCTCTCGTCTATCGTTTCAGTGGCTGTTTCTTTTCTTTTCTTTTTTTTTTTCTCCCTGTCTTCTCCTTCTGCACATGACTCTTTTGGAGATCCCATCTATGGGGCGGTGATAGAAGACAGATTACAAAGTATAAAGATGAAAGGATCATCATTTCCTTCACTGCAGAAAAGAGACAAATGACGGGAAATGTTCACGTTCTGATTGAATCGCCAATGGACTTATTAAAGTCATTATCAACATCAAGGACGTAAACACTTCCTCAATGGACCTTTTCTTAATGAAGATTGGCCGAATTCTGTTATTTTTAGATTTTTCCTTTTCATTTATTTTATTTTTTTATTTGCAAGTTTCGGTCAGTGCAGGTTTATGACATTGTGCTGATGTTCACGTTTTTTTCAGACTCTTTTATAATTGAAGTGATGTGTAAGTGTAACAGTGCCAAGTATTTATTACCTCTCACAGAGATGACAGTACCCCCTGACGATGCCTTCAGTGGCTATTCTCTACACAAGGACGGCGCCATCTTTGTTCAGGTACTACCACCCAGGTTCACCACTTACTTCCTGCACTGAGATACTACAGATGCTACAAAGTTAAAATGCCTCCTCTTCCTTCTACAAAGTCACAATGTACAGTCTGATCACTGGGGGAGGGGAGACTGAGTAAATGCTTCCCCCTCCTTCTGCAAAGTTACAATGTACAGTCTGATCACTGGGGGAGGGGAGACTGAAGGATTGGACGGTGTTATGATTACAGCTGGTGAATGATTGGGATGTGCGTGCATCGGGTTTATTGGGCCAGCTTCTGCACCAAATAGAAGCACTTTACCTGCTCCTGCTTTAGGCAATGGGAGAGGGAGAGTCATGGGCAGACAGTCGTGGTGCTGGGTAAACAAATAGCAAACATTCAAGATTCTTGTAACCTGTCTGATTGCTTTGTTTGGTATAATCGCTTCTTTAGTGCTGTCACGTGCCGCCCTGCAGACATGGGATCAGCCACAAATGCTTTATTCGATGCATATTTATGGACACCCTCATTGCTTGAGGGGTAAGAGGGTCAACAATGCAGAAAAATGACCAAAACCTGCTCTGTGAACCACTTATGCCGCGTACACACGATCGGAATTTCCGTCGGAAAAACCTTGGATGTTTTTTCTGACAGAATTCCACTCAAGCTTGGCTTGCATACACACGGTCACACAAAAGTTCTCTGAACTTTCGACCGTCAAGACCGCGGTGACGTACAACACTACGACGAGGCGAGAAAATTAAGTTCAATGCTTCCGAGCATGCGTCAAATTGTTTCCGAGCATGCGTAGGAATTTTGCGCGTCGGAATTGCATACAGACGAAAATCGGAACTTTTTCCGTCGGAAAAATAGAGAACCTGCTCTCAATCTTTTGCTGGCGTAAATTCCGACAGCAAAAGTCCGATGGAGCATAAACACGGTCGGAATTTCCGACCAAGAGCTCACATCGGACTTTTTCTGTCGGAATTTCCGGCATAAGGGGAATCTCATTAGTTGTGAAGATGACCTCACCACAGGTAAGTATAGTCTTGGTTTTCCTTTATAAACCAATATTGGCTGGAATGTTAGCATCTAACGTTTCCCTCTTTCACCATAATATACACGTTGGCTTTCCAGAGTGATGAGGTGAGACAATCTTATTCCTGCACAAGCCGGAATAAAACCTGGCAAAGCATTTCACATCACAAGTCCGTTTTGGTAGGTAATGGCTTTTGTAGCTGCCTCCACAAGCTAACGGAAAAGACGTGTGATAATGACCTTAGCAGATAAATTTTGTCAGCCGGTGGAAAAGAGAGAAAACCATCTGTCATGCCTTAAAGGTTCCAACAAAGCCGGGATAAAGAGGGAATGTTTAATTTTCATGAAGTCTGCAGGACTATATGAGCACCGCCACCGTCATGTCTTTCTGGAAGGGGGAACCAACGAGGTCTGATGGACCTGTTCCAAGACAGGTCTTTGGCCGGCCATTAACGGTTCAAATCTCGGCCGGTCACTGCTGAGATTTGAACCATGTATGGCCATCTGAATGCATCCAAGTTGATCGATCAACTTCGGTACGACCAGCCTTCCAGATCTTACATACGATTATTGCTAGCAGCTAGTATAGCCACTAGCAATAATCACTGTCTTCTTCCGGTGGGGACGGCTTCGTCCGCCCCCCCCCCTATGAGAATACAATCTGTTATGATATAGTGGCTTAGTTGTTAGCACCTCTGCTGGGGAGCACTAGAGTCATCAGTTCAAATGCCAACCATGACACTACCTGTATCATAGCTGTGCACAAGGGGTGTGCTTGGGTACACCCTAATCACCTGCTGTGGTGCAGATTCAACCTACTGTCTGGGCACCCTCCCCCCTGTGTACCCCCTTGTGTCCCCTTCAGTGCTGCCAGCTTCCTTCCCTTCCTCTCCCCTCCTGTCGGCTGCTGCAGGGGATGTTTGAGGATAGAGGGCAGGAGAAGGGCCAGTAAATGTCATTTGGTCAAACATTCCCATAGACACACTCCTAAACCTTGTGGACGGCCTTCCCAGAAGAGTTGAAGCTGTTATAGCTGCAAAGGGCGGGGCCAACACAATATTGAACCCTACGGACTAAGGCTGGATTCACACCTATGCATTTTTAGTGCTTTTTGCATTTTGAAGATTTGCACTACAGTCCATTTAACATGGTTTCCTATGGAACACGTTCTGTAGTGCAAATCAGGAAAATGCAAAAAGCACTAAAAATGCATAGGTGTGAACCAGGCCTAAGACTGGGATGCCATTAAAGTTGAAGGTGTAAAGGCAGGCGTCCCAATACTTTTGGTAATGTATTTAATAACAGGAAGTAGAAAATATTGGAGTTTTAATTCAAAATTTTCAGTTTTTTTAACCACTTACGGACCGGCCGCCGAAGGAATACATTGCTACTTTAAAGAGGAATACTATTGTTATGGTGGCACCCCGGTACCCTCTTCAAGAGCGGGCGGTCTACTTTCAGATAAAAGTGGTCTCCGCGGCGGATTCGCCGCAAGATCACTTTTATCGGCGGCGGGAGAGGGGTCCCCTCCTGTCGCTTACCGGAGCCGTCAGATTTTTATTTATTGCGCTATAAACAAAAAAAGAGCGATAATTTTGAAAAAAACACAATATTTTTACTTTTTGCTATAATAAATATCCCCAATTTTTTTTTTAAAAAAAAGCTAATTTTTTATCAGTTTAGGCCGATATGTATTCTTATACTCATTTTTGGTAATAAAAATCGCAATAAGCGTATATTGATTGGTTTGCGCAAAAGTTGTAGCATCTACAAAATAGGGGATAGTTTTATAGCATTTTTTTTTTTTTTTTTTTTACTAGTAATGGTGGCAACCTGCGATTTTTATCGGGACTGCGACATTATGGTGGACACATCGGACACTTTTGACCCATTTTTGGGACCATTGTCATTTATACAGCGATCAGAGCTATAAAAATGCACTGATTACTGTAAAAATGTCACTGGCAGGGAAGGGGTTAACACTAGGGAGCGATCAAGGGGTTTATTGTGTTCCCTAATGTGTGTTCTAAATGTAGGGGAATGGGACTGACCTAGAGGAAATTACATATCGTGGTTCCTTGCTATTAGGAACTCACGATCTGTCTTTCCTCAGGTCACAGAACAGGGATGTGTGTGTGTTTAGACACACACGTCCCTGTTCTGCCTCTCGTGCCCGCGATCGCTCGCGGCCGGTGGTCATTGTCAACGCCACTGCCGGTCACAAGCAGCGGCACCCCTGCGATGCAGCGATTATGGTTCTGCAAGCGGTTAAGGAGTACTGTTGTTAGTTTGTTTGTATCTTATACCACAGCGCATACAGTACAGTATGTACCCCATAAATATCAAATAAAACTAAAAAAAAGAAGTATAAAGGTAAAAATCAGTCCCCAAAAAGTGTTCCAAAGACAATAAACTGTTAATTACATAGTAGACCTTCTTCATAAAAGTGCTCCGTGCTCAATAATTCAAGAATAAAGTGCTGAAGTGCTCCAAAAATATCAGGTGTTGCAAAAACAAAAGTATTTCATTTCATAATACACCTTCTTCATAAAAGTACTCTGTGCTTAATACATCCTAAATAAAGTGCTGAAGTGCTCCAAAAGTATCATGCCATGAAAGTGTAGCACACACCCCTCTCGTGCCCCTACTCACTAGAAAGAATGGACCCCCAGCTTTCCAACATACGTAAGGGTCCAACTCGCTTTTATCTGGTGAGGGGATGCTCAAAGGATCTCCTCTCTCCCCCTGTGTCTCCCGCAGACTGGTACCTATAGTATGCAGCTTCCGCTGTAGGCAGGGCCATCTTAATGCAGGGCCATCTTAATGCAAGGGCACTCCTGGGCACTGCCCAGAGGCCCCAGGTACATGGGGGCCCCACAATAATCTTGCATTTCATCATACATGCCAACTGTCCCGGATTTAAAGGGGACAGTCGTGCTTTTTACTAAACTGTCCCGATATGGTCGTGTCCCGGGAAACGTCCCAGAACCTATACTGTGCCCTCCTGATCCCAGTGTTGTGCCCTCCTGACCCCCCCCCTCCTGTACTATGCCCCTCTGCATTCCCCCTGTACTGTGCCCTTTGTGTTGACTAATCTTGGATTTATGGAATGTTTTCCTTTTGTAAAATCAATTTTATTGTAAGTACTAATGAATATATGTTTAATTCTATCAACTATTTAGACTTTATTTGTTGAAAGTAGGTGTGTAAATTGGGGCAAACTGGTAGGGGCCCCAGTGCATTACTTTGCCCAGGGGCCCGTGATGCTATTAAGACGGTCCTGGCTGTAGGTATCGTGTCCCATGATACCTACAGGGTCAATAGAGGGAGAGAAACTGATGGTGTAGTCATAGTGTAGTCATTTGATTTATTCAATAAAAAAGTATAAAATTACACTTACACCAAGTAAGGCAAATATTCGCTTTGCAGAGTATAGGCAACAAATAAAAACCTCTTCCAGGTCCACCACGGATGTCTACTCCAAAGCTCTGTATATGGCCCTCTGCAACCCACAATCCAACATGGTGCCCCTGTATAGTCAGGGATTACTGGAAACAAGAGGATGTTTTACTCTCTAGTACAGGTACCACCAGGCACTATGTAGTGCTTCCCATTAACCACTTAACCCCCAAACCAATATGCAGCTAAAGGACCAGGCCCCTTTTTGCGATTCGGCACTGCGTCGCTTTAACTGACAATTGCGCGGTCGTGCGACGAGGCTCCCAAACAAAGTTGGGGTCCTTTTTTTCCCACAAATAGAGATTTCTTTTGGTGGTGTTTGATCACCTCTGCGGTTTTTATTTTTTGCGCTATAAACAAAAATAGAGCGACAATTTTGAAAAAAATGCAATATTTTTTACTTTTTGCTATAATAAATATCCCCCAAAAATATATAAAAAAACTATTTTTTTTACACAGTTTAGTCCGATACGTATTCCTCTACATATTTTTGGTAAAAAAAAATCGCAATCGCCGTTTATTGATTGGTTTGCGCAAAAGTTATAGCGTTTACAAAATAGGGTGTAGTTTTATGGCATTTTTATTAATTTTTTTTTACTAGTTATGGCGGCGATCAGCGATTTTTTTTCGTGACTGCGACATTATGGCGGACACATCGGACACTTTTGACACATTTTTGGGACCATTGTCATTTTCACAGCGATCAGTGCTATAAAAATGCACTGGTTACTGTAAAAATGACACTGGTAGTGAAGGGGTTAACCACTAGGTGGCCTTGTAGGGGTTAGGTGTACCCTAAGAAGTGATTCTTACTGTAGGGGGGCGTGGCTACACGTTATACGTCACTGATCGTCTGTTCCGATGACAGGGAACAGACGATCACTGCAATGCCACGGAGAAGAACGGGGAGAGGTTTGTTTACACCTACCTCTCCCCGTTCTTCAGCTCTGTGACCCGATCGCGGGACACCGGCGGTGATCGGGTCCACAGGTGCCGCGGTCACGGAGCTCAGGGCTGGCGCGCGCGCGACCCACGGCTGGGCTCTTAAAGGGCAACGTACCTGTACGTTGATGTGCCCAGCCGTGCCATTCTGCCGACGTATATCGGCGTGAGGCGGTCCTTAAGTGGTTAAGGAGTACCGTTGTTAGTTTGTTACCTTTATGAACGCACAGATTTACTTTAAAGGGAACGGCACTCATCTGCCAATCCATAAAAAAAAATGTAATTCCAGTGCAAAATGGCTCCTATGACCTCTGATAACAAATGTAAGCTTTTAATCTCCCAAGAAATGTACCACATCCAAGCTAACAATGTTGAATTAAGTGTTCACTACGGGGCAGATCGGCTATAATAAATCTCACTGTTGAGTCACAGAATTCCTGACATTCCTCAGCTTCCCATTCTGTGTCAAATGTCAGATGTCTTTCTGAGGTAACCTAGGCAGCCGGCATCTCAACGGCTGTGTTTGGATTGTGGAGTGCATTAGTTGCTCTGGACCACCCTGTGTCTGATAAACAAGATGCAGTGCTCCAAATTAACAGATTTACAACCATTCCACCAGCCTAACATTCCTCAAGCTGGTGGGTTTCACGCACGTAAACTGAAAGCGTAGCCCACATGTCCAGATACATGAACCAATGTTTCCGATATTATCCGCTCCCTGAAACACACCTGTTGTGGCCATGTCCAGGAAGCGGCCATGTTGTGAAGTATTTTGACATCGCTCTCAACGCTCCCTTATTTGGAACCTCTTTTCTGTTCCCTCTTCCCTCCTCAGATGTCTCTCTTTTAGGTCTGATATAGAGATCTGTATATATAAATGTACTATCTAACTGCTTAAGGTTTTTATAATGCACTAAACTTTTATTGTACCCAACTGTTACTTATTATATACAACTGTTCCTTTTTAGAGCCCAATTTTTCTGTCCTTCTCTTCTCAGTTGACTCCCTATTGCTACTCCCTTCTCTTATGCCGCGTACACACGATCGGAAACTCCGACAACAAAGCCGTGGATTTTTTTCCGACGGAACGTTGGCTCAAACTTGTGTTGCATGCACACGGTCACACAAATCTTGTCGGAAATTCCGAACGTCAAGAACGCGGTGAAGTACAAGACGTACGACGAGCCGAGATCAATGAAGTTCAATAGGCAGTTCGGCTCTTCTGCTTGATTCTGAGCATGCGTGTTTTTTTGTGTATCGGAATTGCATACAGATGATCGGAATTCCCGACAAGAAAAGTTCTTGTCGGAAAAAAATTTGAGAACCAGCTCTCAAATTTTTGTTGTCGGAAATTACGACAGAAAATGTCCGATGGAGCCTACACACAGTCGGAATTTCCAACCAAAAGCTCACATTGAACTTTTCTTGTCGGAATTTCCGATCGTGTGTACGCGGCATTAGGCTAGTGTTTCTCAACCTTTTTTCAGTCAAGGCATGTTTTAAAATTATGGACAATCTCAAGGCACCCTCTAAAATTATGGACAATCTCAAGGCACCCTCTAAAATTCTGGACAATCTCAAGGCACCCTCTAAAACTATGGACAATCTCAAGGCACCCTCTAAAATTCTGGACAATCTCAAGGCACCCTCTAAAATTCTGGACAATCTCAAGGCACCCTCTAAAATTATGGACAATCTCAAGGCACCCTCTAAAATTATGGATAATCTCAAGGCACCCTCTAAAATTATGGACAATCTCAAGGCATCCTCTAAAATTATGGACAATCTCAAGGCACCCACTAAAATTATGGACTATCTCTAGGCACCCTCTAAAACTATGGACAATCTCAAAGCACCCTCTAAAATTATGGACAGTCTCAAGGCACCCTCTAAAATTATGAACAATCTCAATGTACCCTCTAAAATTATGAACAATCTCAATGTACCCTCTAAAATTTGGACAATCTCAAAGCACCCTCTAAAATTATGGACAATCTCAAAGCATCCTCTAAAATTATGGACAATCTCAAGGCACTCTCTAAAATAGACAATCTCAAAGCACCCCATTCTAAAATGTAAAAAAAGGATTCTAATAGTTTTACAGAATACATCAACATCCACACACGTAGGACATCCAACATTAGAGGTGATTTATTCTTCCAAATCCAATACACTTTTGCACACTGGTACTGAATAGTATTCCATTTTTTCACTTCTCCCTGAGATTTTCTACACCACTCAGCTAATGTGACCCCCCAACATAGACAGAGAGGAGCAGGGGAGGGTCATAGGTTGTTGGGACGTCGGTGGCTAGAAGGTCGTAATGGTGCCTAATGAAAACCTGTGGCTTTGTGTAACTAAAAGGCAGGCTTCATTCATCTGCTGGCTTGTATACAATTTTGGAGCAATTTTTAGGCATTTTGCCAAGGCACCCCTGAAGAAACCTCAAGGCACCCTGGTTGGAAAAGGCTGTCTTAGGTCTACTTCTACGCAGGCTATCCCCCCTTCAGTCTATCGTGAATGTTGCTGCCAGACCCACCTACCTTACTAACCGCTCAGTGTCTGCCACCCCTCTCTGCCAATCCCTTCCACTGGCTTCTGATTGCCCAGTGAATAAATTCAAAATACTAACAACAACATACAAAAGCCATTCACAACTCTGCCCCCAGCTACATTACCAATCTTGTCTCCAAATATCACCCAAATTGTTCTCTTTGTTCCTTCTGCTCTCTAGCTCTCTTGTCTCCTCCTCCCAAGCTCGTTTTCAGGACTTCTCTAGAGCAACTCCCATCCTCTGGAACTCTCTATCTCAATTTGTCCAGCTATCTCCTACTCTGGCCACCTTTATGTGATCCCTGAAAAACACATTTTTTCAGAGAAGCCTATCTCACCTCAACCTAACAACTGAACTTTTAATTCTTCCATCAGCTCATCCCTTACAGGTATTACTTTTTAGTACCGCTTGCCCCACCCTAATAGATTGTAAGCTCTTAGAAGCATGGAAAATGCAGTCTACTTTCACCACTGCAGGTGACGCTCAACCGCAGCAGCAGTGCAGGGGGAGAGGAAGTCAAGAGAAACATGGTTCCTTTATGGTTTCTTGGGTCACTGGGGGAGCTATCCGGTTGGATGCTGCTGCCCCATGTGACTCTGGAGGCCATCTTGGGTCAGGCAAAGTCTATTTAAGACCCTGGCTCCCAGTCTTGGCACGCATTTCACATATGGGCAGTGTAGGGACAGATCACCCGTCTGACAGTAACCGTGATTAGCGGCAGAGAGAGGTCCCAGACGAGTAGAGAAACGATAGGGACATGCCATCCTTCCTGGGAATCTCCCCATTTGGGTAAGGAACGGCCAGGCCGCATTCTGCTCCTTAAAGTGGTTGTAAACCCACTTTGACAACATGCACCTACAGGTAAGCCTAGATTAGGGCTTACCTGTAGGTGCATGAAATATCTCCTTAACCTACACGGTTAAGGAGATATTTGCTTTTAAAAATAGCGCCGATGACGTCACGCGCATGCGCACTAGCAGGCCGGGGTCATTGCCGGTTTTATGAATGGACTTTGCCGGCCTGCGTGTGACATCATTGCCGCTCCAGCCAATCAGAGCGGCGGAGCGGCGATACCCGGAACTAGCGACGAGGGGACATGGTGGCGGCGGTGGACGGACCGAGGCAGACTTCGGGGGCTTCGATCTCAGGTAAGTGACACATAATGAGCTAGTATGCTATGCATACTAGCTCATTATGCCTTTCTCTTGCAGGTTAGTTTTAAAAAAAATATATTTACGAGGGTTTACTTCCTCTTTAAGACAGACACTGTTGGCAAATCTGAGACCTGCTCTGCTACACACTGCTGTTAAATTCTTTGAGTGTTCCCAGTCGGGTGCCTTCCCACCCGATTTGTTGTGAATTGTTGGATGCTGCATTAATACAAATTCTGTTATCTGCAGTCGGAGTGTTTACTGCCGCCATCCCATGCTGCACCTCCCCACAAGCAGGGCCCTCTTAACCCTCTTGTATTTTATTGTATTGTAACTGTGCTGTCTCCCTTTATATTGTAAAGTGCTGTGCAAACTGTTGGCACTATATAAATCTTGCATAATAATAATAATAATAATATTAGTTGGTCATACATATGGAGCTCTGGAAATTATGCAGTAGTTAACTGCCAAAAATATTAAAATGCATTACCAATCCAATCTCAATATTATATCATTTGTTATTTTGAATAGCCAGTATGAAGAAAAATGAGTGGTGAAAAAAAAACACTCTCGGATTTAACCATATTTTGCATTTCAACTTTTTGGTTGGCATAACTGGGAGGGCCTGGGAAGGTTGTGTTCATTACACGCATACTTTGTCCTATAATGTATCCCTTTTTCTCATTTCAGAAAGTTGTAGGATGTAAACTTTTTATCCATCCTTGCATAAGCGTCGTTAAGGGGGGGCTATTGAGGCTGGAGCCCCGAGTGTCTAAGCGAGAAGCAGCAGCAGCGGCAGCCGCATTTTACCTTCGTGTAATGCGCAGGGACCGTTCTGATCCCGAGTGCCGCAGAGTGACATAGCACGTCCCGCCTTCTGGACACTGCAGCGCCTATGATGGGCATCCCACTGGTCCAATGCCGGGACCACGAGACATGCGACGTCCATCATGGGCACTGCAAGCTCCAGAAGGCAGTTATTACAATGCGGCCGCTGCGCTACAGCCCCGCTCGGCGCTCGGGCGGGCGGCTCTCCTCTCCTCTTCCGGCGACTGGCTGCCTGCTGTGATGATGGGCATTGGGCGCGCCGCACACCACACCACGGCTGAGCTGCTGCAGGACACATGAAGAAGTCTGTTTCCTCCTGGTCAGGTAGGTCAGTGTATGTATGTCAGGTAGGTCAGAGTATGTACATCAGGTAGGTCAGTGTATGTAGGTCAGGTAGGTAAGTGTATGTATGTCAGGTAGGTCAGTGTATGTAGGTCAGTGTATGTATGTCAGGTAGCTCAGTGTATGTAGGTCAGGTAGCTCAGTGTATGTATGTCAGGTAGGTCAGAGTATGTAGGTCCAGTAGGTCAGTGTATGTATGTCAAGGTATGTATGTATGTCAGGTAGATAGGTCAGTGTATGTATGTATGTATGTCAGGTAGGTAGGTCAGTGTGTGTATGTATGTCAGGTAGGTAGGTCAGTGTAATGGTCAGTGTGTCAGGCAGGTGAGTTTAGTGGTCAGCATTGATGGGCACTGGTAAGCCAGGCAGCAACCAGCATGTGAGCTTACCCCCCGCCACACAATCCCACCGCCCAGTCAAAAAAGAAGCCCGTGCCACATACAGCCCCCCCCTCCCCAGCCGTTGCCGACCTTGGACTTCGGGCTTAAGCCCCTGTTTTTTTTGCCACCTAGCAACGCCCCTGCATCCTAATCCTAGACATATTTGTGTTGGTCTTCTTTAAACACTAATATAGAGGAAAAGTAGAGGTCAAAATAAAGCTCTGTTGGGTTTAGGTGACCATTCCCGCTCTTTAGTTCGTCTTGGTTTGCATGATTGCCTGAATATTCTGTGCTTAGTTGTGTCCCTCTGTTCCCATCTGTAGAGGTTGGGAGGTATATGTAAGGACAAATTGGGAATGTACAGACTATTTTTTTTCAGACAAAAGGTCAAATCAGGAAAAAAAGTATGTAAAAACTTCAAACCATCAAAAGTGGAACTGTGTTTTAAATTTTGTGAAACTTCCCGAATCTGTCTGTATGTCTTGTTGACTTCAGGCTTCTGAAACCGCAATTCCATCTAAAGGAACATTCTGTGTTATTCACAAATTACTCAGGAAATCCAATTACTTTGCCAGGATTCAATCTGTAAAGCTGACATTAGTGTGGACTGACTGGAAGAAGATGTACCGATGTTCTAAATGTTCAAAACCGTGCAAGGACATGATCGAAACTCACAGATGTTGGTAATCTGTAAGGTAAATTGCTACAAGACCACAAACTTTCGGCACACGCTGATCATTCAGATTAAAATTAGCCTGGTTTATAGGGTTGAATGGGAGGATACCGGTTTCCATTATGAAGGTGGTACAATTATATATTTTTCAGTTCTCTTCATGGACTCACTGGCAAGATAGTTAGAATCTGTGTCAATGGACTTTGGGCTTGTGTTGATAGGCAAATGCTGTGTACTTTCAGGTGCATTCTGCTTGCATTGAGTTTAGTTTGAGACATTTCTGAGATCATTCCAAGTTCATTGACAAGTGCAGTGGACCTCCTTCTGATAGTCATTTGGCCCCACTCTGAGCTGCATAAACATGCTATAGGCCCCTTTCACACAGGCTTTCCGATCAGATCCTCCTGTCAGTTTTTCAGGCGGACCTGATCGGACGGACGCTCCATTCACTCCTATGGAGCGGTGGATGTCAGCGGTGACATGTCCACTGGCACTCGCTGCTCTCCGATCTGATTCTGTCCGTGAAATCCAGATGGATGGAGATCCTATTTAACATCCATCTGGCGAATTGGATCAGATAAGATCGGATGAAAACGAACAGGTCCGTCTCTGCACAGTGGATGGACCTGTCATGTGCTTGCTCAGCGGGGATCAGCAGATCGATTCTCCGCTGAGCAAGCGGAGTCCACTGGGCAGACAAGCCCGTGTGAAAGGACCCTAAGGCTGCTTTTTTATTACCGTTGAATGGTATGGGGAGAAAAGTCGTTCAGTCATTAACAAAAGTCAACTGACATAGACCTTTAAGGTACCCAGATGTACACATTTGAGACCAACTGTCATGTACCTAGTAAAGGCCTGAACTGATGAGAGGGCTTTCCCTTGCACCTCCTGTCCTGTTTGTCCCTGGGGATTGATGACATGGGAGGACAGGACAAAGTGGCATGGGGGGCCTGTAGTAAGTCCTGGCCAGCAGATCTTGCGATGATGTAAAGGCTGAAGAACAGGAACTTGTGTCGGATGTCATCACAGGATTTTCAGAATTAGGAGGCAGGAACATGGACAGACAGGCAGAGGTTGGCAACAGACTGGCACCGGAGGTACAGATTAATAAGACGAAAGCGTAAACAGGAGCCAGGCCGAGGTCAGTATCATACGGGCAGAAGATGAGCCAAAAGGATGACTAAGGTGCCAAGTCGAGAAGCAAGGCAGAGGTCAGATACCTGAGAGATCAAGATCAGGCATAGCCAGAAGACAAGTCAGGCATGCTACAAGTGGGCAGCAGAGGTACAGATTCAGAAAACGAAAGCGTAAACAGGAGCCATGCTAAGGTCAGTATCATACAGGCAAAGAATGAGCCAAAGGGATAAGCAAGGTGCCGAGTCGAGAAGCAAGCCTGAGGTCAGGTACCTGAAGCATCAAGACCAGGTGCAGTCAAAAGACAAGCCAGATATATGACAGAAACAAGCAGGGTATTTTTTACTGGGCACAGGAGCTGACAACCACTCAAAAATGATCTTCCAGTGCTTTAAATAGGCCACTAGATGCCAAAGTCAGTTCAAACATGCATGCTAATGTGCACACTCATGATTCTGTGCATAGTTCTATGGACCGTTATGTTGGGTTTTCCTGAAACCAGCAGCGTGATAAGTCAGCAGATGTCACAAGGTACAGTGATGGCCGAATCTAACAAATTTGGGAAGCCTAGGAAGGTATTGACTGACTATGTTGTTCGGGGAAGGGGGATAGAAACGGTACAAGATCAACATAGAATAATTGATACACCCCACCAGCAATGGACAAGAAGTCTTCCAACTCTGGTGTTCACCCCCACCATCAACTCTCATGTTGCTTCAGTGGAAAGATATAGACAAGCAAAAAAGCGAATGGGTCATGTGACTCAACGCTTTCATTTGTGTATGAAAAAAATAAATGAAACTCAACCTGTCTCCATGGAGCGTGTATGTCTTTCTTTGTTTGCATTGGTTTTCCCCAGGTTCCCTGGGTGTCTTCCCACACTATCAATATACGCTTGTATTTTATTTGGCCATCACCCAACATTAGCCCTACTGTGTGTGTACATGAGTATGTCTGTAGCAGGAACATTAGATTGTAAACATCTTCAGGGCTAGGAACTAGGATCCGTTAACTGATGGAGAATAAAAATCTGTCTAGATAGATCATTTCACATATCGGGTCCTCCATGGTTCTGGCCTTCACACCACACAGATAGTCATGCACTGCAAAAGTGTTGATCCTCAAGATTAAATTTAGCAGAAACCCTCAGCAGTTTCTGTTTACAGACAGTTTTGTACAAACAAGATAGCCTCAACAGTAATGTGCTTTTATTGGTTCTCTGAGCCTTGATATTTTTTCTTTTTTGTGGTTTTATGTTTTTCTGGAGGCAGAAAAGGCACAGTGGGAGCTCTTGTGTGTCCTGGAATTGCAGGATTGAGGATGTGCTTTGATAACACCACACCCGGTGCCTGTTGCAGAGGCTGAGGTGTAACCACAGTACGCAACAACAGGTTCCTCAAGTCTTCACAGGAAGTTCTACGTCCCTGATCTCAGCAAGAAGTTTAATAATAGTTAACACTGCAGACACTCCAGGTTGGTGGGCTGTCTGCGGCGAGCAAGCACAAAACCCTGTTGTTTTTCAAGAATAATACAAATATTTTGGTGCAGATGTTTCTGCATGTTCTTAGAAATGGGTGAGTTAAGGAAAAGGAAGACTGGACTGAAGATCTTTACAGTAAGGTCAAACGGAAGTTTTATCATGCTGCTCTTTTTCTTTTAACTTTTATGTTGTAACCAGTTCTTCAGTTGCATTTGTTTATAAGTACAAATGGCCTGCCTCAGTGAACACTTATCACCCACATTGTTATGGCAATAAAACAGACAATTACAAGGGCATGAAAGTCATTGACACTTAAGCCATAGACGGTTTGAATCTAGGCTGGTTCAAAAGAAACTATTAGAGGTTCGAACCATGTATGGGTAGGCTGAATGTACCAAGTCAATCGATTGATCAATTTGGGTACAACCAGACTGACGCATTTTACATGCAATTATTGCTAGGGGCTGGCATAGCCACTACAAATAATGACTGTCTTCTTCCCACTGGGACAGCTTCCCCCGCCCCCCTGATGGACACTGATAAGGCAGCACTGATGGGCACGGATGAGGTGGCACTGATGATGAGGCACTAATATGCAGCACTGATGGGCACTGATAAGCAGCACTGATGGGTACTAATAGGTGGCACTGATGGGCATTGATAAGCGGCACTGATGGGCACTCATTGGTGGCACTGATAGGCGGCACTGATGGGCACTTATAGGTGGCACTGATGGCCACTTATAGGCATCACTGATGGGCACTGATAGGCGACACTGATGGGCACTGATAGGCCACACTGATAGATGGTTCTGATAGGCAGCACTGATTGGCACCTTTAATGGGCACTGATTGGCAACCCTGTTGGTCATGGGTGAGCATACTTAGTGGTCCTGGTTGGGTATCCCTGGTGGACACAAGTGGGCATCCTTGGGGGGTCTGCGCTGATAATCAATCAGCGCAGACCCCACCTGTCAGGAGAGCAGCCGATCGGCTCTCCTTTACTTGCCTCTGTCAGTGCGAGTGGAGGAAAAGCCGATAAACGGCTCTTCCTGTTTACGCTGTGATCAGCTGTGATTGGACACAGCTGATCACATGGTAAAGAGCCTACGTCAGAGGCTCTTTACCGAGATCGATGATGCAGTGTGTCAGACTGACATCACCACACCAACGATTGCCACGCTGTGCTCCCAAGCAGGCACGCGATCGCGGCTTATCCTGCTGGACGTCATATGACGTCCAGTCAGGATAACTTAACCACTTTCTGGCCGTCATTCTGCTATATGGTAGGCAGGAAGGGGTTAAGTGCTGTGGAATTTTGCGAGCCTATGGGGTACCTAACCACCCCCTTGTAACTCTTCCCCTTCTCTCTAATGCCTAGTACACGTGATCAGAACACGATCAGAACATCGGACTAAAAAAACTACCGCTTTCAAATCGATCGTACAATAATCTGATCGTTAGTACACAGCTTTCGAGAGCCAATTGTGTTCGTGGGAAATAATCCAAAGGGCCAAACACAAACAAAATTCTCGTGCAATACCAGAACAAATTTTCATTTAAGCAGTACAGTATTTGTCCAAAAAAAAAATCAGAAGACCAAGACCACGCATTCTCTGAAACAAAATAATACATTACAATACAAACCATTACATCACTTCCGAAGTTGTATTCTGTCATATGAGATTTTTTTTTACTTTAGCAACTTCTTAAT
The DNA here is from genome assembly GCA_029206835.1 of Rana muscosa. Classification (NCBI taxonomy): domain Eukaryota; kingdom Metazoa; phylum Chordata; class Amphibia; order Anura; family Ranidae; genus Rana; species Rana muscosa. The sequence goes on from CM055128.1 coordinate 11,762,470, forward strand.
TTTTAATATGAGACTAGCATGCAAAAAAAAAAACGGACGATCATTCGTTCGAAATTCTCATTGTGTGTACGAGGCTTAATACTCTAGTCCCTTGGGGCACTATTCCTCCTACTGACACCAACGATGTGACACTATTTCTCCCAGTGACACCAACAATGGGGCACTATTCCTCCTACTGACACCAACGATGTGACACTATTTCTCCCAGTGACGCCAACAATGGGGCACTATTCCTCCCACTGACACCAATGATGGAACACAATTCCTCCCAGTGACACCAGCAATGAGGCACTGTTCCTCCCACTGATATTAATGATGGGACACTATTCCTTTTAACTGATACGAACAATGGGGCACTATTTCTCAAATTTACACCAACGATGGGGCACTATTTCTCCCACTGACACCAACGATGGCTCACTAATCATTCCACTGACACCAACAATTGGGCACTATTCCTCCCACTGACACTAACGATGGGGCACTAATCATTCCTCTGACACCAACGATTGGGCACTATTCCTTCCACTGATGTTGTCTGCTGGAGAGTTTTTGTTTTTTCTTGGGAGGGTGCATGTGATCAGCACAGGGCCAATCAGCACTGTCCAGACATGTCCAGACAGAGTATCAGGAGTCTTGAAGCCTGATAGGACAATCGTGGGAGAAATGAAAACTCCTCCAACAAGCTATCAGCACACACTGATAGAAGTCAGATTGCTCTAACTGCTATATACTGCTGATGAGAAAAGGTATTTATCAGTTTATATTTACTAAAGTATTTGCATTTCCATGTTCTGTGGGAGACCAGATATGGTGAATGCAGGATCTGGGTTTAGTAACACTTTAATGTGCGTGTAAAGGCAGGCATCCCAATACTTTTGGCAATATAGTGCATATCATTCTCAGTTTGTTGGTACGTACTGTGACCCTCCCAGATAGCAAGGATAACTTGCCACAAATTTGTGTCAGTGTTGAAAGTCTTGCTGCACATTTTCTCTGGTAAGTTGTACACTTGCAGAGCACGTGAAGCACAATTGACACTTGACAGTTGACACTTTTCCAGTTTGTAGCAATTTTGCGTGGCAAGTCTCCAGCAAGAGCAAAGTTGCAGTGGGGAGTCTACAGCAAGAGCCCTGCAAGTCCACAGCATGAAAATTCAGCCACAGTGACCCCCTGTGATGGGATGACTATCGCACAACATACCTGAACAAAAACCGGTAGCAGACTTGCAGAATGTTTGCAAAGAAAGTTGATCTGAAGGAATGCAATCAGGGCCATCATTAAAGTCGATGTAAACCTGAAAAAAATTATTTAATTAAGGCTTGCACCTTGTACAGTATAGGATTTCATGTCATCTGTGCCCAGTCTTGTCACGAACAGTTAATCCAGCTCTGAGCAGTCCTCTTACCTATTTTCAGTGAGATAAAAACGGATAGACAGAGAAATAGGAGTCCGTTTATCCCCCTTGCTGTGAGTGACATGTGATTTATATATCTCATGCACGAGCCTGAGAGACAGGCTCGTGCATGAGATATATAAAGGAGTACTTCAGATCCCCTCCTCCTTTCTTCTCCAGCTCTCCCAGGATTAGCTGCTCAACATGGGATTGGGCATGCTGAAATCATGTTGTGACCTTTCTGGGGTTTGACTGGATGTTAGTGATCATAGCAGAAGGACTACACAGGAGAAAATGCATTTTAACAAGGGTAGTGTAGTGGTGGGCGAGAGTCTACTGACATCACGACTCCACCCACCGAGCTCAGGACAACAGACCCACCCACAGAATCTGCAGTTTTTCGGGTCTCATAACAGACAAAGGGGAAACATTTGACAGGTAAGGATACATCCAGGAGGCATCTATATCCTAAGGCCTCATGCCCACTGGCGTTTTTACAGCTGCGTTTTTGAGCGTTTTTTACAGCTTAAAAACGCCTGTCCATGTTATTGTAAATATTTTTTATTTTTTTTTTTTTTGAAAAAAAAAAAAAAAAAAAAACGTCGGAGCTAAAAACGCGACCGCGCGTTAGTGCGCGTTTTTTGCGCGTTAGTGCGCGTTAGTGCGCGTTTTTGCGCGTTTTTTGACGCTCGCGTTTTTTCCTGCCTAGTTCTGACGCTGAGGAACGCACTGGTCCTGGGTTTTTTTTACAGCTTACAAACGCCTATGCTCTTTACAGCTCAAAAACGCCTAGGTGGGCATGAAGCTATAGACTAACATGGACAGGCGTTTTTAAGCTGTAAAAAACGCTCAAAAACGCGGCTGAAAAAACGCCCGTGGGCATGAGGCCTTATAAATAACCACTATGGCAGTAGTTTAGAAAGGATGAGAGTGGGTTTACATCCACTTTAATATTGATTGGAATCTGGGCACACATTTTCTTGTGCCCTCCCAAATCCACTTATCAACTTGTAGCACACAGACCATTTTCTGCCATCCTCCGTTCGCAGTCGGGCACACCTGCGAGCGGTGTTATTGTTTGGGTCTTGCAGCAATTACCTCTTTCAAGTGGTTCCCTTGCTTCGTTGTCTAGGTAGAGAATAAGTCCAATGTCCACACAGGAGTAAAACCTAAGCAGTAAGGTTTTTTTCTTTATCTTTGCAGTTAACTTGAAGAGAGAGTAGGGAAACGAGAGAAGTAGGGAAAAGGTTCAGGTACACAGCACTTAAACACACAGTGCAACTCTTTCGTCGCCACTCAAGCCTGAATGGGTATTGCTCACCCGGATAGTCCCTTTGTGAGCTGTCCTAGCAGCCGGGATGGAGCACGGATAAATTGTGAACTTTTAAGGGGATGCGATCAGCAATTCTCTGCCACGGGATTGTTAGTTCCGAACCTCCCAGCCAAGCAATAGAAAAGAACCTTTAAGCTGGATTGCAGGGCTTATAATGACGGATCCCTCCTTAGGTGAGCTCCAGGCCTCCTCCCGAGACAGCAGTACCGTCGCTAGTCTCCTCAGGGGCAGATCCTCCCCTGGTCTCCTTCCCCAATCGTGGCTTCCCTGACATGGGTAGCTAATGATCCCTCTGAAAAGTATAGGCCTCAGCCAGCAGAGCTGGGCCTATCATGCAGCGATGTAGCCTCGGGCTAAAGGTGTCCGGGACTATTCCACACACGCGCACCCCTGGCCTGGAGGGCCACGAGGCGCACAAGAACCCCAATTAATGGCATCTGCCCCTTATGTACCCTCTCCCAGCATGCACAGCAGTTAGACCACGCCCACTGTACGGCTGCCGAGAAAGGACACCCAAGGTGTTGTGATACCCCCTGTAGTTCAACCCATGCCGGTGATGACAGTGCCACCTACAGGCAAACAGGGAACACCACTGCCAGGCAGCATCACACCCAGAGTAGAAGCAAATCCAGAACAATCAATTGGTCTGAGCCCAACTACTGGCTCAGGCTACCCTTAAATTTACACATAGGGCCCCCAAATATTGGGGGGGGGGCGCTACAAACTATTTGTGGGCAGTGCAGGCTCAAGGGGCAGCTGCTTTGGGCCCCAAAACAAGGACTGGGCCCAGGGCAGCTGCCCCTTTTGCCCTGTGTCAAAGACGGCCCTGCATGCAATGCGGACTTGCTGCAATTGTGCAACTTGTGCAGCCTGGCAAGTCTAGCAATGGCTTACCAAGTCATTTTCAAACTTGCAGCACAGTTGCTTGCTATCTGGGCTACTGTTTTAGGGACTATACCTCTACCACTCGTTGATTGATGTACCATTCGTACCACATTTTGGAGATAGCCTACATATTGTTGATGCTCCTGTTATCCCCTTTTTGTACTATGTATGTGTGATATCCTTCTGCTCTTTTCCAATAAATAAATGGCCTGCCTCATGCCCAAAGTCGCCACAGTTGAACTGCTTAAATCTCTTGGCAAGCAGAGGGGATGACGCCACACAAATTTAGCGTGTTTATTTAGCTTATTTCATTATTCTAGGGTCATTGTTCGAGTGATAATTCTACAACAATTACTCCTTTGCCTGTCTGAACCTATTACTTCATGTGAATTAAACCAGTTATTACCAAGTGAGTCAGCACGCACCTTCCATGCACCTGTGCTCACTGCCCCACCTCGTGCACTAATAATATCTACAGGATGTACAGGAGGACCTCACAGACTCTAAATAGACCGTGAATACTCACTCAGATGTTAATGCGTTCTGTCATGTTATTGTTGTCTTTATTGTACGGGGAAAAAAAACACCTGCGTCATATGAAAAAATAAAGGAGCTTCTAAGAATTATGACATCACAACAGGTAAAGTGGTCAAATAACCTTTCAGATAAAAAGAAAAGATGCTTGGGCTGGATTGCTTTTCTGAATTTTGCTCGGCACTGATAAATAAAAATTATTTTCGAAGATAGTATCCACACCATACCAGTTACTAACCCTGGTTCCATTTTGTCAGAATAACAGGTCCAAAGCCTGGAGCCTGCACTTTAAAAAAATGTTAGGTATGAGAAGTGCGCCTCTATTTTGAAGGACACACACACTAAATTTTTGAAGGTATGGGAACCGTGGATGCCATATGTAGCACACAGACCCTTTTTTCTCCTGCTTACCTCCACCTGCAGAGTAGGGCACACCATGCCACATGCCCGTATCCTCCTGGTATAAGAGGTTGAGCGGTGTTCATACAATTTTTGGGTCCTGCAGCGAGTTACCTCCCTCCATTGGTTCTCGTCCCTAGAGTGTAGGGAAAAGTCTATTCTCTTTCCTAAAAGAAGACCAATGTCCAGAATTTTTTAAACTCCAACAGACGAGTTTATTTTTCTTGCTTGGAACTTAGTGGGAAAAAGTTGAAGATAGAGATAGAGTTTGGTAGGGAGGTAGGTTCAGGCACACGGCACCTATTTACCCTATTCTCCACTCAAGCCTGAGTGGGTATTGCTCACTCGGATAGATCCCTCTCACAGTTCTAGCAGCCGAAGTGAGGCACGAACAGTTACTTTACTTCAAAGACAAGTTCAGGAGATCCTCTGCCACAGAATCCTTTAGTTCCTGAATCTAGAACTCTCTAGCGCCTGCAACTTTTAGAAACCATAAGTGCCAGTGGGGCACATCACAGGAGCTATTGTGCAACTCACGGAATCCTTCCCTCTGATAGGCAACCAGGCCTCCCCTGAGACCGTGACTTCCTTCACCGATCCTCCGGACAGGTCCTCCCCTGGTTTCCTCTCTTTCAGAGCGGGCCACCCTCCCTCGGGTACCCTGGGACTCCGATGGTTTGGTTGTAGACCCAGTTGAAGGTACTGGGCCTACTATAGCCTCGGGCTGAAGACTTCTCGACCAATTCACGCACCCCTGGCCAGCAGGGCCAAAGGGCGCGACTCTTGCCACCAGGGGTCCCCCTTGGAATCCCCCGGCCAATCTCCCCGCCTAATGGCGTCTGCCCCTTATGTACCCTCTCCCGGCATGCACAGCAGGTAAACCACACCCACTGTATGGCTGCCGAGAGAGGACACCCAATCACGCTACAATGCCACCTGTGGTTCGACCCAAGACCTGGGCAACAGCGCCACCTGCAGGTCAAGGGGAACTATACACCCAGGCAACACCACAGCAGAGCAGAGTCCAATGTAGAGAATCAGAAAACCTGAGTCAAACTATTGCCCAGGCTGCCCTTAAATTTAAGGCACAGCGACCCCAATTTTGGGGGTCCGCTACACATATAATGACAATCTGAACCCAGACCGCTCTCTGCTTTCGACTTGATGAGTCTCATGCAGCTTCCAGCTGCGGACATGTGGTTGTATCCTGCGGAACCCCCTCTTCTTTCCCTCACCCCCTCCTTCCTTCTCTTCTCTTTTTTCCACTGCTTCCTTTTTTCATTTTTGGGCCTCGTTAGGCCATTTGCCTGCCGGTTTGCATGAGGTGCTTGGCCTCCTCCTCCTCCAGGTTGTGAGTGGTACTAGTTACACATGAGGTGCAGACCCCGTAAAAGTTGGGCTGGTTCCTGAGCACTCACACGTTCATGATCTGGTTGTATCCGCTTTATAAGCTGCTGCAATGGTATTGACTACCTTGTTTTGCATTGTCTTCGATATATTTGGCCTATTGGTCCACCTTTTCTTTTCTCCACTTCTTCATTTGCACGTACACTTTTTGTCCTGTTGTCTTCTTGTTCTGTATGAAATTACTGAAAACTTCAATAAACATTTTTGTAAAAGAAAAAAAAATAGGAAAAAAAATTATTTGGTGAAATATTAGGGGTCTAAACAGGGGAAATATGAGCCACACGGGGTGATTAGGGTGTGCCCAGGCACACCTGGCACACATTGTGCACATGCCTATAGAAGGAATTAAAATGCCAATTGCAAAGCCATGTCTTCTCATTCATACAACATCAATACTTGACCTGACCAAATTCCCACAGACACACTCCAAAACCTTGCTTTCCCAGAAAAGTGGATGTTGTTTTAGTTGTAAAGGAGGAGAAACTCCTAAGAAATGGCCATGGTTCTGTAATGGGATGTCCAACAAGCTCATATAGGTGTGATGGACTGTAATGCCCTGTACACACGATCGGTTTTACAGATGAAAACAGTCCGATGGACTTTTTCCATCGAACAAACCGATCGTGTATGGGCCCCATCAGACTTTTTTTCCATCGGTGAGAAAAATAGAACATGTTTTAAATGTATCCGATGGAAACAAAAACGATAGCAAATTCCGATCGTCTGTGTGGAACTCCATCGGACAAAAAACCCACGCATGCTCAGAATCAAGTCGACGCATGCTCAGAAGCATTGAACTTCATTTTTCTCGGCTCGTCAGAGTGTTTTACGTCACAGCGTTTGGGACGGTTGGATTTTTGACTGATGGTGTGTAGGCAAGACTGATGGAAGTCAGCTTCATCGGAATTCCGATGGAAAAATCCATAGGAAATCCGATCGTGTGTACAGGGCTTTAGCCATGTAGTGTACCATTTACACTGCACTGAGATCTCTCAGATAAATGTAAGAAATGATACCCATCACTGTCACAGGACAAATGTCAAACAACATGCCCAGTAAAACCACAGTATGAATTCTTAGATATCCATGGGTACCTGGGACGCCCAATCCAGATTGCCTTCTCTGGCTTTTACAGAAGCCAGCCCATTCTCTGCCAAGCTGGCTGTTTTCCATCGGTTGTTAAACTGAGATGTAAGAAATCTCAGACCCAGAAAGAAACTTTATTGCAGGGCAAGAAAAATAAACACATTTAAACGAAAAAAAAAAAAAAAGCAGCGCAGATGCTGTTCCATATGATTCAACACTTTTGCAGCTGAGCTCAACACCACTCTCTCGCACATTTGTGAATTCATCTGCAGCATAAATCAGCAAAACTTAGACTCTCATCTGCAAAAAAGAACTTACAGAGAAAGCCAGATGGATCATTGCACAAGGTTTTTTGGGGAAAGGCTGACATGTCTATTCCAGGAAACAATTTACGGTCTAGTTTACGTTGCATCTGTGATTTAAACCAATCGTGCCCTCTGGTCTGCTGAATTGTTTAAAAAATCCGTTTTTGGTGAATGCATCAACAATTGAGGGTCTCTTTGTCTAACTGGATAATCAGTGGTGAGAGATGAAGGTCGGTAGTGAAGAAGGATTGGTTGTCTGATCCTCAAATTAGAGCTGTAATCTTTAATAAATTGGCTGTGTATTTTAGCCCTAAAACCTCTAATGTTGGCAAGCTGAACTACTTAAAACGGTTCAGTAATTCAACTTAATTCTCTTATTCTTTCTCAAATTAAAGCAGACCTTCTGCTTAAGTGGCAGGGTCTGCTTATTCAAGGTGCCCCTCTTTTCCCTCCTTAAAATTCTCTGTATAAGTGTTTTCCCAACTTTTGTGATACAGGGGGCAACCTCAACCTCCTGTCAACAAGGTCACCAGGAGTGCTGAGTAGCCCAAATAAACGCTTCAGCACATTGCAGGATTGTCTTCTAGTGAAATCTGGGCTACTCAACATTCTTTGAGATCTTGCCAGAAGGAGGATGACGTCACCTCCTGCCAACAAGGTCCCCGGGAATGCTGAGTAGCTCAAATCTTGCAAAGTAGCCCAAAAAAAGCTTCTTCACGTATTGTCAGATTGTCTTCCAGTGAAATCTGGGCTACTCAACATTCTCTAAGATCTGGCTAGATGGAGGACGACGTCACCCCTTGCCAACAAGGTCCCCAGGAATGCTGAGTAGCCCAAATCTTGCTGAGTAGCCCAAAAAACACTTCAGCACATTGCAGGATTGTCTTCTAGTGAAATCTGGGCTACTCAACATTCTTTGAGATCTTGCCAGAAGGAGGATGACGTCACCTCCTGCCAACAAGGTCCCCGGGAATGCTGAGTAGCTCAAATCTTGCAAAGTAGACCAAAAAAAGCTTCTTCACGTATCGTCAGATTGTCTTCCAGTGAAATCTGGGCTACTCAACATTCTCTAAGATCTGGCTAGATGGAGGATGACGTCACCCCTTGCCAACAAGGTCCCAGGAATGCTGAGTAGCTTAAATCTTGCAGAGTAGCCCAAAAAACACTTCAGCACATTGCAGGATTGTCTTCTAATGAAATCTGGGCTACTCAACATTCTCTGAGATCTGGTTAGAAGGGGGATGACATCACCTCCTGCCAACAAGGTTCCCGGGAATGCTGAGTAGCCCGCATCTCGATAAGTAACCCAAAAGACACTTCAGCACATCACAGGATTGTCTTAGGCCTACTCAACATTCTCCGAAATCTGGCCAGAAGGAGGATGACGTTGCTTCGCCTAGGCGGCTGGTGGGTTCTTCTTTAGGGGGGTGGGGGGAACAAACAACACAGCCTCCGGCGGCGTGGCACGGCTCTGAAACAGCACCCCAACGCACGCGGGCGGTACGTCACTTACCCGCTCGTGTGGCAGGGCTGTGGTGTGCTCTCCTGGAGTGTGGGCAGCAGCCGCGGCAGCTCCAGTGTCCACTCCTTCAGCTTCCTCCGTCGTGTCTCCTCTTCCGCCAAAGCACTAGGCATCCAATAGGATCGCCTGATGCTTTGGCCAATCGGGAAACAGGTCTCACAAACCTGCCTCCTGATTTGCGGGGAGGAACTTTAGTGTGATAATAACGAAAATTTATTTGCTATGGTCACACAACTGGGTGGCCTCTGAGTGCAATGCTCTGCGCTCTGAGGCTACCTTTTTTGAAGCCTTTCAGAGCCTCTGACTCTAATCAGGTGCTTAAAAAAAAACACCCACCCCGCATTGGAAGTCATGGTCCGGCGCCACTGATATGTGGATCAGGGGACCGGACGCATGGATAGGGGAGGCGGCGCTTGTGCGCCCTCTATAGATGGGCTGCCACTGCTAGGCGCTGTGGGAGGAAGCCAAGGAAGGGTAAGTATATTATATAAGCAGATAAGCATCGAAGATGGAAGGTTGCCTTTAATGCTTTGTTCATGTACTAAATGTACTAAAGGTGTTCCATGCAGGCAGTCCTATTCATTTCAATTGGGATGCAGCGGCTACATGGATACAACCGCTGCTCCCAATTTGACATCCGTGTGGATGTGGCCCTTGAACTTATACTGTATGCAATCGGGGACACACACCCACATGGATGTCAAATTATGAGCAGCGGCTGTGTCCCAATAGATATGGATGGGATTGCCTGCACACCAGCCCTTGCATAGATGTACTGTATGCTTAAGTACACAACATGTAAACAAAGCCTTACATTGTGCATACAGCTACACTTCTATAGGAGGAGACTTGAAATAATATTTAGGGGGGACCTGTTATTATGACAGTTCACTCCCATCTGGCATTTTCCCAGCTACACAAGAAGCAGGAGAAAATACATATCTTACAAATGATTAGAACTGGCAGCATATGGAGCAGCGTCAGCGGTAGGCCTTGAAATAATTTTTGTTTTTTGTTTCATCTGGAACTTTGCCTTCCCCTCCTCCTTCAAAAAATGTAGACAGCCAAAAATATCTGCTGAAGCCTCTTACATCTTACTTTTAAGTGGTAGTGAACTCTTGCTTTATTATTCTTACCTACAGGTAAGCTTATAATAAGGCTTACCTTTAGGTAAAAGGAACATCTCCGAAACATGCAACATTTGGGAGATATTCTAGGGAGTAGCAGCCGGTGATGTCAATGGCATATGTGCTCTGAAGGAACAGCAAGGGTATGCTTGTGCACGCAGGAGTGAGGTCATCGAGGCTCAGCCAGTTAGACAGCCTGGAAGGAAGACCGGGTGAAGATGGAAGCCTCTGCATCGGTGACAGCGCATCACTGTCTGGAGGGCTTCTTTTTATGGTAAGTCTTCCATAATGGGCTAGTATGCGGTGCATACTAGCTCATTATGATAATGCCTTGCAAATTAAACTTTTTTTTTTGTCTCAAAGAGTTTACTACCGCTTATTCCAATAAATATTTAGGTACTGTATATCTAAAGCTCAAACTTTTTTTTTTGTATAGAGTAGAGCAGTGGTCATCAACCCTGACCTCAGGGCCCACTAACAGGCCAGGTTTGCAAGATAACTGAAATACATCACAGGTGATATCATTTGCTGCTCAGTGATTTCCATGTTCTAGTCTGCATCTCCCCAAGGTAATACTTAAAACCTGGCCTGTTAGTGGGCCCTGAGGACAGGATTGATGACCACTGGAGTAGAGGATGGTTAAAACCCCATTAAAGGAGCGATTTCCCTCCACTTTTTGTCCAGTAGACACATCAGGAAGTTAGGAGTATGGGGAAATCTTCCAAAAGGGGACACTTATTCTAGTTATTCACTCCTTGATTATTCCCGCCTTGACTACTGCAACTCTCTCCTTAATGGCCTACCCTTAAGCAGGCTATCCCCCCTTCAGTCTATTATGAATTCTGCTGCTAGCACTAATACACCTCACTAACCGATCCGTGACTGCTGCTCATCTCTGCCAATCCCTTCACTGGCTTCCCCTACCCCACCGTGTAAAATTGAAAATGCTAACCATAGCATACAAGGCCATTCACAACATCGCTCCCATCTATATCACCAACCTCATCTGCAGATATCGCCCAAATCGTCTCTTCCAGGACCTCCTGCTCTCTAGCTCCCTTGTTACCTCCTCCCATGCTCGCCTTCAGGACTTCTCCAGAGCTTCTCCCATCCTCTGGAACTCCCTGCCCCAGTATGTCCGATCAGCCCCTACCCTCTCCACCTTTAGGAGATCCCTGAAAACTCACTTATTCAGGGAAGCCTATCCCACACCCACCTAACAACTATCCCTGAGCCACTCCCATCAAATTCTTCTCTGCAGCTATTACTTTTTATACCACCACCCCCTCCCTTTAGAATGTAAGCTCTACGAGCCGGGCTCACCTGTACCTTTTGTATTGAACTGTACTGTAATTGTGTTGTCCCCCCTACACATTGTAACGCGCTGCGTAAACTGTTGGCGCTATATAAATCGTGTATAATAATAATAGTGACTAGTTATTTTCCTATTATGTTGACCACCATAAATTATTCCATCGCTTTCTATCCTGGCAACAATAGTAACCAGGACAAATACAGAGGATGAATCTCCCAAGCAGCGATCCAAGCAACTTTAAAAACTTGAGTATAAAGACACAGAAGGAGAAGAAGAACAAGGCATGACCCAGTAAAATCCAAAACTGGCCATTTACAGTAAAGGGCAGTTGTACATGCAAGCAGAGTCTGTCTGCCTTTAGGCATCTATACTAGCTGTTCGGTCCCTTGTGTTCAGACTTACAGAGCAGGGAAGGTGCAAACTGCGAACACTACCGGAGCCATAGAAAAAATAAATAAAGTGAGCGGACAGTTAAATTGTTGCGTAGTCTAGAAGACTGGCAGTCATATGATGTCCATAGTACAAAAATAAATTAAAAACCACCCATCCAATATACCTAAAGCCCATTCTTCTTACCCAAGCCAAAGTCCTTGCCTGGATGATGTGGTAAGACTGGCAGTGATATGATGTCCATGAATACCCTAAAGCTGATCACCTCAATAGTACAAAAATAAACTAAAAAACACCCATCCAATTTACCTAAAGCCCATTTTACTTACCTGAATCCATTGTCACATGGCGCACAAGGTCCCAGGGCTTCTCTCATCTGAACTACAGAGTGGGAGGGTCCTTCTTCAGATGCCCAAGTCCCTGCCTGGATGATGTGGGCACTTCCCATTTATTTTTTATTTTTTTACCTAAAGCCCATTTTACTTACCTGAATCCATTGTCACGTGGTGCACAAGGTCACAAGGCTTCTCTCTTCTGATTTACAGAGGGGGAGGGTCCATCTTTAGATGCCCAAGTCCCTGCATGGATAATGTGGGTACTTCCCTTTTTTTTTACCTAAAGCCCATTCTTCTTACCTGAATTCATGGTCACATGGCACACAAGGTCCCAAGGCTTCAAGGCTTCTCTCACCCGAACAGATGCCTACATCCCTGCCTGGATGATGTTGGCACTTCCCATTGGTTGGTGTTCGTGACCTCAGCGCTGTCAATACCCCCAACTAAAAGATAGGAATATTATTGGCAAGTTTAAAAGTGACATGTGCATACACAACCCCTACAATTCATATGTGCAAAAATGTATATATATATATATATATATATATATATATATATATATATATACACAACACACTGTAAAAATGTAAAAATATGCTGGAGAAGTCCATATATAAACAATATGTTCCAAATCTTCATAGAGTGCAGTCCGTGCTGTTATTATCTTGATAAAGGTGAATAAAAATTGCAAATCCGTGCTCCCCTTTCCTTATGTGCCCTTACTCACTGACTCCTGGTGGGTTATACGCTTGTGGTATATGTTTAAGGGTCCTCCAGGTGTCTGACCATCAAGGGTCATGTCTTTAAGGCTTGGCGGCACCTTAATGTCTCAGGTAGGATTCATTGTGTAAATCCGTTTATTAAAAAAATTATAAAATCGTTCAGTATTACACTCACATTTAAAATGGTTAAACATTCATAGGAATTGAATCAATGGTCCGTAGCTCGCAGTTTGCGTTCCATCAAGCGGATATGACGTCCCTGGAAGCTCCACCTAATGCATTTCGCCCCTCCCCGGAAGCGTCATTAGAGGTCCTCTGGTGACCACGCTGGACTGACTTAATCAGTCACTGGTCCTGGGTGGTGATGGAGTGGGCAAGGGAGAAGGTTTCGTTTCCAATGGTTTGTGCCTAACTTGAAAGAAGGTGATAGTCAGCCCTTTTTTTATGGGACCTGGGCTGCTACCTCTACATGTGAGCTAGGATAAGTAGGTAGAAAGGAGGAGTAAATAGAAGCTAGAAGGTGAGTTTGAAGGAGATTGTAACAAGTATAACATGTAACTCCCCCTTCTTCAGGGCTGTTCCTGTATGCTAAAAAATGGGGAAGAATCCCAAACTGGTGTTTCTGCAGCACAAGGATTAGATGGATGTATGTCTGAGTGTCGGCTTTGCTCAAAGAGGCAGAGTTGTTCTCCTAAAAAAGCATTGGCTTGTCATACTTGTTACAATCTCCAATAAATACCTTCAAACTCACCTTCCAACTTGTATTTACTGGACACCGGGCACTCCTTTATAGCTACTCTGCCTAGTCTTGAAAAGAGGGGCAACAAAACCAGTTGCCAGCCTTGACTGCAGTGTGGAATGACGATCTTCGCTAGGTGCTGTAGATGGCCACCTTAAACGATGTCTTTACTGTAAGAGCGGCAAGGATGTGGAATTCCCTTCCACAGGCAGTGGTCTCAGCAGGGGGGGGGGGAACAATAGTTTCAAAAAACGATTAGATAAGCACCTGAACGACCACAACATACAATGTAATACTGACATATAATCACACACATAGGTTGGACTTGATGGACTTTGTCTTTTTTCAACCTCACCTACTATGTAACTATGTCACATAACAACAAATTCAGCGAGTAGAAACTTGTGTTAGAGGGTTTATTTAAAATAAAATAGAGAATTGACAGTAAGGGATGGCCCGGGGGTTGGTTTGCAGGATTTGGTTTGCCCACAATGGGCTTTAAGAACGGAGAGACACTAGACACAATAGACATGGGATATGGAGGTGTCTGAAGATCATTGGAGTTGCTTACACTTCAATGACTGATTAGCGTAGTCAGGTAGATGGATAGGTCATTCAAATAGGTGAGACAAGATAATAAGACAGAGAGAGGAGAATTCCAGATAATAGAGATGGCTAAGGAAACATCTTGCTGCCTTTGTTGAAGAATAATAAGGAAACTAAAAGAAGGTCAGAGAAGGGACATGGAGGATGAGAGGTGATTTGTGGATAAGGTCAGAAACTTAGGTTAGGCAGGCCATAGACCAGTCGAAAACCAAAATGAAAATTCTTGGTCACTTGTTTTTCGCATCATTAGTGTGCCAGCTGCGTCATGCCATTTTTGTGTCACAATCGAAAGTGCCTGATCCAACATGCTGGGTTTTGTTTCGAAAAACAAAACAAACGATGGCACAATCGTATGCGCCATTTAAATTTTTCTACAGAATGTTTGGATTTAGACTCTTTGCTTTAGGCATGAGTTGTACCATGTTTTGAAGTGTATCTACTTTCAACCTTTCACAAGCGTTTAAAATAGCACGTCTTCTGTAAAATTTGTCCCCCGATGTCCGGTTTCATCTCATAAAAGAACTTTGATAAAGCTGTGCTCCCCGTTTTCATTTTGCTTGTGGGCATGTGAAGCCCACAAGCATCCAGTTCCCGGGATATGGTGCTGCTGAGCAACCAGCATGCACTGCCCTTTCTCTCCCCGATCTCACGCATGCGCATTCAGTCATTCTCGCAGCGCCATCCACTCAGGTTGCCATCACAACGGGCAGCGTCGTCGGAAGTGCACCCCCCAGTTGTGATGGCAACGAAGCCCTCGGTGCTGCCCACTGACTCCTGGAAAATGATGACACACAACATCTCCCAGGAGCAGTAGCGAGCGGAGGCGCCAAGAGAAGTAACGTAAGGAGCCGAGGTGATGAAGGAGGAAGATTTCAAGGGATTTTTGGGTGGAAATCCACTTTAAAGCGGAGGTCCAGCTGTAAATATTTTTTTTTTTAAAGTCAGCAGCTACAAACACTGTAGTTGCTGACTTTTAATAAGCACACTTACCTGTCCAGGGTGCCCGCGATGTCGGCCACCCGAGGCCGATCCGTCCATTGGATTGGGTCCTGGCGCCGCCATTCGAAGTAAAGGAAACAGGGCGTGGAGCCTTGCGGCTTCACTGACCGTTTCCTACTGCGCATGCGCGAGTCGCGCGGCGCTTTGTGAATGGCCGGCTGTCTCCTGGGACACACACAGGTCCCAGAAGACAGCGCGCCCAAATGTACCAAAAGACAACGCGAGGGGGAGAAAAATGAAGACTACCGCGGAATAGGAAGTGGCAGATTAGGACGATCTGCCTAGCAACAGCCATTTCTGGTAAGTATAAAAACTATTATTTTTTTTCACATTTTTTGGAGCCTTTTTGTCTAATTTTGTTTTTTTTTTGTTTTTTTAAGGGTGGACCTCCGCTTTAAGTTTAAGAGACCAAAAAGCATGGAAAGCAGATGGGGTGTTTCGGGAACAATTTAACGAGCTCTAGTGGTATAATGTCATAAAATAGGAAAAATACTGCGCCAACCTTCAAATTGTAGTGGTATAATGACCCCCTAAAGCCCCATTCACACAGGGGCGGCACGACGCGGCACTGCTTCTGGGGGCGACCTCGGCGGCGCGATCTCAAGATGACTTGAGACGCCCGCCGAGGCGATTTGCATAAAGACTTCTGTATAGAAGTCTATGCAGGTCGCCTTGGGTCGCCCCGAAAAGTAGTACAGGAACCTTTTTCTAAGTCGGAGCGACTCAGGTCGCTCCTATTAGAACGGTTCCATAGGAAAGACTGGGACGCGACCTGGACGCGACTCCTCAGGCGACCGAGTCGCCTGAGGAGTCGCGCCTGTGTGAACCGGGCCTTACTACCCTGCACACTCCATTCTCTTATTCATAGCCTTTAGCACAGGGGTCTCAAACTGGTGGCCCTCCAGCTGTTGCAGAACTACAAGTCCCATGAGGCATTGCAAGGCTGATAGTTACAAACATGACTCCCCCAGGCAGAGGCATGATGAGAAATGTAGTTCCACAACAGCTGGAGGGCCGCCAGTTTGAGACCCCTGCATAGCAGAAGCCTTTGGATCCAACAGCAGTTAGGCATTGACCAAATGCCTTTTTTTGCACCAGGGACGATCATGCAATATGTTCTGTGATCTTTCTCACATGCACAAGTTACACGACTAAGTGCTTAAATGTTTGGCTACATGAAAGGCTGTTGAGGGACTCTTTGAGCAGCTGTTTCTGCAGCAAAGGTGTGCAGTTAATAGCTCTTGTTAAAGTTTTTATGAGTTTAGGGAGCAGAGTGGGCAGTGTGGCAAAGGGTTATTGTTTGACTAGTTTTGCTTTAAAACAAACCCAACGTAGACGCTCTCTTAAAAACATTTCAGATCAATGTCGCGGTCTTCTACTATTGGATAGTCTATGTTTGCTGGCCCTTTAAGGCCTTGAAATCACCTTATTTATGACCAAACAGAGAGTCCATTCTTTTTACCAGGCAAAATATTCATCCTTCATCACGGTTTAATATCTTGCCATTCTGTTGCTGCCAGGTTACCGGCATCTGCCGTTCAGATCGTGCTCCTTCAACAAGTTCCAATTAGAATTCAGGGGTTAGACAAGAATTATCCTTGTTAAGATAATGAAGAGACAAGGAGAGGTGGGTGACAGGGCTGGTTAATAGGTATCCTAGGGCTTCAATCAGTAACCAGAGCATGCCTTCTCCTACAGCCCAAACATGCGGCTCTGGTTCCAGTTCACCACACATGCCGGCACTTGCTGCCAAAAAAATTCAAGCAGAAGTCTCCGACGCACCTCTAAGGTGATGTCCAAAATGGCAGCCATCTAGCACTGCCGCCCTGGCTCTTTTTCTCTGGACTGTCTGATGAAAAATAATTCCATGTAAATTTATTAGTCAAAGCTGGACCAGCAATATTCATAACTTTTTGCTTGTGAGATTTACAGTACCTTTATTTCGATCCATCTCAACAAGTACAAAGCAAATACAGTGGAACCTTGGATTATTTACAAGCATAATCCCTTCCAGGAGAATGCTTGTAATCCAAAGTACTCGCATATCAAAGCGAGTTTCCCCATAGAAGTCAATGGAAACGAAAATAATTCATTCTACATTGACTTCTATTGCCCTGTACACACGATCGGTTTTACCGATGAAAACAGTCCGATGGACTTTTCTCATCGGACAAACCGATCGTGTATGGGCCCCATCGGTCTTTTTTCCATCGGTGAGAAAAAATAGAACATGTTTTAAATTTATCCGATGGGAAAAAAAACGATAGCAAATTCCGATCGTCTGTGTGGAACTCCA
Source organism: Rana muscosa (assembly GCA_029206835.1). Taxonomy (NCBI): domain Eukaryota; kingdom Metazoa; phylum Chordata; class Amphibia; order Anura; family Ranidae; genus Rana; species Rana muscosa. The sequence goes on from CM055128.1 coordinate 11,779,866, forward strand.
TCGGACAAAAAACCCACGCTTGCTCAGAATCAAGTCGACGCATGCTCAGAAGCATTGAACCTAATTTTTCTCGGCTTGTCGGAGTGTTTTACGTCACAGCGTTTCGGACGGTCGGATTTTTGACTGATGGTGTGTAGGCAAGACTGATGGAAGTCAGCTTCATCGGATTTCCGATTGAAAAATCCATCGGATTAGAATCCATAGGAAATCCGATCGTGTGTACAGGGCTTTAGGCATGCAATACCGCATGTGGCCAGAGGCGGGGGGGGGCACCGGAGAGACTCGGAAATACTCGGAGACCGTTCTGCTGCATTCAGAAACCCTCGGAAAGGCTCAGAAACACTCAGGAAGGGAGTATTTCCGAACAGCTCCGATCGGCGCCCCCGCACCTCTGGCCAAATGCGGTACTGCACACCACAGTGGCTTGAATCCTGCTTGTTTTGCCAGACAACACTCGCAAACCGAGTCAGGATTTAAAAAAAAGAAGATCGCGGCATTGTGGACACAGCGTGCGCCCGCTGCGAGCTCCGTGACTCCGACCACAGGTCCCGCGGACTCGATGTCTGCGGGCATACCCGCGACGTGTCACGATGAGGAAGAAGGGGGAAATGCTGAGCATTTCCCCAGTCTTCTTAGTGACAGGACAGTGTACACAGCTTCCTGTAATCGGAAGCTGTGATCAGTGTCGTGTCACAGTAAGCCCATCCCCCCTACAGTTAGAACACATCCCTAGGCACACTTAATCCCTTCAGCCTAACCTAGTGGTTAACCCCTTCACTGCCAGTGTCATTTTCACAGTAATCAGTGCATTTTTATTGCACTGATCGCTGTAAAAATGACAATGGTCCCAAAAATGTGTCAAAAGTGTCCGATGTGTCCGCCATAATGTCGCAGTCACGATAAAAATCGCAGATCGCCGACATTACTAGTAAAAAAAATAATAATAATAAAAATGCCATAAAACTATCCCCTATTTTGTAAACGCTATAACTTTTGTGCAAACCAATCAATAAACGCTTATTGCAATTTTTTTTAACCAAAAATATGTAGAAGAATACGTATCGACCTAAACTGAGGAAAAAAAATGTTTTTTTATATATTTTTTGGGGATATTTATTATAGCAAAAAGTAAAAAATATTGTTTTTTTTTCAAAATTGTCGCTCTATTTTTGTTTATAGCGCAAAAAAAAACCGCAGAGGTGATCAAATATCGCCAAAAGAAAGCTCTATTTGTGAGAAAAAAAGGACGTCAATTTTGTTTGGGAGCCACGTCGCACGACCGCGCAATTGTAAGTTAAAGCGACGCAGTGCCGAATCGCAAAAGTGGCCTGGTCTTTGACCAGCAAAATGGTCCGGGGCTTAAGTGGTTAATCGCCTTACTCGCAATCCGAGGTTCCACTGTACAGCTGTGTGTAGGAAGGTGCAGTCTCTACTCCCCACTGCAGGTGGTGCTGATCGAAGCGGCAATGCAGAAGAAGAAGTAAGTTTGGAGGAACTTGGCTCCTCTATGAGTTCCTGCAGTTTCAGGAGACAGCTGTCCCATTGGACGCTGGCACTCCATGTGACTCCAGTGGCCATCTTGGGTCAGGCAGAGTCTATTTTAGGTTTGTCACGCTTTATGCAAGCGGCTAGTGTAGGGACAGGTTAGGGACAGCAGTCTGCAGACTTGGAAGATGCCGACAGCATCTGCAACAAGGAGTGGAATGCAGCCTGGCCGGTCCACACCCAAAAAAGAGGGGGCTTCCTGAAGCAAGGTAGGCGTAGTCCCTGCACTGTCCCTACTCCTCTGGAAACCTCTCCCTATCCCTAAGCACTGTCCCTGACAGACGAGGAACCTGTCCCTATGCAAGCTACTCGTATAAAGCGCACAACACCCACATTTTTACTGGCACAGCCACATTTTTACTGGCATTTTCAAGTTACAAAATTGCTATTTTAAGTGCAAATTTCAGTATTTGGCCTACAAACAAGTACAAAATACTATTAGAAATGTGATTTTAAGGTAGATTTTAACATATTTCTTATTTTATTTTCACAATACAGTGGAACCTCGGATTGTGAGTAATGCGGGTAACCAGCGTTTCGCAATACGAGCACTGTATTTTAAAAAATTCTAACTCGGTTTACGAGTGTTGTCTTGCAAAGCGAGCAGGATTCAGGCCAAAGCGGTGTGCAGTACCACGTTTGGCCTGAGGTGGGGGGGGCGCCGTTCGGAGCCGTTCGAAAATGCTCGGAAAGACACAGAAATACTCCGTTCCCGAGCCTTTCCGAGGTATGCCGAGGTCAGCCGAGCTGTCCTCGGGCCTTTCCGGCTGTTTCCGAGGCTCTCCTGCATCCCCCCACCTCTGGCCACATGCGGTATTGCATGCCATTGAAGTCAATGCGGAACAAATTATTTTCGTTTCCATTGACTTCAATGGGGAAACTCGCTTTGATATGCGAGTACTTTGGATTACGAGCATTCTCCTGGAACGGATTATGCTCGTAACCCAAGGTTCCATTGTAGTAAGTAAGTAGCTGAGGGCAAAAAATTAGAACGGGCGCACGAACACATGAAATTGACTCTCACTGTGCCACTGACAGCAGTGAGCAGCAGGACAGTTGATGATGACACCTCACCAACCTCAGTTGATGATACGTCCCCTCCTGACTCTCTCTCCATGTCAGGTGGTCCCTTCAGTCCACTCCAGTCCTGACAGTCCCACTTCTGGCTTGCCTTGCTCCCATCCTGCAGACTCGCACACAAGTCTCTGGCCACTCTGCTCAGCTCCCTTGCACCATGACCGTCCACCAGACCTGCCGTCCGAACACACTGTAGCACTTGGATGGTCTCGGCCAGCTCCAGACTGGAACTGTGCATGCATTAGCCGAGCGTCACAGCCTGATTTATTTTTACTGCCAACCTTTTCCTGTCACTGGCATTTACTGGTAGGAGAAAAGTGCCAGAAAAAAACTGACTGTTGGCAACACTGCTTGCAACTATTTTTAGGGAAAACTTTGAATTTCATACCACCGTCCTGAGGCTGGAAGAGAAGATTGTGTTGTCACGGGTTGAAGGAAAGAAAATTGCTTGATTCCGCCATCAGCATAGTCAGTATTGATGGGGGAATCCCTCCCACTGCGGTATTGTATTCTGACCCAGCCGTCAGAATACAATGATCACTGCTATAGCCGCTGGCGGTGATCGAACTAAAAAAAACATGCAGGTTGGTTGTACTGAAGTCAATTGATTGGTTTCAGTACAACCAGCCTGCCCATAGATGCCCATAGATCAGTGGTTCTCAACTCCTGTCCTCAGGACCCACTAACAGGCCAGATTTTAAGTATTACCTTGGGAAGATGTAGACTACAATACTGCAATTACTGAGCAGCAAATGATATCACCTGTGATGTATTTCAGTTATCTTGGAAACCTGGCCTGTTATAGGATTGCCGCCTGTCCGGACAGTTCGGGTTTGGAATCATGCGTCCGGGTTTCAGACTGCCTGAAACCCGGACACATTATTCAGAACGTACTATGGCTTCCCAGCAAGGTTGCTGGCTGCAGTTGTCTAAGTTGAGAGTGTCTGTTACGCTCACTTCTACACTGCCCAAAGCCAGCACTAACAATCCCGCCCCCCCCCCCCCCCCAAACACACACACAGACGGGAGAGAGGGCTCGATCTGCACCTCTTCCTCCCACCACTACACCTCGGAAAGCTGGGGGGCCAGAAATTTGAAGTCCAGCAGCCTCAGATACATCTGGATGAGAGGTGCTGACTGCCAAGGGGTAAGTGAGCTCACCATCCATCCCTATATGTGACTAAAGTCTCCCCCCTTCTCTCTCCTGCCTCTGAGTGAGTACACTAAGGTAAATCAGAGTTCTTAGAGCACCTTTTACATCAGAGTTCTCCTTTACACCAGAGGCCACAGTGTTCCCCCTTACATCAGAGTCCTCTCCGTACATCAGAGTTCTCAGTGTTCCCCCTTAAAGAGGAAGTAAACCCTCCTGAAAAAAAAAAATACACCCTGCAAGGCAAAGGCATACTGAGCTAGTATGCATAGCATCTAGCTCATTATGAGATACTTACCTGAGATTGAAGCCCCCGCAGCGGCCCTCGTTCGTCTCCTCCGTCGCCGCCATCTCTTCCGTGTATCGTGGCTCCGGTGTTGTGACTGGCCGGAGCCGCGATGACGTCACTCCCGCGCATGCACGCGAGAGCCGCCAGTGATGGCGCGATCGCCTTCACTAATGGGTCGATCAGTGCGACTGCTTTCTTTTCTGCACATATCTCCTAAACCGTGTAGGCTTAGGAGATACAGGTATTTCTTGTACCTACAGGTAAGCCTTAATCTAGGCTTACCTTTTGGTAAAAGTGGTCTATAAGGTTTTACAACCACTTTAAATCAGGGTTCCCAGAGCATCCCTTATGTTAGAGTCCCCAGAGTTCTCCCTTACATCAGAGTCTGGAGAGTCCCCCCTTACAGTGAAAGGGAACTCTGCGAGTTCAGATGTAAAAGGAGAACTTTGTGGACTCTGATGTAAAAGGGGAACTCGTGTTATTAACTTCATATGATTAGAAATGTTATTTAATATCAAAATATACCGGTATGTATAGTTCATACTATAAAAAAATAATAAAAATTGCTGTGGGTCCTGAGGACAGGAGTTGAGAACCACTGCCATAGATGGATCGAAATTCGGTTCCTGCTGGACCAGTCGAATTTTGATCCATCTATGGCCGGGTTACTATATGGCCAGCTTTATGCCACGTACACACGACCGTTTTTCCTGTCATGCAAATAACCAAAGTTTTTCTCAACGTGATTCCTCGTGGTTCCTCTCAAGTCTGCCTTGCATACACACGTTCAGGAAAAATAACGCTCGAGCAAAGCGCGTGATGCATAACACGTACGACGGCACTATAAAGGGGAAGTTCCATTCGGATGGCGCCACCCTTTGGGCTGCTTTTGCTGATCCTCGTGTTAGTAAAAGTTTGGTGAGAGACGATTTGCGCTTTTCTGCCTCGTGCTCTTCAGTCCGTTACAGCGTGACGAATCTGCTATCTCCATTACGAACGCTAGTTTTACCAGAACGAGCGCTCCCGTCTCATCACTTGATTCTGAGCATGCGCATTTTTTTCCCCTCGGAAAAGCGTACACACGAGCGGTTTTCACGACGAGAAAAAGAACGTTGAGAAAACTGCTATGGAGCCTACACACGACCGGTTTTCACGACCAATCTAAAAAATGGCAGTTTTCTCGTCACTTGTTTGCTACCTGGTTTTTGTTATTCTGCCTTGTTTTCTTTGCAGGATAAAAAAAGGTCAATTTAAACGATGACAAAAGGGTCACAAGAGTGCATTGGAGATGAAGTGTGATATCCAGAACAACAAACAGTGATAACTGCAGATAAGAAGGGAGGATCAGGACACAGAAAATCTTCAGGTATTATGGGTTTAGGAGGTGGGGGTGTGCAATGGAGAACAAGTAGACAAAAAACAGCGGGAGATCGAAGATAACATTCACTTTGCCTGACTGACAGGAAAATGTCAATTTGTGGCCTGCACAACAGAGCTTGCCTTTGCACTATAAACAAAAAAAGAGTGGCAATTTGAAAATATATATATATATATATATATATATATATATATATATTTTTTTTTTTTACTTTCTGTTACAAAACACATCCAATAAAAAAATGTAAAAAAAATCGAACGCTAGTTTTACCAGAAAGAGCGCTCCCGTTTTGTAATTTAGTCTGAGCATGCGTGGATTTTTCTCCCATGGAGTTCCCCACAGACTTTGCTATCGTTTTTTTTTTCCATCGGTAAAATTTAAAACATGTTCTATTTTTTTTACACCGATGGAAAAAAGACTGATGGGGCCCACACACGATCGTTTTTTCCGATGGAAAAAGTCCATCGGTCTTTTTTCATCAGAAAAACCGATCGTGTGTACACGGCATTAGTCTAAAACTATAGGATAGATTTATGGACTTTTTTTTATTTTTTAATGTTTTAATAGTGTAGCGCCCCCCCCCAATATTTGGGGGCGCTATGTGTAAATTTAGGGGTGGTCTGAGCGAGTAGTTGGGCTCAGACCAATCGATTGTTCTAAAATGCTTTTGCTCTGGGTGTGATACTGTCTGGTAGTAGTGTTCCCTGGTGCCTGTAGGTGGCATTGTCACCACCGGCTCAGGTTGAACCACAAGGTGGGTATCACAACACCTTGAGTGTCCTCTCTCAGCAGCCGTGCAGTGGGCGTGGTCAACCCGCTTTGCATGCTGGGAGAGGGTACATAAGGGGCAGACGCCATTGGGGTTTGTTCATTCCAGGGGACCCTTTGGTCTTGTATGTGCTCCTCGTGGCCCGTATGGCACGAGGTGAGCGTGTGTGTTTGGGCCTCGGGCACCTTCAGCCCGAAGCTGCGTTGCTGCTTGATAGGCCCGGGTCTGCTGGCAGGGGCCTACACCTCAGAGAGGGATCCCAGGCTGCCCATTTGTAGGGAGCCCACCTTTAGGAAAGGAGACCAGGGGAGGATCAGTCCCGGAGGAGACTAGCGACGATACTGCTGTCTCGGGAAGAGGCCTGGAAACTCGCCTAAAGAGGGATCCATCTTCTTTAATACAAGCCCTGCAATACGCCAATCTGGTACAAAGGTTTCTCTCTTTATTGCTTGGCTGGGAGGTTCGGAACTATTGACAATCCTGTGGCAGAGGATTTTCGGATCGTACCCTTTAAAATGTAACTATTTATCCTTCCTGGCTGCTAGGACCGCTCACAAAGGGACTATCCGGGTGAGCAATACCCATTCAGGCTTGAGTGGCGACAAAAGAGTTACACTGTGTCTTAAGTGTTGCGTGCCTGAACCTCTTCCTCTACTTCTCTCGTTTTCCTACTCCCTATTCAAGTTTATTGCAAAAGATAAAGAATAAAACCTTGCTGCTTAGGTTTTACTCATGTGTGGCCTTATTCTGAGGAACTTCTACCTAGACAACGGAGAGAAGGGATCCACTTGAGAGAGGTAATTGCTGCAAGACCCAAACAATAACACCGCTCACCCCTCTATACAAAGGGGGGATACCGGGCAAGTAGCAGGTGTGCCCAACTGCGAATGGAGGACGACAGAAAAAGGGGTTTGTGTGCTACAATAGTAATGGCGGCGATCATAGGTGTGTGCAGCCTATTGCATTAGGGTGTGCAATCCAAAGCTCAAACACACATGCCTTTCTCTGCAGCCTCAGCTGCACTGGACAGTGAATGAATGGGAAGTTTACTATGGTTCAGTTATGAATAAACACAGTGTTCACTGTTTTAATTTAGGAAAGGAAGGGGCTGGTAAATGACTTATTTACTAGCCTCTTCCCCCACTCTCCATTCTGAAACAACCCCCACAACAGCCAGGGAAAAGGAGAGGAGGGAAGCAAGCAGCACCTCGGGGTGGGGGGGGGGGCGCAACACGGAGTGATGCCCAGGCATTAGGGGGAATCGCCACCGCACACAGTGATTATGGAGTGCCTAGGCACACCTGGCACACCCCCTGTGCACGCCTATGGTGGCGATCAGTGATTTTTAGTGGGACTGTGACAAATCTGACACTAAGTGACACTTTTTGGGTACCAGTGACACCAATATAGTGATCAGTGCTAAAAAAAAAAAAAAACTGTCACTGTATAAATGACACTGGCAGGAAAGGGGTTAACACCATGGGGCGATCAAATGGTTAAATGTGTTCCCTGGGAGTGTTTTCTAACTGTGGGGGATGTGCTTAACTGAAGAAAGACAGAGATCCGTGTTCCTCCTTTGCAGAAACACAAGATCTCTGTCTTTCTTACTAGCAGTACGGCAGTCTGCCATGTTTACATAGGCAGACCGCCATTCTGCCTCGCTACGCATGATCTGAAGAGTCCCGGCAGACATTGTGTGCGCCGGACCCGCTAATTGGCTCCTGCTGTGTCCAATCACAGTGGGAGCGGGTCTCCGGCGGCGCGTGCATGCACCCCAGCCCCCAAATAAGGAATCACGTACAGGGGTACTTGATTTTGCGCTCAAGGGCCACCACTAGGGGGGCGATCAAGGGGTTAACTGTGTTCCCTCACTGTGTTCTAACTGTAGGGGGGATGGGACTAACTAGGGGAATAGAAAGATCGATGTTCATACATTGTATGAACACACAAACAGTCTCCTCTCCCCTGAAAGAACTTGGATCTGTGTGTTTACAGACACAGATCCCAGTTCTCGCTCTGTCACGAGCGATCGCAGGTGCCCGGCGGTCATCGCGCCCGCCTGGCACTCGCATCGGCTCCGGCACGCGCTTCACCTTTTGGCCACTAGGGGCGCGCACCTTATACAGCCCACTTCCTGTTTTGTGTCTGGTCATTAGCCTAGGCCAGTGATGGCGAACCTCGGCACCCCAGATGTTTTGGAACTACATTTCCCATGATGCTCTTGCACTCTGCAGTGTAGGGGAACATCATGGGAAATGTAGTTCCAAAATGTCTGGGGTGCCAAGGTTCGCCATCACTGGCCTAGGGGCTTATGAAATCATACACAGCTCTCTCTCTCTCACTCTCGAGAGGTGTGCCTCTGTGTGTCTGTGTAAATCCAGGAAGTGAACAGGCAGCAGCTTCAGCTGCCCACAGTTAAAATGGCTGCAGCCAGACTCAATGGAGGGAGATTTCTGCAGCATATTTGGCAAGTACAGAATCACAGTATATATAAAATAATATGCAAAGTGGTTGGAAGGAAGCTTCAGAATGGCAAAGATGTTTTTATTACAAATTATGTGAGCAGACTGCAGTTCCTCTTTAACCACTTAAGCCCAGGACCAATACGCAGCATACAGACCAGGCCCCTTTTTGCGATTCGGCACTGCGTCGCTTTAACTGACAATTGCGCGGTCGTGCGACGTGGCTCCCAAACAAAATTGATGTCCTTTTTTTCCCACAAATAGAGCTTTCTTTTGGTGGTATTTGATCACCTCTGCGGTTTTTATTTTTTGCGCTATAAACAAAAATAGAGCGACAATTTTGAAAAAAATTCAATATTTTTTACTTTTTGCTATAATAAATATCCCCAAAAAATATATAAATTTTTTTTTTCCTCAGTTTAGGCCGATACGTATTCTTCTACATATTTTTGGTAAAAAAAATCGCAATCGCCGTTTATTGATTGGTTTGCGCAAAAGTTATAGCGTTTACAAAACAGGGGATAGTTTTATGGCATTTTTATAAAAAAATTTTTTTTTACTAGTAATGGCGACGATCAGCGTTTTTTTTTTGTGACTGCCACATTATGGCGGACATATCGGACACTTTTGACACATTTTTGGGACCATTGTCATTTTCACAGTGATCAGTGCTATAAAAATGCACTGATTACTGTGAAAATGACACTGGCAGTGAAGGAGTTAACCACCAGGGGGCGCTGAAGGGGTTAAGTGTGCCTAGGGGAGTGATTACTACTGTGTGGGGGCGTGGCTACGAGTGACACGTCACCAATCTCCGCTCTGATTACACAGAGCGGAAATCGGTGATATTGTCAGTAGGGGAGAGGGGAGATGTCGTGTTTGCACTACATGCCTCCGTGAGACGATCGCGGGGATCCCCGCGGCGATCAAGTCCGCGGGACCCGCGGTCTGACTCACGGGGAAGGCAAGGGGGGGTCGCCAGCGCATCGGGCAGTTAAAGGGGACATACAGGTACGTGATTGTGCCTGTACGAGACATTCTGCCGATGTATATATACAGTGAGGGGTCCTTAAGTGGTTAAGCGGTTAACATAATGCTTATATGAGATTTTAGCGACTGCGTTTACTTTTACTTTATACTTTCTGTATAAAATGATAGGTGACTAAAAACACTGCTAGATTACTTTTATTTTCCATAGAGAAAAACCATTGTGCAAAATGTGCTGGATAAGGAACAGTAGCCAAGCGGTGCCTATTAATAAATGGAAACATTAGACCAACACAAGTCCATCTGTGTCACACTCAATAAAACCAAAACAGAAGTGGCAGCCAGGCCTGGAATATGTCCTAGACCGAACATTTAGAAACCAGAAAACGTTATGAGGGGTTATGGATTTTTATTAGTGGAAGAAGAAGGGGTGTATTTCTTGCTTCTATTGAAATTCTATAACGGTAAAAGCAAACAAAAAAAAAAAGGACGGGGTTTTTGACTCATAGCACTTATAAATCGATGATGAACAAAGAGTAGTCCTATGTCAGAAATGTTAACTTTAGGCTCTCACGGCACTCAGTTGGCATGTTAGGCATGTTGTAAACCCTCATGTTTTTTCACCTTAATGCATCCTATGCACCCCCCCGTTTTACTTACTTTTACTTACCCGAGGCCGGTTTTCTTCTCCTCGGGGATGAGCACACCAGCTATGGCTGGTGTCTTGTGTCCTTATCGGATAGATTGATAGCAGCGCAGCCATTGGCTCCCGCTGCTGTCAATCAATTCCAATGATGCGGCACCAGGGGCAGAGCCGAGTCATACATTCGGCAGCTATGGACGCCTAATGAATGACTCAGGAGCGAGCCCGCAAGGTAACCCCCTCGGGAGAACGCTTCACCCAGGGGGTTATCTAATGCGGGGAGGAGCTGCGAGAGCCGCCGAGGGACCCCAGAACAGGTGGATCGGGCCACTCTGTGCAAAACGAAGTGCACAGTGGAGGTAAGTATGATATGTTTGTTATTTATTTTTTTAAATTATCCTTTACAATCACTTTAAAGTGGTTGTAAACCCACTTTTGAAAAAAATAACACCTGCAAGACAAAGGCATAATGAGCTAGTATGCATAGCATACTAGCTTATTAGGTAATACTCACCTGAGATCGAAGCCCCCGCTGCAGTGCCCGACACAGCACCGGCCGGTGACATCATTACAGGAGTTACTTCCGGCGCTGTGATTGACCGGAGCCGCGATGATGTCACTCCCACGCATGCATTCGGGAGCCGCCAGTCACGGCATCACCTCCATTTAGAAACGGCACGATCGCCATTTCTAAAGTGCGCCTGCGCCGTTATCTACGGCGCATGTGCCGTAGACATCAGCGCACATCTCTATTGTAAATATCTCCTAAACCGTGGAGGTTTAGGAGATATTTCCAGCACGTACAGGTAAGCCTAGATTAAGGCTTACCTGTAGGTAAAATTGGTTGTAAAGGGTGTACAACCACTTTAAGATAGTCATTGCAAGAGCACAAAATAACAACACCTGGTCATCCAGCATGGAGGAACTCCACAGGATAGCTATACGGGGGGGGGGGGGGGAAATCTTTGAGATCAAAGCTGTAGCCCAGAAGGTCATTAAACCTCCTTTAGTTGTCTACCTACAGGGGTTAAAAAATGGAAGAGTACCCCGGTACTTTAAAGGCAGACACAGAATTTTCAGTTAATTAGATACAAAAATATAAAGTTTTTTTCATACATTTAAAAACATTGGCGCATATATCACCATATACAGTAAAACAACAAGCGATGCAGTGGCAGGACACACAGACCATGGCCAGCTCCCAGCAGGACCCACAATGCTGAAGGCTATTTTGAGGTTACTGGGGCAGAGTAAATGGGGTGTACGGGAGGGAGGGAGATAGATGTGATGTGGGGGTCAGCTGGCCCTGGGGGTGTCAGGGTCTCTCCCCTCAGTGATAGCAGCTGCTAGTGCCAGCTCAGCAGGTCCTTGCACGGCCTCCTCCAGTCCTGGGGGGAGGGTGATGCTCCTGTCCTGGGATCAAACAAAGTTGCAGGTGGAGCCAGTCACATTGGTCCCAAGTCCCGGCTTCTTGGCGTACCCTACCTCCAAGATCCTGGCTATGCTGTGCTGCTTCTCCACCCACCGGTAGAGCTTGAGCGTGCGTGGAGTGGCCTACAACTCCCAGGATGCAACAGCGTCAGCTAGTTGGCGGTAAGTCGCCGCAGCCATGCCCCCGGTCTGATTATTCGAACGCGGCATCAATATTCGCTCCATAAGACGCACAGACGTCCCCCCCCCCCACCACACAATTTTTGTGGGGAAAAAAGTGCATATTATCAAGCAAAAAATATGGCATAATCGACTTTATTGTACACCTTTTGCGGGTGCCTCTGTACTATGGGATATCCAGTGATAACCGTCATTCATAATCAAGCCTAATTTCCCAACATTTAGTAGCACAGCTTGGCCGTGAATGGTTCTTTAACATTGCAAAACCCAGAATGACTATGCCGGGGTCCCCACCCATCAGTGAGATATAGAAGTGTAGGAAGTAGGAGATAGTTCAGGCATTCAATGCAAGCTCCACTAACTCTTTTCTTCCACAGACAATACATCCAGCAGGTGGTTCATTCCTTTGCTGCCTCTTCCTCCCTCCCCTGAAAATATCATTCCTGACAGCCTTCAACCTGAGAGACGAAGCCCCCCGCAGATAAACCCTCCATTCAAACCTCTGGCCGAATCACTCGTATTGAAGGAAAACTAAACCATTTGCCTTTGTTAGAATAAAGCCTAAGGGCACCTGTCACCTCGACACAATGCTGGACATTTTGATGCTCAACCAAAGAAACCTATGGGCTAAAGCCGGCCATGAACAGGGAGATGGGTCTGCCCAACGCTTCTCCTTCTCGGCTGGCGGTGGCCAGATTTGCAACAGAGTTGGCCATTCGTGGTCCCGATTCGACTAAAATACACAACTCCAATCTTATATGGGGATCCATAGAAAAACACGCACACCAATGTGATTATTGACTAGTCGCACCTTCTATCTGATGCCTGGCCCAAAAAGTATTGGGACGCCTGCCTTTACACGCACATAAACTTTAATGACATTCCAGTCTTAGTCCGTAGGGTTCAATATTGAATTGGCCCACCCTTTGCAGCTATAACAGCTTAAATTCTTCTGGGAAGGCTGTCCACAAGGTTTAGGAGTGTGTCTATGGGAATGTTGGACCATTCTTCCAGAAGTGCATTTGTGAGGTCAGGCACTGATGTTGGTCAAGAAGGCCTGGCTCTCGGTCTCCGCTCTAATTCATCCCAAAGGTGTTCTATCGGGGTTGAGGTCAGGACTCTGTGCAGGCCAGTCAAGTTCCCCCACCCCAAACTTGCTTATTCATGTCTTTAAGGACCTTTCTTTGTGCACTGGTCCAAATAATTTGGTGGAGGGGGGATTATGGTGTAGGGCAGGGATATGCAATTAGCGGACCTCCAGCTGTTGCCAAACTACAAGTCCCATGAGGCATAGCGAGACTCTGACAGCAGCAAGCATGACACCCAGAGGCAGAGGCATGATGGGACTTGTAGTTTTGCAACAGCTGGAGGACCGCTAATTGCACATCCCTGGTGTAGGGGTTGGGCTTGGCGTCAGCATACCAAGACATTTTGGACAATTTCATGTTCCCAACTTTGTGGGAACAGTTCGGGGATGGCCCCTTCCTGTTCCAACATGACTGTGCACCCTGACAATGCATTTGTCTGCTTTCCTCTGCAGAAGAATGGCACCATCTTTGTTCAGGCATCATTCATTTACTTTCTGGACTGAAATCTCAGCTGACACAAGATGACCCAATTATCTAAATCCCAATGCCTGTGCAGTTCTTTGATCAGCCCCTACTACAGCCTATGGCTATGCAGTATCTTGTGACTTGCTATAAAGTTACAATGTTGCTGTCTGATAACTGGGGGAGAGTAGACTGGGGAAATGCTCTATTCTGCCTGTAGCAGACTGAGGACATCATCTCAGCGTAGACAAAGTCGTTGAACTTGAGCTCAAGGATGACTATGTAATGAAAAAAAGGTGTTGTTTTTCTAAAAATTTTTACTGTTTTGTATAATTTGACACCGGAAATTTATTAATGGAGCCTTACAAAGTTATTACCGGTATGTCTACTTTAGGAGCAACTATGCTAAAAAAATAATCATTTTTAAACTGGACTGTCAAAAAAAATACCAGTTTCTTTTAGCCCACCTCACCAAAGTCTGGTCATTGTGTGTTGTTGGTTCCCTAAGTCCTTACCAGGTGCAGCCCGTCCATTAAGGGTGCACGGGCGCTGCCCCCCTATCCAATGCGTCCGGCCTCTATGCAGGACGCCAGACACATGAATTCCAACAGGGAGGGTGTTTTTTTTTTTTGAAGCACCTAACTAGAGTCAGAGGATCTAGTGGGCTTCAAAATATGGTGGGCTCGGGACGCATAGAATTTGTAACACTGAACCTCCTCCCCGACAATCAAAAAAACGCTCCTGAGACCCGTCACCTGACTGGCTGAAAGGAGAGGTGATCCTATTGGACGCCTAAGAGGAGGGGGGGGGGGGTCACATGGCAGAAGCTGCCGTGATGGAGAAGTGGACGCAGGAGCCACTGTCCGATGCCTGCCACCTAGATGGGGTAAGTGTCAGACCGACCGGCAGACAGCGGGGTGGGGGAGGTGCCACTGGCCGCCAGCCCAGGGGGGGGGGGATTTGGGTTTCCCCTTGAAGAACAAGGCTAGGACTCAGGGATTGGAATAGGCACCGTGCCGCCCCCCCCTCCCCCGAAAAAAGACCCGAGCTACCGCTGGTCCTTACCACATAGAATTCCTTTGTTTGCATGTACGGCATTGATGGTGGCCAACAAGTCTGAGACTTGTAGGCAGTTTGGAATAATATTAATAATAAATTACAAACCAGCCTTTCTGGATTTGCAGTTTGTCTAAGGCAACAAGGAATTGTTTACGCCTCCCTACTATCTTAAAATGAGGAATACACTCTTTAATTTATGAAATTGTTATAGAAATAAGGCATGCAGATAACTTTGTCTTTAACCCCTTCGCTGCCACCGACATATGTCACACTCACGGCCATGGGTATAGCAAAAGGGGTTGCATGGGTCACAATCGCAACCCCGCCCCCAGCTCCAGGGGGCCCCTGCAGCCCCCCTATGATATTATTATCATATCCTCCACAAAGTCCAGCTCCGAACTGCCCTAGGTCCCCACAGCCATGCTCCAGTACTGGGCTTCCACTTTGCCTTCCACAGGCCACACCTCTCCTTTCTTATTTTCTGGGGAGAAGCTGTGAATAATTTTCTGAATGGGGAGGTGCACAGGGTGAGAACAGCCCAGCATGGGAAAGTGTCTATGCTGTGTGTTAGCAACATGGAATGGAAACCGAGTTCAGCGAGTTAAGAGGAGGAGAGTGCCGTCCTGTAGCCACGATGGGACCGCTGTCACTGGTGAGGTAAGACACCGCTCAGTGTCTCCTAGTCACCAGCTGGGATTCTCTGTACCCCCCGCCCCCCACCACCTGGGCCACTTCCCTGACAACTGGGGAAAAGACACACACCCCGAAAAGGTGACCTTCCCACAACACCTGCCAACATTGACAGAGAAACCTTCAGAAATTGTGAAAACAAATCCCTTAACACCTCCTGACGGGCTGCAGGCTCCAGATTTTGTGTCACATGGCTTTTCCCCTCAGAACTAAGTTGCCCCCCCAAAGCCCCCTGACCACCCCCTCCGCCCTTGATGCTATGTCTGGCTGCTGATCTCCTTTTCTCTTACATCACTCTATACTACGCCTCCTCCGCAGGGCTGAAATCACATTCCTTTACAACACAGCCAGTTAGCTACGATCTGCACAGGGTGTATGTGATTTCAGCCCTGTGTAGTGTGGGGGTAGGAGCTGTATACAGTGCTGGAATGGGAAAGAAGCTCTGCCAAGTGACCTGCCAGGGGTGATCCCGGTCCTCAATGTAAGGAGAAATTTAAAGCTCTTAAACAACTTTGAGTACTTTCTGTGAGGTGAGTGTATCTGCTTCTGCACGCACGGTGGAAGTGGAGGGTGGTAGTGGGGAGGCCCAGGTCAACTTTTGCATCAGGGCCCACAAACTTCAAGCTATGCCTCTGCTCACGGCTTTCTGTGACCACCAGAACTGTGCACCTTCCTCCCCCGCACCATGCTTCCTGGGCTCCGCTGTCCCACCTGTGTGATGCCTGGTGAAGGGGAGGGGAGAGAAGTGAACATTCATTCGCTCCACAAAGTTTTTATTATTTGTACAAAAATATTTGGTACATAGTTTATTGTTCATTATTTTTAGCGCTACATTTTCCACTAATATTCGCTAATCTACCCTAGCTATAAAGAACCTAAAAGCAACGTGTATAATGTCACTTCCAGTTTCTGGTGTCACATCCAGGGCTTTTTTTCAGATGGAACTTGGTGGAACTCAGTTGCACCACCTCTGGCTCTGACCCTTTGGTGCCTGCTCACTAAAATAACTTGTAAACACAGAAGTGTGTTTACAAGTGACAGCTCTGCACTCTGTGTGTAACCCCCCTGAACTCTGCACTCTGTATGTAATGCAATCCTGGTATTTAATGCCCCTTCAAGACCCTCCTTCTGAAATCTGACCACACCCACTATTTGATGTGATTTGGAGGGTGTGTGTGGGGTAGGGGTTTTGGGGGGGTCGTAGTTGAGTTCCAGCCCCTATTGTTTGAGAAAAAAAGCCCTGGTCACATCCAATGCTTTTCAATGCAATGAGGGGCAGGTAAGACATCAGGGATCTAAATGAGATCATTAAGGAGAACCTGTCACAAAGAAACTTAAATCAACTAGGGAACTTTGTGCCCTCTACGTCAGAGGTCCCCAACCCCCCCCCCCAGGCCACAGGCCAGTGCTGGTCCATGGCCTGTAGGTGGCCGGGCTGTGTGGTGGTTGAGTGAGCGAGGCTTGATTTGTATTTTCAGCCGCTTGCGTTGCCACCTGGGCTCCATCTTCTTGCCAGTGCCTAAATTGCCCCTTCTGAACGCCCAAATTGCACAGAGTTCCCCCTTGTGAGCGCCTGCCAGGTCCACATCCTCCCGGGCGGTATTCTTTCTTGCAGAACACTACCCCCACTTTCCCCACCAGCAAACTGCCTCATCATCCCACCTCAGACTGCCGCCCGTGTTGTCCATGCTGCGTTTCCCATTGGACTGTTTGTTGTGCAGCACCCAGTGTGTTATATGTGAAGAAGGGTGAAAAACACAGTAATAGAAGTTATGTCCAACTATGTAAATACATGTCAGCCTAGCCTGCCAGTGTCTGGAGCTGGGGGAGCCCCCCCCCCTGTAGTAATACGGACTGAGACTAGGGCTCTGCACTGGTGGAGCCATATTGGGGAGTAGGTGATAATTGGGCTGCACCAACCCCCGGGGTTATCTTCCTCTCCCTGATGCTGGGGAGGTTGGGGACCGTTGCTCTACATGACAAAGTTTTATTGGAAAAAAAAATAAAGTGACACCCAAGCACTAAGAAACCCCTCTAAAAAATATGTTGAGCCTTACCCGCCCCCACGCAAATGTAAACTGGGGGCCCCTGCTTGATAAACAATTGCACAAATATCACGTGACATAAGAAGTTGGAACACCATTTACTCTCCAGGGCACAGGTGTCAAACACAAGGCCCGCAGGTCGAATCCGGCCCTTCAAGGCCATTTCATGTGGCCCTCGCACCTCTCCTGCAGCTGCAGAGCTCCAGCCTTCCTCTGGTCCTCCTCAAGACCCTTACTTTCTGCTTTTAAGCAATGCATCCAGCTTCTTCCCAGTAGCAGCATAAGGAAAGTGGGTTGCACTGATGTAAGGGAGAGGGGGTGACTCAACTTCTGATGGCGGGGTGGCTCTTAACATCTAATGTAAGGGGAGGGGATGCGCTGGACATCTAATCTTACAGATACTACTGGCCCTTTTGAGGGCAATCATAATGCTGATGCGGCCCTCGCTGAAATTGAGTTTGACACCCCTGCTCCAGGGTGTCTGCGTTTGGAAAATATATTTGGAGGGGGGGGGGTTTTAACTAATCTTCAGGCCTAAAATTATTTTTTAAAGGTGTGCAAAAAAAACCAGCTCAGGCACAAGAGGGTTAAACAGCTGCAAAACTGCTGTAAATAACAGGAATCTTGACTTCTGCCAGCGGCCAGTCACGTGACCAATTTCACTGCTTCATATAGCGAAGGATCTCAGAGTGGAAAGTTCCCAGAATAATTCTACTGGCATGGACCTGTGACACTTGATTACAACATTGCACAAATTTAATCTTGTGTAGCTTTGCCCACAACAGCACATTGAGCAATAAATTTACTTGGGACTTCCAAAACGTATACGAAACTAGACCTCCTGGATGATCCGGTACAGCCAAATAGCCCAAAAAAAAATAAAAAAAAATGGCTAGCAACACATTTATATTCAATTCAAAGCCCTGGATTCAAAGCCGTGGCTGAAAGTGCCAGCTAATTTTATTCATATTATTACAAAATCCAGTTCGCGGAAACAGGATCAACCGGCTGACTCAAAAGGGAATTTTTTTTTTTTTTTCTTTTTGCATCAGTCCAATTAAAAATAAAAGGAGCACACACAAGCGGCCCTGGTCAGCGCACACATTCTCTGGCATTTTCGTTCCTGTTATTTCTGGGCCGATGTCATCGAACAAAGGGGCCCTTATTTTACCCTGACATCACTTACAGGAAGTCCGTGTCCCGAGTTTTCAATTCTCTCTCTTTGCTCATTGATTTAGTGTGGATTAAAAATGAGTAACTGAAAATTTATGAATCAGCCGCTCACACGAAGGGAAAAAAGAACACTGTTTTAGGCCGTATTTGTGAAAATATAGGAAAAAAATTATGCCTTCATACCTGATGATTATTCAGTTTCTACATTTACTTTAACCTCAAATATAAAAACGCTTGCCTCTGTGTGCAAGATGGGGGAGGGGGAACAAACAGATTTATGGAAACTTTTATCATTTAAAGTTTTGGATGTTTCAGGGAATATAAACTATACACTGGTGGCCATGGTGAAGAAGAGTCTACAGCTTGATAGCCATGGTCCAACTTGAGTTTTATGGAATTATTATTATATCATTACTATAGCTGTTCCAGCTTGGACCCTGGTGGCCATGGTGAAGAAGAGTGCAAAGCCTGATAGTCATGGTCCAACTTGATATTACAGAAAGAATCATTACTATAGCTGTTCCAGCTCGAACCACTGATAGCCATGGTGAAGAAGAGTCAACAGCTTGATAGCCATGATCCAACTTGAGTTTTATGGAAATATTATTATTATATCATTAATATAACTTTTCCAGCTTGGACCACTGGTGGCCATGGTGAAGAAGAGTGCAAAGCCCGATAGCCATGGTCCACCTTGATATTACAGAATCATTACTATAGCTTTTCCAGCTTGGACCACTGGCAGCCATGGTAAAGAAGAGTCTACAGCTTAATAGCCATGGTCCAACTTGAGTTTTACAGATCTATTATTATATCATTGCTATAACTCTTCCAGCTCAGACCACTGATAGCCATGGCAAAGAAGAGTCTACAGCTTGATAGCCATGGTCCAACTTGTGTTTTACGGAATTATTATATCATTACTATAGCTGTTCCAGCTTGAACCACTGGTAGCCATGGTGAAGAAGAGAGTCTGCAGCTTGATGGCCATGCTCCAGCTTGAGTTTTACAGAATCATTACTATAGCTGTTACAGCTTGGACCACTGGTAGCCATGGTGAAGAAGAGTCTACAGCTTGATAGCCATGGTCCAACCCTGAGTTTTTCATGCTGGAGCCATACAGAACCTCTCCCTACAGATAAATGCAGCTCATTTGGTTTTAGTGTCAAGAACCCACTGCTAGTATTGGACAGTGCAGGGGTTTCACCACTGAATAGAAGTTTTTTTAAAGCATTTCCCTACACGCCCTAACCCCAAACACAACGCCTTACATTTTAACTGTAAGATAACCTGTACTTGTCTCACATAGCGCAAAGTAACAGGCTGACATGGTAGCACCAAATACTTACCTTTCCTTGGAGCAAGGAAAATACTTAATACCTTCATGCAGGGTTTCTGAACCAGGGTTCCCACAGAAATAAACTCCTTAAATGCATCTGTAAGCCAACTCGTACTTGGCTCACATAGCACAAAGTAACAGGTTGACATGGTGGCATCATCAAATGTTTACCTTCAACCCTGACCCTTAGAGCAAGGAAAATACTTGAGACCTTCATGCAGGGTTACTCAACCAGGGTTCCATAGAAGCCTGTGCTTCCTCCAGCGGTTGCATTGGAGTTCCTTAAGCAACTTCTGTCTGTCAGATAAGTTCCCACTGACACTATTGATCTTTTAAGATATCGGTAAGAGGGTAGGTCTTTCCGATGACCACACGTGTAAGAAATCTTCACACTGATCAGACAAGGAAAAGCGCCTCCAAGTGTAGTATCTAAAAGCCATTTAGAATCCAAAGACAATTAGAGACTCACATGATACAGGATAGTAAAGGCTTCAAAAAGGTATAGTGGAAGACCTCCATAGCACCGTAAGGAGCAGTGCCGCTGTGACAGATACCTCAGCCTTCCAGGAAAGTAGGGGAGCCAGCCACTCCATACCAGAGACAGTGAAGGAGGGCCCACTGACCATCACACTAATGTATCATGAGTTGAACGTTATTTCAAGGGTTCATCTGTGTTAAAATGTTGAGATCGGCTGCCTTCATGTATGGCGGAAACCATACGACTAACTTTCCTGGTGTGATCACATTTTCGGCTGCTCAGGCACCAAAAGTTGTGATATAAGGGTTAAGGGAGGCCCCGGCTCTGTTTAGGCTCCAAGCCATGATATCCCTTGCTTCCAGCAGCTGAATCCAATTTATTTTCACTTTTATTTCTTGTAGAGGCAACAGAAGGTGAGAGGGAATCTTTCCAATTTTGCCAAAGTTAGAGTAATGCTATCTTGAGCTGGCCATACATGTAAAGCGTTCAGCTGAACAAGAGGAATCCAAAGATTCCCCCAACAGCAAGGATGGACAAATCTCTTGTTGCCAGCTACATGACCACACTTGTGCTTGGCAATCTACTTCTCAGGCACCCAATGCTGTTATATGGGGGCCGGGAGAGAGTCCCCAACCCTGTTAAGCGCCAAGTCATGACACCCCCTCACTACCAGCAGCCGAAACCCAATTTCTCTTTTCTTTCTTGTAGAGATAGAAATATAGGTCAGAGGAAATCTTTCCAATCTCTCTAAAGTGAGGGAAGTCCCCTTTTAAGCCAGACATGCATGTAAAGAGTTCAGCTGAGCGACAGTGAAATGGTTGATGGCTAAACAGCCAGGATGGACAACTTTCCCGATGCCAGCACCCGTGGCTCTCTATATACCCAGACAATGGAAGAGATGGGGACCCAAGTTGTGGGAGATCTTATATTCGCATGGTGCCAAGATTTGGAACCTTATTGAAGGGATACCAGATGAAGGGAACCATCCTGAAGGTTGCCTGGGATAATTTACAAGTGTGTTTGACCCTCTGTAATAGGGGGGTTAACAATATCTGGTAAGAGGCTGTGTGTGATGGTGTTTAAGGGTGGAGGTCTCCAGTCTGGATCTCCATTTCCTGTCTAGCTACCATCTCCTTTTAAAGTTGAATGACTATATGCGTGATCTAATATCACCACAGTTTGGATCCTTTATTATGGTTTACGGTCACTCTTTTTAGGATGATTGACTGGATTTTATTGAAATTTAATTTTAGAAGCACTGCAATGTATGCCGTTTGTTTAGGTTTGTGACCAACAAATGTGCTAACAGCTTCCAAAATTGATGCAAGGAATGCAACAAGGTTAAACATGTTTAGGCTTTAGAACCACTTTAAGCTTAAAAAAAAAAAAAAAAAAAAATTGTTAGCCGATTGGTTTCTATGCAGAGCTGCACCAGATTTTGCATTTCTCCGTTTTAGCAAATCAACCCCAATATAGACTGCAGCCGATTGTCTGCCATCACTGGGCGGCCAATTTTTTATTTATTTTTCCACCTGGCTTCGATTTCTCATCTGAAATTTGCTGTACTGTAGGCAGTGTCATCCACAGCTTGAATTTTATCCAAGTCACAGGAATTTGATGAGATTCAAGTCATGTATGGCCAGCTTGAATTTTCCCCAGAACAGGTGTCTAATTGGGAGTTTTCCCCCCCATATTTCTGTTCCGTTGACCAGACAATATCCTCCACTTCCTAGGACAATGTTCATCAGGTCAAAGAGGGTGCCCTTAATTACTGCAAACCTCATTCCTTAAAGCAGTGGTCATCAACTCCTGTTCTCAGGGCCCACTAACAGGCCAGGTTTGCAAGATAACTGATATACATCACAGGTGATATCCTTCGCTGCTCAGCGATTGCAGTATTCTATTCTGCATCTCCCTAAGGTAATACATAGTTAGTCAGGTTGAAAAAAGACAAGTCCATCCAGTTCAACCATAAAAAAAAAAATAATAATAATAATAATAATAATAATATCATACAATCCCATATACCTAATTCTATACCCACAGGAGGAAGGCGAAACACCCCAGCAGAGCATGATCCAGTTTGCTACAGCAGGGGAAAAAATTCCTTCCTGATCCCCCGAGAGGCAATCGTATATTCCCTGGATCAACTTTACATATAAATGTCAGTACCCAGTTATATTATGTACATTTAAAGAAAGAATCCAGGCCCCTCTTTAAGCAATCTACTGAGCTGGCTAGAACCACCTCTGCAGGGAGTCTATTCCACATTTTCACAGCTCTTACTGTAAAGAAACCTTTCCGTATTTGGAGGTGAAATCTCTTTTCCTCTAGACGTAAAGAGTGCCCCCTTGTCCTTTGTGTTGACCGTAAAGTGAATAACTCAAAACCAAGTTCACTATATGGACCCCTTATATATTTGTACATGTTGATCATATCCCCCCCTTAATCTCCTCTTCTCAAGAGTAATTAAATTCAGTTCCTCTAATCTTTTACCTCATAGCCGAGCTCCTCCATGCCTCTTTATCAGTTTGGTTGCCCTTCTCTGCACTTTCTACATAAAACCTGGCCTGTTAGTGGGCCCTGAGGACGGGGTTGATGACCACTGCCTTAAAGATACAGCAAAGAGAACTCTGTTAAAAATGGAATACTCTATGTGACAGGTCTATTACATAAGAAAATCAGTTCACACTACAGGCCTTGTGGGATTTAACATTTCCATGTCGGAAAATAAAAAAAAAAAAAAATAATAGCATGTGATGGCGATGTGACAGGATTATGGTATAAAATGAGCTCTTCTACAACCACTGGAATCAGGCGATACTGATCAATCTGCATATGAAAATGTAATTAGGATGTACCAGTTAAGATTTTACTGGAACTGTCCAAGTCAAATAAATGTGATTTAAATCAACCAAAATGAGTGTAAATTGGATAAAGCGCAAAATAGACACCATATAAATAGGGAAGGAAACACGGGCGTCTGTGCTTCTCATAGTAATCCATCAGGATAGACAACAGCAGTGGTGGCGCATCCATTAAGGGCGCACGGGCACTGCCCTCTCTCTCCAGAGAGCCCCCCCCCCCCTTTGTGTAGCATGGGTAGATTCATGCATTGCATGAATCTATCATGGGTGCTGTAACCACCCTCAATTCAGGGGTACAGCCTCTTTTCGGACGCCGGAATTACAGCAGCGGGGGAGGGGGGTGTTTTTGAAGCACCTGATTAGAGCCATAGGCTTCAAAAAAGATGAACTGCGAGTGCAAACCTTTGCGCTCGCAGTCCATCCAGGTGTGTTAGCAAAGCAAATGAATATTTGCTTTGCCAACACAGAACCGCCTCTCAGCCAATCAGGAGGCCACCTAACAGAACTGGAAGGCACACGGAGGACACAGGAGCCATTGTCGTGCTACCCGCCCCATGGCTCGCCGCCTGACCCGCCACCACAATGAGGGAAGTGCCGGGCAGGCAGGGGGGCACAGTGGCTGCATATGAGGTTTGTTTCAGTATTTTTCAGTTTGTTTGCGCCCCCAAAAAAAGCGCAGCCCCACTGGACAACAGCATATTAAGTCTTTGATGATCAGGAGTATACCAGAAGTGGTTTTTATCCACACCGTTAAATGTAAAAGATTTATACATCAAGATGCAGATCACTTCTTGCTCCACAAAAAGAGCCCAACAAAAGAAGAAATACATGGAGACCCATCTTATTTTTTTTTCAAAGTTCTTTGGCAGATAAGTGACTTCACTTCCTCCATATTAGTTTGGGATCATTGATTTATTGAAACCAGAGGCTGGCCAGGCAACTTGCATTTTTAGAAGTACATGTTTTCATTAGGAACCTTTGGGTGGCCCTTCACAATTTCATCGCAGGCCACATCAGCAGTATCGTTGCCCTAAAAAGGGCCTTTGTATTTGGAGGAGCACAGGGCTCAGGAGGGCGCTACCTACAGAGTGCAAGGCTCAGGAGGGCATTTCCAGGTGCAATTCGACTGCAGTTCCAGGGTTGTCCTATGCACCAAGTGAACAGCAGTATGGTTGCCCTCATAGGGTTACTAGTATCTGGGATGCCAGAACAGCGTTCTGCCACATTCTGGCTGCAAAACTTGGTGCGAGGGCCACATGACAAGACCTGGTCGCTCAGATTCGACCCATGGGCCTTGTGTTTGACATATGTGGTCTAAAGTCTTTAAAGAGTAACATTGCAGCTTAGGTGCGAGTCTTCACTGCCTCCATATTATATTGGGATCATTGCTTTATTCAATCCAGAGGCTGGCCAGGCAACTTGCATTTTTAGGAGGAGGACAGGTTTTCATTTGGAACAGACAATACATAGTCAATGGAATACACAAAGACATAAAATTCCAGGTCTTTTTATTTCACTGGAATTGAAAAAAAAAAAAACACAATCAACTGACCTGCGCAAAATGTCAGATCGCAATTGCACAATAAACTTTTAAAAACAAAAAAAACATAATTATTTCACAAACATTTCTTTTGTAAGAAACATTCTCAGAAAAAAAAAAAAAAAAAAAAAAAATGTACACCAAGCTTTTTACAAAAGCATGTTAAAAAAAGAAATACAACATATCGTCCTTGCTCGACGAACCATTTTATACAAAATATGCTGTGTTGGATTGCTACAACTTCGATGTTTTATGGATCATGAAACATTAGTAATACCAAAAATAGGAGGCAGTTTCTTCGGTTTAAGACTTGAGATAAGAAAAAAAAAAATAACTTAGGTTTGCGACGCAAGACTCAAATGGCAGTCTTGTACAGTGGCGAGTTTGGGCCGGGTCCATTTCGTACCTCCAACACTTTAGTGTAACAGCTTACTTTGTGGATAGGTAGACCTTCAACCACTTCTAAAAAAAAAAAAAAAAAAAGTCTCCGTAATCCTTCCAAGAGTTTGCTGTCCTTTAAAACTACAGTCCCAACATCCGAAAGGTAGAACAGTCTACAAAACAATGACAAGGCAGTCTTCTCAATCAGTGTCAATTTCACATGGGTTTAATCCATTACTTTTTGCTTCTAGATATATCCTCTGGAAGTCCCTATACCGCGGCGCACAGCCCAATCGGGGCTCCCCAAAGTGCATTTGTCCAGTGAACAAGAACTCCCCCAGTCCTGGTCTGACGCCACATTCTAGAGGCGTCCTTATCAGACCTTCCCAACCTCCATGTTCTTGGCTGGGCTTGAAAATTTTGCTTTTTTGTCGGTAAAGTCTGTTGATGGAAACAGAGATGATGGATTCCTGCTGTTCCAGGTCACTGGTTACCTCTGTGATAGAACCTTTGACAACTAGAAAAAAAAAAAAAGAAAAAAATTGTATTAATATTTTTGCAATCTAAAAAAAAAAAATCTATGCTTTTATGTAAATGTCAACTCAATCAATCTTCAATACGTTAATGTCATTTCAACGGTCACTTAATATCTACATCTACAACTTCCATTCCAATAATATCCTAGGATCCAGTCATTGAGGTCCTTGTTTAGGCAAGGTAGGGTGACAATGCACTGTCCCCATCTCAACGCGCTCCTTTGTTGCCACCCTGTCCCATGCCCTTTCATTGGAGGCTACAAGTGCACATTGGAAAGTCTATAATTGTTTATAATATACAAATCGTTTCCAAGTCCGCTTTTACCAACTTGTGTATTTTAAATGGCTCATTTTTCTTTTTCCTAATTTTTTTTTACTCCATGTGAGAATTCGGACAACAAGTCAACTTAAAGTGATCTTAATTTAATAGAAAAAAAAAAAAACACGACTTTACAAACGTGTTATACTTTCCTGCTCTGCATAATGGTTTTGCACAGGGCAGCCCTGATCCTCCTCTTCAGGTCCCCCCTCTGTGCTCCTGTCTCCTCCCTCCTGTCGAGTGTCCCACAGCAAGCAGCTGGCTATGGGGCACCCGAGCCAAGCCACTGACTGCCCTGCGTGTCCAGTCAGACACGGAGCCGCGGCTCATCCCCACCCCCCCCCTCATTGGCTCACTGGTTGACAACAGCGGGAGCCAATGGCGCCCAGCTGCTGTCTCAGCCAATACGACGAGTTCAGTACAGCCGAGACTCTCATGCAACATCGCTGGATCGAGATGGGGCTCAGGTAAGTATTAGGGGGGCTGCTGGCACACTGAAGGCTTTTTTATCTTAATGCACAGAATGCATTAAGATAAAAGAAACCTTCTGCCTTTAAAACCACTTTAAGAGTGTGATTTGGATGGGTGTAGAGGTGCTCGATTTGGAAGGCCATCACTGTTGGTTAGTATTTTAAAAGTTGGATATTAACAGTTCACAAGTGATGAATGGAGCCAAAGAGTTTTGGTGGAAATGCCCCCCCCTATTCGTGAGGGCTGGGATGGTTGGTGTGAACATCCCAGTTCTCTGTCCATTCCCTTGGATAGAGGAGTCTAAGAGGGGCTCTTTTAGCCAACCTTCAGTTCAAGTCCAATCCTGAGCATTCCAACCATCACAGCCCTGACGAAGAGGGAGGCATTTCCCCCCAAAACACGTTGGTTCTACTCATCACCTGTGAATTCCAAAAAGTGCCGTTATCAAAGCTTGTAAACCAGAACAAGTGAGCTCCTGTATATTTTTTACCCTTTCATGTATCAAAGTAGTAATAAGGGTGTTTGGAGTTGCTGGCTCTACTTCTTGAATTTAAAAAAAACTTTAAATAATCTCGCGTGCTACAACCTTCCACATCACACGTGCCTCTACACCCATCGGAAGCCATCTTGCGGAATACTCTTCTGTCACTACCAGAGAGGCAGAAGCAAAGATTTCTAAGTCGGTGTGACTTGAGTCGCACCGATTAGAGTGGTTCCATTGCCGTTAATGGGGCGTGACTTGTCATGCGACTTTGAACTCTCAAGTCGTGGCAGTGTGAACCGGAGCCAAGGGATGTTGACACAAACAGTAAATAATATTTTATTGGTTACAACCCTGTTCAGTAACTTCCACAATTCATTATTTGCACTAACAGTTAGATTTACAGGACAAGCTTACGGGGCCTACTCCCTTCTTCTAAGGTCCATGCAGTACTCCGATAGGACTTTAGAAGGGAAGAAGAAGAAGCTGGTAGGCCCCAAAACTTGTCTTGAAATGTTCATGCAAATGTATCGTGGACATTACTCAACCAAGTTGTTGCAATAGTGCACCGATAGGACTACAATTACCTTAAGCTCGGTGGCTTTGTTAACCACTTGCCGACCGCCTCCTGTACATATACGTCGACCGAATGGCACAACGTACCTCTACGTCCCCTTTAAATGCCTGTCCGTGTGGTCGATCGCGACCCTGCCGCCATCCCCATGAGTCGGACCGCGGGTCCCGCGGACTCCATCACCGCGATCGTCTCACGGAGGTATAGAGCAGGGAGATGCTTGTGTAAACAAGCATCTCCCCGCTCTGACTAGTGACAATGACACTGATCTCGGCTCTGTGTACTCGGAGTGGAGATCGGTGTCATGCGACACAGAGCCCATCCCCCCTACAGTAAGAAACACTATGCAGGGAACACTTAACCCCTACAGCGCCACCTAGTGATTAACCCCTTCACTGCATTTTTATAGCACTGATCGCTGTGAAAATGACAATGGTCCCAAAAATGTGTCAAGTGTCCGCCATAATGTTGCAGTCACGGAGAAAAAAAAAAAAACTGATCGCCACCATTACTAGTAATTTTTTTTTTATAAAAATGCCATAAAACTATCTCCTATTTGTAAACGCTATAAAACTTTTGCGCAAACCAATCAAACGCAGATTGTGATTTTTACCAAAAATAAGAATGCGTATCGGCCTAAACTGAGGAAAAAAATAATGTTTTATATATTTTTTGGGGAAATTATAGCAAAAAGTAAAAAATAATACATTTTCTTCAAGATTGCTCTATTTTTGTTTATAGCACAAAAAATAAAAAACCGCAGAGGTGATCAAATACCACGAAAAGAAAGCTCTATTTGTGGGGCAAAAAAGGACGTCAATTTTGTTTGGGAGCCGAGTCGCACGACCGCGCAATTGTCAGTTAAAGCGACGCAGTGCCGAATCGCAAAAAGTGGCCTGGTCTTTAACCAGCCAAAATGGTCTGGGGCTGAAGTGGTTAAAACAGCCTATGGATTGCGCCCCCTTCCCCCCAGAAAAAAAAAAACACATTTTCACATCCTATAGCATTCTTCACCAATTTCTTGGGGCAGTTCAGCAACTAGTTAACTCATAGGAAGAGCACTAAATGGGAAATTTCTGAATTTATATCTTGATACGCCAGTTGGAGAATAACCAGAAGAAAAAAAAAATGCAGCCTTTTATACTCACCAAAATCACTAATGCACACTGCTAACAGGATCTCTGTGTCACTGCAGGGTCGACAGGGATCTGAGAAGGGAAAAAAAAAAGTTAGTGGACATGAAAGAATAGGCTCTTTGATTGCAATTGCTGCTGCAGCAGAAATGGGTTTAATGCACGCTGGTTAAACTACCGAGATTGGAATTTGGGGGAGTTGGTGGAAAATCTTCAATACAATCCTGCACATGCAGTAAAACTGGATTGAAGAAGCGCACACCCACACTCTGCAACAACAAACTCTGCATTGTTCTCCTATACAAACACAAATTACTCTTACAGATTACACACAAATGGTCAAAATTGATTTTTCATGAATTTTTCAGGAGCGAATGCAAGGCTTCATGTACACGGGACGTATTTACAACTGCTCCTGAATGATTTAACTTGACAGATAGTAACCAAAGTTTAAAAAAAAAAAAAAAAAAAAAAAAAAAAATTTTTTTAAATAGGCAAAAACGAAAAAAGTTGTCGCGTTTGGCATCTGAAATTTGGAAATCTTCGGCGTCTGAACCCATTTTTTTGCTTTCAAAGAAACGCTGTTAAAACGCAACTGCCTAAAAACGGCAATAAATGAGACTATGTACATGGTCAGATAGGATAACATTGAATGAGTTCAGGGGCAATTGAAAAAAGCATCAAACTGGGTCTGAACGCACGTTTAGCAGAGTCCCGTGTACATGGGGCCCCAAGAGTCTTGGAAGGTATGCTGATATTTGTACTGCAGTCAATAGGAGTATGCAGAATAGGAGAGATCAGCCTTTTTCAACCTGGGGTGCCCTCTGAGACCTTCTGGGTGCCTTGGCAAAAATGCCCAACAATTGCCTTCAATCCAGCGAGTCAAAGGCTGACTCGTATACAAAGTCACATTTTTTTTAAAAATTGTGCTGCATTACAACCTTGGGCACCGTGTGGGCCAAACACTGGCATCCTAACAATATGAGTGGTAGGACGCCGCTCAAAACCAACCCAGTGCTTCAGATGTGGATATGGCTGCGTATGGACTCAGACGGCTCTCTCCAAGTCCACATGTGATCACAGGGCTCAGACGAAGCTTTAAAAAAAAACGTTGGGCAAGGCAATGCTCATCATGTTTGACTGGTTTAAGAGTAAAAAATCTAAAATTTTAAACTTGGAGTCCTGTTTAATATTGGTGCACTGGCCAACAACGAACCTGCTACATCAAGTCCTATCCTACCCTCCAGTCCAAATAATCGGTCAATAAAGTGTTTTTTGGCTTGAAGTGGCTTTTCCCAGGTAAATGCAACAGTGGGAAGGGTCCCAACGCCCATTTGACCAAAATCTAGTATTAATTGGCCCTCAAGTTCCAAAGGGTCTACTGTGCAGCTGAATGGTCATGCATAAATGGGGTTATACATCCAAAGAGTCATATTTAGACTTCTTGTTCCCCACCCAAGCACACCTGAATAATGTCCATCCATATGCATGCCGCCTCCTACATCACATGTGATTTTAGTAAAATATAAAAGTTAGAATGCGCTACTGGAGGCAGCATGGGGTCTGCTTTCTACGGAGAGCTGCTTTTCAACTACTACCCAAAAACAAGTTTTTCTGAACTATAGCAGTACAAAAAAAAAAAAAAAAGTTTACGAATTTGCAAATTATGGGGTATGGTGGTGAATAACCCTGCTGCCCTTGCTGGTACTAGCCGCCCATGACCGCATACATGTTCAATACCACCTTGTCCACCCGGTACAATTGCAAAAAGTCTGTTTTGCAAGTCTCTATGCACGATACAAATTTTTCCAACCTGCATTGAGAAATCGCCATTGTTAAGAGATAAACAAAAAAAAAAAAAAAAACACAAAGTACGCCAGGATTAGACTTTGAAATCATGCAAACTATTTCAATCACCTGATGATAGAAGCACTTTATAATAATACGCTGCCTGACTGGATTACACAGGAATGGAGCCGCGCAAGACTAGCTCGGTGAGCTGGAAGCATAAAAAACACAAATACCTTTTGACAGCTCTGCTGCAGGTTTTGTGCGTGTGTGACACTTGTGTAGATTACAGAGGAAAATGCTGCCTGCCAGCGCAGAGGGAGGTGAGGCAATCGTGCCTCTCAAGCACAAAAAACACAAAAGAATTTAACCAACATCATCAGAAGCAGGTCCCCAAAATGGCAGGTCACGACTTGCAACCCAAATCCATTGCTCAATTAAAACCACAAGTGACTGTGAGCCTCGAGGACATTTAAGCACAAGTCACCACAAGCAGCATGAAATAAATAGTCTTGTCAAACAAAGTACAAATGCAAGAGCCCGTAGGCACAATCACTTGCCCCTCTAAAACGGCCAACATGCTATAATGAAGATTGTAAGACCAAGCTTAGAAGTGCATCAGCTGTCTGTACATTAAAAAAGGTGGCCATTGTTGAGCAATATTTCTGAAGCCAAGGTACAAAAGTTTACTAGGAGGATGGAACCTCAAAAAACTCAACCCCAAGAGCCAGGCAAAAAAAAAAAAAAAAGGGAGTAGGAAAATGTACATCTGCTATCCAACTTGGAGTCTTTTCTGTGTATGGAAAGGCCCACTCTTGACCACTTAAAACTTTGACTCCTAGACCTTTTGCCTGTGAAACAGAGTGAATGCCCAAAAGTTAGAACCCCCGTCAGACTTTAAATTGCCATTGATGTAGCCACTGGTTAGATTTTTCCTAACTTGCCATACGAGACCGAGCAAAAAAAAAAAAAAGAAGGAAGTCACCCCATAATGAGGGAAACACAGCCTCTGCACCGGTCATCGGAAACTGGGTGTCCTCATTAGGAGTTTCCAGTCAAGCTAAATTGGTATATTATCTCTTCAGACCTGAGCTTGACTACAACTTTTTAGTCCATAACCGTGGTCTCCAAACTGCGGCCCTTTGCCTACCTTTATCCAGCCCTTGGGGCACTATTCCTTTCATCGATATGAGGCATCATTCCCCCCGGCTGACATCAAGGATGGGGCAACATGCCTCCAGCTGACGCCAGGGATGGGTTACCAACACCAGGACATTTACTTCCACTGGCCACAGTCCATTCCCATTAATGTCTGAAGCACAGTAAACTGACCGACCCTTTGTTTAGAAAGTTTGGAGATCCCTAGTCTATAACAATCTAAAAAAAAATATGTTTTATTGAAAACATGACTAAAAAAAAGCACCTTATAGAAACTTCTAACCTAAATTAAAAGATTTTAATTGAAGTTCCACTTTAACTCGTCTAACTTTGCCTTACTAAAAAGGCCCAACCGGCATTTAGTGAACGAACAGTTTTAGTAATATTTTTGAAGCAAAGATATATCTCTAGGAAATCTAGTTTCTTGTTCCTTCATGCTTGAGTAAAGGTCTTTAAAATGCAAATTAGGGACAACAGTCTCAATGATAGAGTAGAGACCATCCTGCTCCCCTCCACACATGGGCATGGGCATTTGACAAGCAATCGTCATACACCCAAGGCACCTGCTAATTCTAGTGACCCTATGGACACAGCCCTTTTAATGTTGAGAGATTTTGCTTCAAGAAAGCAATTTCAGCTTTCAGAAATATCACTTCTAGAATCTCATAAGCAGACGTCATTTGTGGTAATTGTGCATTAAAAGGAAACCATTTCAGCAGGTTATTAAATAAACCCCCTAGCCTGCATATTCAGAAGACAGATGTAACCATCTTTTAGGTCAAGATAGGAAGTGGTTCCAGAAGGTTGGCAGTGGAAAGGTTGACGTTCTGATGTCAGCATGCCAATTTTCCCTGGAAGAGGCCAACGTTTCTCCAAACAAGCTAGTATTCATCACATCGAAAAAGTCAACGTTTCACTGTGTCCTTCTAAAGTTTAGGGCACTGTAATTCAGCTTTTTGCAGTATAATGCTTGCATTGTGTGCCCATCAGCTGCCACAACCTACAGGGAACTACTTTTAAAAAGTAGTTCAGTATCCTTGGGTAACCTGAGGCAGATCCTTTACGGAGGCCCTAAAGGCCACTGTGCTGGCTTGCTAGGACCTAGGAGATGCAATTACACCATTCATTGCAAGCTGCGAGCTACTTGTTCTCTGATCCTGATGTTGACGACTAACATAACACAGTGATGCATCAATAGGCCACACTTGTTGGACAACTGGCCCTGATGGAGCTGGTGCTTCCGCTGGAGAACCCTGGTTGTGGGGCCAATATTACATAGTTACATTTTGGTTGAAAAAAGACACATCAAGTCCAACCTGTGATCCTCTCAGTCACTACTAAACATATGCGCAAAATCTAGGAGGGGTTACGTGATTGGATCGCTGAAAATGTCCTAGGTCAAGGGCCTATTAAAGCAATGAAGAATAGCCCTTAATAGCTTTTTTTTTTTTTTTTTTAATTATAGGGCTACCAGTTATTTTAGGTCAACCAGCGATTGACAAATGTCTCAAAAGTGTTGAGCAATGAGACATTCACCCATCATCTCTTTACACTTTGATGCACTCATCATCCCTAAACCATCCTATGAACAGAAGCGTCATAATTGTAGAAAAGGCCATAGTCATGTTCCTATGGGACAAGCTGAACACTTTACTGTATCCTTGCTAAAGCAGAACTAAATCCAATCCCTTCAATCTCTTAAGCTTTGCCATGTTCATCTCATTTAAAAAAGGGTCATTTTCAATCCTTTTAAAATCTTCAGCTTTCAATAAGACAGTCCCTGATCCTGCCATGAAGGTCCTTGCTAGGTCACTTCCTGTCAGGCGCATCCCTGGTAGAAACTGCAAGCAGCTATGCCGACCCATATTGCCCAGGCTTGGTCCACAGCTGTCACCATCAGGAAGAAAGTCCAATGCAACAATGCAGACAGCCCCAATCACTCCCCTCCAAGCTTTCCTCCCCTACCAAACCAACAGGTGCTGACTAAGGCTGCATTCACACCTGAGCAGTCTGCAGCTCGAAGCCTTTCAACTAAACAAACATCCCAATAATTTCAATGACCCCTGTTCACATTTGAGCGTGTGAACAAGGGCCGTTAAAATTAATAGGATTGGTGGTTGACAGTCTCCGACAAAATACTTGTGTAAATGCAGCCCAAGCAGACCATAACCTGTGAACGCATTTCTCGCTAGGAGCTTAATCATAGTGGAGTGAAAACGCATAAGAGAAACAGGTGGATTACCCTTGTACCGAACATCAATAAAAACACATTCTGGGCTTTTTAGAAGGCAATTGACTACTTTGGCGCTAGAATTATCCAGAGCAAAGATAAGCAACCAAAACTGGAGTGCAAAAAAAAAAAAGGTAGAACATGGCTGAGAGGTTGGAGGTGATTGGCAGCACAGAAATGCAAGATGAAAATCAGCATTTTATAAAACAGTACTTTACACAGCATTTTAACCAGTTAAATGTCAAGGCACAAGCAACTAACAACCACCACCACCCCAACTTTATTCTACAAAAGAAAACCCCATTTACTAAAAACTACTAAATCAATAGTAAATAAATGTTCGTATATCCATTAAGAAATTTTTCCAATAAAACCCCCAATAGGAGAGACTGGGCCACAAATCTGTTAAGCTGCACACATCGAACTGAATTTCCTTGATGTGGCTGTAGATACTGTGTTCAGCTCAACCTCCAAGAAGAAAAACCATCGCCCCCCAGAACCAGACAAGTCAAATTACACAGCACAAGAGCCAGATTAAAGGGCTAGAACAGGGATATGCAATTAGCGGACCTCCAGCTGTTGCCAAACTACAAGTCCCATGAGGCATAGCGAGACTCTGACAGCATCAAGCATGACACCCAGAGGCAGAGGCATGATGGGACTTGTAGTTTTGAAACAGCCGGAGGTCCGCTAATTGCATATCCCAGGGCTAGAAGAACAAGAAAGACACTACAACATCTTGACAGAACTCTTGAACACCAAAGGGGTCGAGAGGCTTAACCCCCAGCTGCCCCAACAAGCACCTGACAGCTTATGGCTTTTGAAAACCCAAAAGACGTGAAGTGAAAAAGCTAAAAAAGGGTGCAACTCATGACCGCTCTACCAAAAGAGTTTTGTTATCTGCAGCTTTGTAGCACGTTTCAGTTTAAATTTGACCAACATGAAAAAAAAAGTGATATTCCGCTTCAGCATTTCTACAATTTTTCCAAAATAATACAATTATATATTTTTATATAGGATTTATATAGCATCAATACAAAACATACAACAGTAGGAATCTGAGGGCCCTGCCCATTAGAGCTTGTAAAATGAGGTTTATTTTTGGCCCTAGCTACTTGGAAAAAGTACATAAATTCCTTTACAGGGACAACAATGTACAAAGCATGGCCTCCCCTAACATCCAGAGATACTATTCGATTTGGAAATAAAATTTTATACTGACAATTTGGCTTTGCCTTACAAAAAGGTCAGACAATTATGCGAGGAGAAACCAGTGGCCTTTAAATCCTCTTTTTGCATGATAAAAAGTCAGGAGCTCCCCATTGTTAGAAATTGTTAATTACTACTACAAGTTGACAATCATGGATTAGCACCTAGCCTTAAAGACCTTTTTATTCATCAAATTCACCCATTTAATTGCAGGCATTATCCTTCACACAACAACACTCCCTGTTAGCCTCTAGTAAAAAGCAACTTTTTTTTTTTTTTTGGAGTTAATTGCTCATTTCCTATTTAGAGAATGGATCACAAAGCAAAATCCCTTTGTTGGAAGCCTCAGATAGAAGCTCAAATTCTCTAGATTTTAGTTTTTATGCCGGTTTCGGGGCAGTAAATCTCATTAGGGTTCTGCTTCAGTAACTGGTATGGGCGTGCAAAAAGCTAGAAATAGCCAATTGAACCATTTTACTTTATTGCACATCCCTTTAACATATTGCGCAGACCTTCATCCACATGGAGAAAGTCTGTCATTTATCAGAAGTTGGCGACTAATCTGGGAGCAAAAATTAAAAAGGTTTGTTACTTGAATCAACTTGACAGGAAATAGCCAAAAATAAGTATTGACAAAAGGGCAAAATATAATTATGTGACCTGCAGCATCTGCATGAGAAATAACCCTACCAATAGTGAGAAATATAAGGGGCAAAACAAGGCTGCCCTTATAATTTGCAACTAGTGGTGTGGCTGAGGCCTTACATGGCTACTTTAAAAGATGAAAACCCATCAGACACATTAAATCAGCTCTGTATTCATTAAATGCATTATTTTTAATGCAAGCACATGCATTTAACACGACTTAAGCCTCTTCCAGTCCCTACCGCAAAGCTCAGACTAGGGAAGGGAGAAGCAACACAAGGAGCCAACCAACTTGTACTGCAGCGCTCATGTGATAGCAAGAGGAGAGAGCAGAATAGACAAGAGATGTCTTCAGTCTGCTGCTTCTCCATTATACAAATACAGGATAGGGGAGAGACAAGACTTGTAAAGTGACTTAGCCGGGTTCACTAGTGCGGGCGAGCTTATGCGCACATGTTGCGGGTACAGCAACCCATTTGAATGGGCTAAGGTACCTGCAAGAAATACAGGGAAAGAAATCCGACACAGACAAAAGAAAAACAGACAGACACCATCTGGTAAGCCACATGCCAAATTGGCCACCCATGTGCATTAATGGCATCCCAACAAGTCTGCAAAACCGTAGCGCATCTCTGTGCAGGTTAGGAGCGTTCGCAATTTTTCACAAGTTCCCGACCCGCACTAGTGTGAACCCAGCTTTAACTAAAGCAAATAAAATTCAGGTCCCCCGCTCTGCCAGATGGGGCTTTTCTGTAACAACCTTAGGACTGGATCAACAAATACAAGTCCTTTGGCCGCTCCCATATATGTATTTAGCCATCTGCCCAATGTGAAGTTTTAAATCCCGAAGGTGCAAGAACATGTGCCTATCCAATAACCAAATACTACAGCCATGGCAGAGTGCCAAGGCCTGCAAGTCCTACCAAAATCCTTGAATTGGCCAGGCCTGGAGACTCAACACTCTAAGTACTTAGAACTATATACAGTAAATGGTATATTCGTCCTGCACAGAAAATTGTTGCATTTGACAGGAACAATTAACTACTTGTCCTAATCTGGAGGGAAGTTCAGTAGATGTTTATCACATGGGTTGAGGAAACCGGCTCCTTCTAGATTATATAAAAAGAAGAAAGCAGGAACAAGGGGAAAAGAGATCACTAGATGGCATGAAGATAAAATGGTTGTGGTTAGAACAGAACTGCTACACAAGACGCTACATTTTGCATCTGCTCGGCTGCAAGCTCTTTGCTTGTATTTGATTGACAACTGCAGTAAAAATGTATCAGATAAGTCACACCCTTTTATATAAATGTAAGATTTGATTTAAGACAGTTGAAGCAGAAATATAAAAAAAAAAAAAAAAATTGTGCAAATCTTTAGAAAACTACACTTGTTTTTGCACAGCATTCAATTTTATAAGTGTTCTCCAGTAGCAGAATGAAGCCAGCTTCTGGTCTTTTAAGGCTTTAAAGAGGAAGTAAATCCTCGAAAACATTTCTTAAAAAAAAAAAAAAAACACTGCAAGAGAAAAAGGCATAATGAGCTAGTATACTAGCTCATTATGAATTACTTACCCGAGATCGAAGCCCCCGAAGAGACTCTCGTTCCTCTACTCCAAGTGACTTCCGGGTATCACGGCTCCGGCGCTGTGATTGGCCGGAGCCACGATGTCACTCCCACACATTCGTGCAGGAGCCATCAGTGACGGCACGATCACCTTCACTAACGGCACGCTCCGCGCGCATGCACCGTAGACATCGGTGCAGCCTTTTCTGCAAATATCTCCTAAACCGCGTAGGTTTAGGAGATATTTGTTGCACCTACAGGTAAGCCTTAAGCCTCGTACACACGGTCGGACTTCCATCTGACTTTTCCGTGGTTTTTTGTCCGAACGGAGTTGGTCGGGAACACCCATAGTATACACACGCTCGGACTTTTCTGCAAACTTTCCCAAAACTTTTTGCAACATCACGTGGTTTTTCTGCTCTTTACCGCCACCCTCAACTTCTGCTATTGTTGGTTGATTTTAACATTAGTTGTTTTGTCCATCGGACAAAAGTCCGATGGTTTTCTGTACACACAGTCGGACTTTGCTCCATCAGACTTTTGTTGGGCAAAAGTTTGTCCGTATGCAGACCCAACTTTTGTCCGATGAAAACAAGAAAAAGGCAAAGAAAGTTTGTCCGATGGAGCGTACACACGGTCGGATTGTTGGTCCAACTTGCTCAAAATGAAGTTTGTTGGCCAAAAGTCCGACCGTGTGTACGGGGCTTTACTCTAGGCTTACCTGTAGGTTAAAGTGGTCTGTAATGGTTTACAACCACATTAAGTCTTAACTTCAGGCAAGCAGCTAAACATGAGAATA
This sequence comes from Rana muscosa, assembly GCA_029206835.1. NCBI lineage: Eukaryota > Metazoa > Chordata > Amphibia > Anura > Ranidae > Rana > Rana muscosa. The sequence goes on from CM055128.1 coordinate 11,817,808, forward strand.
CAGGGGGTCCCTGGGTTACGAACAAGATCCAGGCCACCTCAACCAGCCCACACAGGCAGTCTCCGCTGGGCAGCTCACCAGATCACAGCAGGGAGATGGATGGCTGGTGAGAGCAGCAGTGTCCGCACATCCGAGTTCAGGTCGGCCGCGGTGCACCTCCGCGGGGCAGCAGCGCAGGAAAGACCGGGGATCTGCAGGCTTCACTAGGCCGCGGCCACAATACAGGCACAGGACACAGCAGGTTATAGAGAGGAACAGGTAGGCATGTAATTAGGTTGTTTTTAAGTGTTTATGTGCATGGATGGCTAAGGAAGGATTGCAGGACCCCGTTCGTAAGTAGGAGTCGTTCGCAACTCGGGGACCCCCTGTATTACCCCATCTTAAAATTCAGTCTCTTTAATTGGTTCCGTAAAATTGTTGTAAGCCCAACTTTTGAGGGCAGTTTTAAATTCCATGTTTCCTTCAATGTTAAAGTGCTTGTTAAGCCACTACACTAAACATCTCATCCCCTCTGTAAAACTATATGTGCCCCTGTGTGTGTTATAAAGTATAATCAGCATTTTTTTTTATATATCAGAGCGTCTCCAGGCGCTCACGTGACTCCTCAGTTCTCTCCTCTGCCCAGCTATACCTTTTTATAAGACACAGGGGCACAATGTTATTTTACAGAGGGGATGGAATGTTTATAGTGTAGTTATGATAGCAGCAGGAGGGGAGTGGATGAAGCTGACAGGCAGGGGGAGGGCTGCAGATGAACTGTGGTCCATTTACAGGGGGGGGGGGGGCAGAACCAGGCAAGATCAGCCAGATATTCTAGGTGATAGAAGGGCCAAATGACACCGCACAAGCACTGTGCTGTTGTTCATGCTTTAAGGGAAAAAAGATAATTTTTTTTGGGCAATGAACACTTTAAAAAAGGGACAATGACCAGACCTGTTGGTGGGAGCCACTTTGAAGACCTTGGTTCCTACAGAGTAGATAGCGTCATCCATTTAAAGGCTGGCCATACATTATACAAAATTTTCTTTTAGATTTACCAAGACCATATAATATGGAGGTCAAACCTAAAAACTTCCAATTTGTATGCAGTCAGGTAGGTCCTTCCACTACATATTTGTATGTAAAGCTAAAGGAAACTGAACAAGAAACTTGTATAAAAGTTTGTGGCCAGCTTATCCGTTTGTGCTTCACCAGGCTCTTTGGCCATTAGCAAATATAAATACCATTATGACCATTATTTTAGCCCACCAATAAAGTCCACACTATCATGGATATATATGAATACAATACTTAAAAGTTTACCTTTACGTCCAACATGATGGGGGAAAAAAAAAAAAAAAAAAAGGACGCACATAATGTGTTTGTCCAGTCACAGCCAGTTGGTTGTGGTGGGGGAAAGGGATACTTTTCTTGTGTCAAGACCACTGGGCCATAAAATTTTAAAGCGGGAGCCATTTCCGCAACTAGAAGACGGTGCCACCATTTTAATTAATTGGGTTAATCAGTCAACTAGTAAGGCGCAAAAGGATAAGAAATGTGCCAAGAATAACTATAGCTAAGAGGGAAAGAAAAAAAAAAAAAAAAAAAAAAAGTCCTTTAGAGGTCAAGCAAAAGGAACACGAGGTTATTTTTTAAACCAGTTCTGGTTTCAAGCTGCTGGATAGAGTAGATAAAGAATCTTTTCTGGCAGAGTCCTTGAGGAATAAGGGTTAGTAATTTCTAGTGAAAAAAAAAAAAAAGGTGCTCCCTTTCTAAATTGTTTCATGTATAATGAGAGGTATTGTTAACTAATTAGTGATCACATCGATCGATGGATCAACTTGGGTACAATAAGCCTGCCCTACATGGTTCAGATCTTGACCGATCCCTGCTGAACCGGCCAAGATTCGAACAGTCTATGGCCAGCTTTACTCCCAGTAATAAAAACATAAAGCAAGACAAGTAGCGAGTAGTAACTGTGTTCCTAAAAAAAGTTGCCAAAACGTTTACATTCTGTACTACAAGTTGGTCGTGGAGGCCTTATATCCAGTTTCCTTGTTGAAATCTGGCACCACTGGTCATCATTTCCAAAAAAGGGGAACTGTACTTTGTTTGGAGACACAGACCGCAGTATAGGATTTTGCTTTATGCTGAACAAAGATAAGCCAATATCACCCCCAAAAGCATGAAAAAAATAAAAAAATAAAAAAAACTTTAAAAAAAAACGTTAGATTTTTTTTCTACGTAGAAGGTTATGCCCTTATAAGGCTTCGTATAGTCCCCCAGTGAAGACCAAAGATAAGCAGATATCATCCCCAAGAACGTGAGGAGAATACCAAAAAAAATCTTATCCTTGACTTTTCTATGTAGAAGGTTAAAGTACTTAGGGGGACTTTTATAGCTGCCCCCCAGCCCCCCCCCCCCAACATAGACCACAGATGAGCAGATATTACCTCCAAAAATGTGAAGAGAAAACCAATAACTGTTCTTGACTTTTCTATATAGACGGTTAAAGCGTTGGGGGGGGGCTTCTTATGGTGTCCCCCAGTTCATCAAAACTGCTCTTGCTTGCATTTATTGGGTTAGGTTAGCCTTACTTCTTACAAGAGGTAGGCACATCACCCTTAAAAAAAATTCTAATGAGGGCTATTAGCTTATAGTGGAGAACCCAACTCACAAGTCATAAAAGCTATAAAAACAAAAAAAAGTTGTCTATGTAGAAGGTTAAAGCACTTGGGGGGGGCTTCTTATTGGTGTCCCCAGGTCATCAAACCTGCTCTTACTTGCATTTATTGGGCTAGGTTTGCCTTATTTCTTACAAGAAAGGTGCAAGTAGGCGGCACACCATCCCTAATCTAGAGATTTGAGGACTTTTACCTTAAAGTGGAGAACACTTTTAAAAACCCAACTAGCAAAATCCATCCATGCCCATATAAAAAGCTATAAAAACAAAAAAACACATTCTTCTTGGCTTTTCTATGTAGAAGTTTGAAGCACTTAGGGGACTTTTCATGGGTGCCCCCTGATGCAGACCAAAGATAAGCAGGTATCACCCCCAAGAATGTGAAGAGAATACCAAAAAAAAAAAAAAAAAAAAAAGTTCTTCACTTTTCTAAGAAGATGGTTGAAGCACTTGGCGGGCTTCTTATCGGTGTCCCCCCGGGCATCAAAACTGCTCTCACTTGCATTTATTGGGCCAGGTAAGCCTTATCACCTACAGGAAAGGTGCAAGAGGTAGGCAAACCACCACGATTACAGACATTTGAGGGCTTTTAACTCAAAGTAGAAAATCTTAAGAACCCAACTCACACAAGTCATAAAAGCTATAAAAACAAAAAACAGTTCTCCTTGACTTTTCTATATAGAAGGTTCAAGCACTTTGGGTGCTTATTATGGGTGTCCACCAATGCAACTTTTCTCACTTGCATTTTGGCAAGGTCAGCTTTACCTACACAAAAAAGGTGCAGTAGGTAGGCACACCAACCCGATTATAGATATTTTAGGGCCTAAAAAAAAAAAAAAAAAAAAAAAAAAATAATATGAAGAACCCCTACGAAGAAACCTACTCACAAGTCATCCACGTCCATATAAAAAAACAAAAAATGATAACAGCATAGTGTCAGTGACTCCTCAAAAATGCTACTTGGGTGTGCCAGTCAAAATAAACACACCCCTCATTTATTCTGATCCTATAAATTACTAGCACTCGAGTGAGTCAGGCACTCCGGGGAGTCTCTATGGGATCAACAACTATAATCACAATGTTGTGAGCTGGCTACACGCAGCGTAAACCAGAGGAACGGCCATTAAAAAGTATTTGAAAACTGGGTGTATGCGGTGTTGTAAACAGCATCACAGGTAATTAAATGGGGATAAGCAAAACATTTTGACAGAGAGTCACCAATGGCAGCCAACCACAGCACTGCGCTCATGGCTTAGTATGTTATGTCATTAGATGGGTCACCCTTAGTAATGCGTTATAGAGGAGTTATTAATAAAATTACTTTAAAATAAAAACTTGGCTACAATTACATGAAGACAACCAAACAGGAAATTAAAAAAAGGTGCATAATCCAGGACTAAACTATTTAAAGTATCTAAACCCAAGAACAAAAAAAAATAAAGTAATATACTGCAGAGTATAATATGTAAAAGAAGTGCTGCACTAATAACAAAAAAAAAAAAAAAAAATTATTTATGTATATATATATATATATATATATATATATATATATATATATATATATATATACATATACACACACACACATACATATATACACACACACACAGATTGATATATCTATCTATCTCTCTTACCAGTCTTCAAATGTGGTGGCTGCATTAGTTTCAAGCTCTATTTTCACCTGGTGTTCCCAGCCAGTGAAACTATTCCTGTGCTACATTATAGCCAAAGCTGGCACCCAAAAATGTCTTAAAAACAAAAATTGTAGCTTTATCGACATATAGTAGCCAACTCTTTGTAGGGTGAAACCATTGTACATAATGAAACAGCAGCGTTGTCACCCTAGGAAGTTAGAACTACAGAACATCTCCCCTCTCCACAACATAGGTCGAGGTGTTCCGTATTCCACAATGAGAACCATGGAACTGATAAAGAGTGCAGCATAAAAGGAATTTATCTACTAATTTCTGGCAGGATCAACAGGTTTTTTTTTTTGTTTTGTTTTTTTGGCACTTACTGAAAAGACCTTTCAAATGGGTATTTTACAGACCAAAGGGGATCCAATAAATGAAGCACATTTAACTGGGCTCCAAGCTTAAACATCACCCCTAGGCTACTGTTGCTTTTACAGGGTAACTAAACGACAGGGGCCATTCCTATATCAGCCAACGGTAGCCTGCTAACTGCACAAGAACAAGAACTCCCAGCATGCCCTGGATTACTCATCTTTAACAGGAAGCTACTGAATTGCAATCCACTTTCCAAGAAAACAGAAAAACAAAAAAAAATAAAAAAAACATTACTAATGAATATTTTAGATGCACAAAAAAAAAAAAAGTTCTTAAGCACAGGAATGCATTAAAAATACGCAGGATTAAAATAACTCTGAACAATCATCTTTGCAGCTTCCACAGCGCCACCTAGCTCACACACACGGCACTGCAACAGAAGGTTGAATAAAAGGTGAACAAATACTCCTTATCTGTTGGGGGCACTAAAAACGAAAAGAATTAAACCAAAAAATTGGTTAAGGGGTTCCTTCAGGTGTTCCCTTACCAGAAATAGCGTGCAAGTCTGATAGCGTCCTCCGGCTAATAAGCTCATACTGGAAGCCGGTGATTTTTCGGCTAATGTCCAACTGTGGTGTGGCCTCAACGAACAACACTCCTTGTTCCTGGGCAAAGCAATAGACCTTATTAGGAAGGTGCTCCTCGTCCCGAACCAACATCTTGAGTTCTCCAGTTTTTTCCAAATAAATATTAGATCCTTTGGAGTCTTTGAAAGGTTTTATGCAAACAGTCAAGTGCTCAGAAGCAGAAAAGGTATTGGGGAAGAGGTTGACGATGAGAGCTCCTGTTGGGTACAGCCATTCGACTGATCCTTCCGAACAACGGAGGTACACCTGCTCGACTTCCTTCTTGTGCGGTTCATGGGTCAACCCGCTAAAGATGAAAGGGAAAAAAGCATAGCCGTTAAAATGTAGTCCCAGAAATTAAAAGTTGAGGAACTTTTTGGGGATCTGGAGGGGTACGGTCTGCCCTTGGCGGGGCAAAGTCTGGAGGGGTACGGTCTGCCCTTGGCGGGGCAAAGTCTGGAGGGGTACGGTCTGCCCTTGGCGGGGCAAAGTCTGGAGGGGTACGGTCTGCCCTTGGCGGGGCAAAGTCTGGAGGGGTACGGTCTCATTTATACAAGCGTTAAATTTCATAACTTTGAAAGCAAAAAAAGTTTCCACCCAACCTAGCCCACAGTTGCTGTTCAACTGAGTGAATAAATAAAATGATTACTGTTACATACTTGTTGCAGAATTATTATGCAAGGTTATTTTTTGCCAGAAGCTACTTGTTTCTAAAGTCAGCATAGGATTGAAGCATCATAACATTGGGAAGACAGTGATAACGCAACAATATACAATGGTGCATGTCGAGAGGACCCTGGTTGCTGGGCCTCGTGATCATGTGATAAAAGCAGTTTGCTTTTGCAGGTCATAGTCAAGCAAGCATATCAAATGGCTGGTTTAGTCTTTACAAAAAACAGACCCTTCATTGTATGAGAAGCACTGTGTGCAGAGGTACATTTCAGCCACATAGTCTGACTATACTTTTCTCTGGAACTCCGACAGTCAAGTCAGCTGAGACTTGTAGTCTCATAAAAAAAAAAAAAGTCGCCAAGCAGCAGGAAAAAGTGTACAAAAATGAAACCTTTGCAGCGGTTGAAGAATCAGATTGCTTTATGTGTGCCCCCTTTATCCAGCATTGCCATGAGGAACAACAGCAGGGGACTGATGTCAGTGGCTGGATATTTTATCTTCTCTGCAAACATTGCTTTGCAGAAACCAGAAAGATTGCCTTCCCAGCTGGGAAAGATTAAACCAGATCACACATAATAAAAACAGATTACAGATCTCTGGAAACCTGTCTCGACTAGTTACCTTGTTCTGAAGGAGTTAAGCAAAAGTTTAAAATACTGAATTTAAAAAAAATGGCTCGACTGGCCAGGGGGGCACTAGAGATGCAAAAATCAAGAGCCTCTTCATTTCAAATGTATGCAGTGGTCAAAAAAAAAAAAAAAAAAAGTATGAAATAAAGCCAATGTTCCTCAAAACACAGTTGATTCAAATCAAGCTTGGAGGCATTTGGAAGGTCAAGTCAAGCTCCAAACATGGGGGAACGCAAGGAGAAGATTGAAGGGCAAGTCAAGCTCAAAACATGGGGGAACGCAAGGAGAAGATTGAAGGGCAAGTCAAGCTCAAAACATGGGGGAACGCAAGGAGAAGATGGAAGGGCAAGTCAAGCTCAAAACATGGGTAAAGGAGGAGAGGATAGAAGGGCAAGTCAAACTCCGAACATGGAGAAGATGGAAGGGGGAATCAAACTCAGGACATGGGGAATGATAGGTAAATATGGAAAGGAAAGACTAACTTCGAACATGGGGAATGTAGGAGAAGATGTAAATGTGAAGTCACAGAAGATATTCTCAAGAGATGAGAACAGTTCTTGCTTGTACATATCCATGATAACAGAACAAGGCTTAGGCAAAGTGAACTTGATAGATGGCTGCCCTTGGCCTGAGGGCTAAAAAGGAATAAAAGAGAGAGGGCGCACCAGCCTTGTGCATTATCCTTTGGCAATCAGTCCAATAGCCAGTCTGCAGATGATGGAGAGGACGCACGAACCACCGCTGGGTCAGGCTCAGAGTCAGGCTCTGAGGAAGAAGGTAATCCTTCGAAACGCGTCAACCAGCGGTGGTTCGTACGTAATCTCCATAATCTGGAGACTCTGGCCATCGGACCGATTGCCATCATTTAAAGGCTTTAACAGTGCGGTTTCTTTCATATGCTTGTTAGTGGTTTTTAAATAAACGTACCCAAGGATAATGCACAAGGCTGGTGCGCCCTGGAGAGCAGCAAGGCCTGAGACATTATCCATCTTGAACTATAGATCACCTAATCAACATACTTTTGTGCAAGAGTTTTGGTTTACTGCTATTGAGGGCAGCCATCTATCTGTCCTTAAAGTCAAACGTTATAGTAATGTTTATCTTTAAAATACATGCATCTTATATAAACTTGCAATTTTCCCTCAAAAAGTTTTTGGGGAGAGTAACAAAGTAACTCATTTATTGTGAAGGTCGAGCATGAAGGCTCCTAAGAATTGACTTGTCTTGAGCTACATACTAAGTGTGTCACTCATGTAAGTGACAAAAGTTATGACTAACTTCTATTAGTAAATGCCACCCACAGCTGCACACAGGAAATGAAAACCATATACCTGCGAGTAGTTATTGCCTTGCTGGGCGCCAGTAGTTCCATCATTGCTTTTTAAAAGTTAACCATGAGACATAAGTGGCACCTTGCATAGCTGTGGCTTATTAAAGTGGTTGTAAACCCACTTATGCAACTTGCACCTACAGGTAAGCCTAGATTAAGGCTTACCTGTAGGTGCAAGAAATATCTCCTAAACCTACACGGTTTAGGAGATATTAGCAAAACATTACATGCATCGGTGTCTACGGCGCATGCGCGCCGTAGACAACTGCGCATTCACAGGGTTAATCCCATTCACAAATCCGGCTTAGCCAGATTTGATGGCTCCCGTGCGCATGCGCGGAGTGACGTTTTCGCCGCTCCGGCCAATCACAGCGCCAGAACGGCGCTGTGATTGGCTGGAGCGGCGATACCCGGAAGTAACCTGGGTATCGCCGCAGCGATGGCTGCGGCTGGAGAGGGAGACGAGGACGGCTTTGGGGGCCCCGATCTAAGGTAAGTGATGCATAATGAGCTAGTATGCTAGTCATACTAGCTCATTATGGCTTTGTCTTGCAGGTGTGATTTAAAAATATATATATATATATTTTTTTTTTTTTATTTTTTTTTTTACAGGGTTTACAATCACTTTAAGGAACAAATCAAACTGATACTTGTACAATATCACTTACAGGTACACTTTACTAACACGGGAGAGTGCAAAATCTGCTGCAGCTCTGCAATGAAACCAATCAGCTTCCAGTTTATTGTCAATACTTAATTGAGCAAACTGAAGCTAGAAGCCGATTGGCTACCATGCAGGGCTGCCCCAGATTTTGCACTCTCCAGTTTTAGGAAATCAACCCCTTTCAGTCTTGCTGCTTCCCATCAGTGAACCCGTTTTCTAGCAGTTGGCCCAAAAGTAGACTCTTTGTGAGCCTGTGACCACCTGATGATCAGGCCTCGACTGCCATCACTGGGATGGTGCAGAGTGGACTTTGAGTTGGAAAAAGTAAGAGTCAACCTTTGACTCCAATCAGCTGTGGAATATAAAAGTGAAGGAGGGGAAAGAAAGGAAGGAAGGAACGACTTTACTGTCTAGTGCCGACAGGCAGCCTGTGACTTGTAACCTTCACGGTAGTGATTGCAAAGGCGTTCCATAGGACGCAGGCAGTGCTGGAGAAAAGTTAGAGCATTCCTATGGTGGCGTCAGCTCCTCCGCCAGTGCTGCTGTGGTAGTCTGAGCTTCTACAAGGAGGGAAAGAAAAGTTTGCAGGAACTGAACTGTTTGTAACGAAGGAGCAAACCCCCACGGAAGGGGGGGGGGATACACATAGAAAGGTGACAGTAGAAAGACCATCGAGTCTGCCCAATTTTTTTTTTTTTCCCCCTTCGTAAAAATTTTTTGTCCGAGTATAGATCTATTTTTGTCCCAAGCATGTTTGAGAAGCCATTTACTGGTGACTGACTCCCTACCTCTGCTGAAAGTTTATTCCAAGCATCAACTACCCATTCAGTAAAATAGAAAGTCTAGACTTTGAAGATCCTAAAATCTGTAAGATCTATGGAGTGAATCTCTACCTGTGGGGGTGTTTAGGTTGGCTTTTAGAAAGCTAACATTCTGAAGATCTATGAAGCAAAGTTCAACTGGGAGGGGAGACATATGGCTAGGATTTTAAATGGGTAAAATTGAGAAGATCTATGGAGCAAAGTTCTACATGGGGGGGGGGGAGGGGGGAATATGGCTAGGATTTTAGATTCAGAAAATTCTGAAGATCTATGGAGCAAGATGCTACCTGGGGGAGTGTACATCTAGGGTTTGGTAACGCTAAAATCTATGAATCATTTAAGATCTGTGAAGGTAGATGCTACCTTGGTGGGATACAGTTATGATTTTCAAAAGATCTATGGCGTTCAGGTTACCTTAGCAGGGTATGGCTAAGATTCTCAAGATCTATGGAGCATCTGAAGGGGGAAAATGACTAGAATTATAGAATTCTAAAATCCACAAGATCTATGGCGTTCAGTTTACCTTAGCAGGGTATGGCCAAGATTCCCAAGATACCACCTGAAGGGAGGAGAATGGCTAGGATTTTAGAATTCTAAAATCCACAAGATCTATGGAGTAAGAAGCCACCATGGTGGGGTATGGCTAGGATTGTAGAATTCTAAAATTCAAAAAGATCTATGAGGACAGTTCCAGGGGGGGGGGACGACTGGGTGTTGGATTTTAGAGACTTTTAAACCCCACAAGATCTATAAAATGTCTCAAGCGCTATGGAATAAGAGGCTACCATGGTAGGGTTATGTCTAGCATCTTAGTATCCTCAAATTCTAAAGATCTAGGGAGCAACATAGCTAGGATTTTAGAGTTTTTAGATGTATAAATTGGTCAAGATCCAGGGAGCATTGGGGGGGGGGGGGGGGTTAGATCATAGAAGTCACGCGTTACACATTGCCAAACCAATGTAGTTTATATGGTCAAGCTGTGGCTATGGGACTAGAAGCTCCAGCATGCCCCCAACCCCTAGGGCCCCCATACGTCCTATACTGAACCCTCGCTCTGCTAATAAACACTTTGTAGCCATTGAAAATATTTTAATAACTAAGTAGCCTTCATAAAGTGCAACAGAATCCTTCCAGGTCACAAAACTCAACCAGCAAAATGTTCAACTTACACTGATGGTCCTTAGAATTAGAATTGTGTTCTTTTATTAGAAAATGAATAAAAATTAAAACATTTCTAAAAAAAAAAAAAAAAAAAAAAAATTATATATATATATTTTAAATAGAAAAATATATCATCAGAATCTAATAAAGAAGTGTGTTGGAATTTACTTCCAAAAGTTCAATCGTTGGTGCACTTGGGAAGGAGCGGTGGTGTCGGCGGTGGGGGGGACGGGACAGTTTGAAGGTGACAAGCCTGGCACCCCTGCAGATGTCCCCATAGGATGGGTGGGGGGGGAAGGTGACAAATGGTCTCTTACCTTCCTCTCCAGTTGCACATATCACTGGCGTACTGCAGTGCGCTCCCTCTGCCCATCACAGTCACCATGAAGACACTCAGCAGGATCCTCCTGAGCATGATTGCAGCCCGGACACTCCGACAGCAGCAAAGGGGGGGCTCAGCAATGGGGCACTAAGGCGATAATAATCCAAGGGCAGTGCCAGGGAGAGAAGGGCATGGCCCGGGGAAGGAGAGCCGACTTAGCCAGGAGCTCCGAGACTTCCTCTCCCCATCACTAGGACGGGCGGACCTCAGCCAGTCACCAGTATCAGTAATAGCGGTACAGACTCCTCCACACTCAGCACACCGCGCACTGACTGTCTACACACTGAGCGCACAGCACACACCGACCGGGACACACCCACAGGGGGCGTGCTGAGGAATGGGGCGGGGTTACAAACTTCTACTTCTGCCCCCTCCCTTTTTCTGACAACTTTCTGCACTCTGATGCAAGTTTACCAACTACATCCAGAGGGAAGTCTACACCCTGCTATTCACTACAATGTCAGCACACCGCTGCTACTGACAGACACACACATGGGGAGAGCAATAATATGTGTGTAACTTTCATACACAAGCCAAAAAAAAAAAAAGAATATATAAATACGTACCTGTAATAAATACAACTAATAATAATTAAATATATAAACTGTACAATATAAAAAATATTTAAGGTATATATATATATATATATATATTAGGGCTGTGGAAATTAACCATTAATTCCTCAATTAATCGATTAATTTTTTTGATCAATCAAAATTCTTTTGATCGGCACTCACCTCTCCGCCGGCTTCCGGGTCTTCAGGGAGTTCCGTCGGAGATCCGGTGACGTCACGGACACCGGCGGGGCTTGCCGTGTCCATCTGAAGGGCTCCTTTTCTGTGCCTTCATATCTGCATGCCGGCGGGACCTTATTATCTGCCACACACAAGGGCCGTTACACTTCCCTCTATCAACCTGGGATTCTACAGCCATCCACTGGGAGTTGTGATAGTTCCCTTCACGGGACATCTACATGCCGACGGACTGATGTTAACCCCTTCTCATCTGGATTCAGCAGTGGTATCGTTGTACACATTTTTATACCAGTATCATACTTAGCTACATGTTTTTATGACTGCTTTTGCTACCGTTTGGTATTACTCGCACCATTTTTTACAGTTTATGTAGCTACATCGAAGACTATAAAAGTTTTAATGCTATTCCCATCGAGCGCTGCCTTTGTGTGTTTTTTTGTATCCTGCTATTCATTTTTCCAGTGGTTGGTAGCTGCACTGGAAATCAGCCTGCAAGGAGATCAGCTAAAAGTAGTTGGATCTGTATGTGCGTTGTAATTTATTGAAATTAGTCGATTAATCGATTTTAAAAAAATCTATGAATCGAACACGAAAATTTTAATCAGTAACAGCCCTAATATATTAAAGAATGGGGAATTGGGGGGGGAAGGGAACTACGGGACTTTAGATGAGACACCCTAGATCAGTGGTTCTCAACTCCAGTCCTCAGGGCCCACCAACAGGCCAGGTTTGCAAGATAACTGAAATGCATCACAGGTGATATAATTTGCTGCTCAGGGATTTCAGTATTCTAGTCTGCATCTCACCAAGGTAATACTTAAAATCTGGCCTGTTAGTGGGTCCTGAGGACAGGAGTTGAGAACCACTGCCCTAGATAAATGTCTCCATTCCTAATCAATGTGTACACGAGGGGGGGGGGGGGGGAGAAGTTTGGGACTTTGAGTGAAGCACATAGGTGGAACAATTAATTTTTTGAAAAAAATAAATTTTATTAAAATCACATAGGTTATACATATATCTTGGCCAAACGGCTCCATATAAAGACATAAGTTAACGAGGATACTGCAAGACAATTAAATCACAACATGTTTTAATAACATAATGCATCTAGGAGAGCCAAGGATGCTGAAAGGCTCATTGGCTCTACGCGTTTCGGTGGCTAATCGCCTCGTCAGGAGCAGATGCATTTAGTCTGAAAAAATTGAAAGAAAAAAATGAGGGCCGATAACTGGTTCTTGGAACAATGGGATAAAAAACAAAATAAAGGAAGTAGACAAAGGGAAGGGGGAATATGGAAGAAGGAAAGGGGGTTCACCCTCCTACTTACATGTAGCAAGCACATGGTCAACAGGTGGCGCCACACCAGCGGCAAAAATCAAGTGGCCCCACCAGGTAAACACAGTGACCCCATTTGGAGCCTCACGCTCCCTCCCCCCCATTCCCTTTTCTTGTCTTCTATCCTTACTTTGTGCCCATTCTTATTTTCACTTTTTCTATTTTCACCTATCATGGATTTCTTCAGTCACATATACCAGGCAAACACAGTGACCCCAGTCGGAGCTTCACGCTCCCCCCTTTTCATTCCCTTTTCTAGTCTTTCATCCTCACTATGTGTCCCATTCTTATGGGTGGGTGCTTTGGCCCCGGGGCTGTGACGTGAAAAGGGGGCGGGTACCCCATACTCATTCACATAGGGTGGGGGACCGGGATCTGGGGACCCCCTTATTAAAGGGGGCTCCCGGATTCCGATAAGCCCCCCGCCCGCAGACCCCGACAACCTACGGCCAGGGTTGTCGGGAAGAGGCCCTTGTCCTCATCAACATGGGGGCAGGGTGCTTTGGGGTGGGGGGGCGCAGGGCGCCCCCTGCCCCAAAGCACCCACCCCCCCATGTTGAGGGCATGCGGCCGGCACGGTTCAGGTGGGGGGCGCTCGCTCGTCCCCACCCCCTTTCCTGACCGGCCGGGCTGCATGCTCGGATAAGGGTCTGGTATGGATTTTGGGGGGATCCCCATGCCGTTTTTTCGGCGTAGGGGGTTCCCCTTAAAATCCATACCAGACCCAAGGGCCTGGTATGCTCTTGGAGGGGGAGCCCATGCCGTTTTTTTATTTAAAATTTGGCGTGGAGTTCCCCCTCAAGATCATCAGAGCACAAGTCGCATGCCAAAGTCGGATCATGCAAGACGGCGTTCCGACTTTGACCCGACTTCAATGATAGTCAATGGGCTGAAATAGGATCAAAGTCGGACCAAAGTAGTACAGGGAGCATTTTCAAAGTCGGACCAGTTAAGACGGCTCCCATAGGGAAACATTGATTTTCACACGTAATGCGACATGAGCTCCCAATGTCGGAGTGTTTGTCGCGCCAGTGTGAACCCGGCCTTAAAGGTAACCATCCTCACCTGGGATCTGTTTACTTGTAATTAGTGTAAAAGGTCAATGAGTTTCTGGACTCCTGACAGACCCTTGCATCTTTCATCCAGTGCTGCACTGACGTTTCTGGATTCTGAGTCCTGGGGAAAGAAAAGAATTGTCAAAGGATCTGCGGGGAAAGGTAGTTGAACTGTACAAAACAGGAAAGGGATATAAAAAGATATCCAAGAAATTGAGAATGCCAATCAGCAGTGTTCAAACTCTAATCAAGAAGTGGAAAATGAGGGTTCTGTTGAAACCAAACCACGGTCAGGTAGACCAACTAAAATTTCAGCCACAACTGCAGGAAAATTGTTCGGGATGCAAAGGAAAACCCACAAATAACTTCAGGTGAAATACAGGACTCTCTGAAAACATGTGGTGTGGCTGTTCCAAGAGGCACTTGAAGAAAGACGGGCTGCACGGTCGAGTCGCCAGAAGAAAGCCATTACTACACAAATGCCACAAAGTATCCCTCTTATAATACGCCAAACAGCACAGAGACAAGCCTCAAACCTTCTGCCACAAAGTCATTTGGAGTGATGAGACCAAAATTGAGCTTTTTGGCCACAACCCGTAAACACTACAGGTCCTTCTCAAAAAATTAGCATATTGTGATAAAGTTCATTATTTTCTGTAATGTACTGATAAACATTAGACTTTCATATATTTTAGATTCATTACACACAACTGAAGTAGTTCAAGCCTTTTCTTGTTTTAATATTGATGATTTTGGCATACAGCTCATGAAAACCCAAAAATCCTATCTCAAAAAATTAGCATATCATGAAAAGGTTCTCTAAACGAGCTATTAACCTAATCATCTGAATCAACTAATTAACTCTAAACACCTGCAAAAGATTCCTGAGGCTTTTAAAAACTCCCAGCCTGGTTCATTACTCAAAACCGCAATCATGGGTAAGACTGCCGACCTGACTGCTGTCCAGAAGGCCATCATTGACACCCTCAAGCAAGAGGGTAAGACACAGAAATTTCTGAACGAATAGGCTGTTCCCAGAGTGTTGTATCAAGGCACCCCAGTGGGAAGTCTGTGGGAAGGAAAAAGTGTGGCAGAAAACGCTGCACAACGAGAAGAGGTGACCGGACCCTGAAGAAGATTGTGGAGAAGGACCGATTCCAGACCTTGGAGGACCTGCGGAAGCAGTGGACTGAGTCTGGAGTAGAAACATCCAGAGCCACCGTGAACAGGCGTGTGCAGGAAATGGGCTACAGGTGCCGCATTCCCCAGGTCAAGCCACTTTTGAACCAGAAACAGCGGCAGAAGCGCCTGACCTGGGCTACAGAGAAGCAGCACTGGACTGTTGCTCAGTGGTCCAAAGTACATTCGGAAATCAAGGTGCCAGAGTCTGGAGGAAGACTGGGGAGAGGGAAATGCCAAAATGCCTGAAGTCCAGTGTCAAGTACCCACAGTCAGTGATGGTCTGGGGTGCCATGTCAGCTGCTGGTGTTGGTCCACTGTGTTTTATCAAGGGCAGGGTCAATGCAGCTAGCTATCAGGAGATTCTGGAGCACTTCATGCTTCCATCTGCTGAAAAGCTTTATGGAGATGAAGATTTAATTTTTCAGCACGACCTGGCACCTGCTCACAGTGCCAAAACCACTGGTAAATGGTTTACTGACCATGGTACTACTGTGCTCAATTGGCCTGCCAACTCTCCTGACCTGAACCCCATAGAGAATCTGTGGGATATTGGGAAGAGAAAGTTGAGAGACGCAAGACCCAACACTCTGGATGAGCTTAAGGCCGCTATCGAAGCATCCTGGGCCTCCATAACACCTCAGCAGTGCCACAGGCTGGTTGCCTCCATGCCACGCCGCATTGAAGCAGTCATTTCTGCAAAAGGATTCCCGACCAAGTATTGAGTGCATAACTGAACATAATTATTTGAAGGTTGACTTTTTTTGTATTAAAAACACTTTTCTTTTATTGGTCGGATGAAATATGCTAATTTTTTGAGATAGGATTCATGAGCTGTATGCCAAAATCATCAATATTAAAACAAGAAAAGGCTTGAACTACTTCAGTTGTGTGTAATGAATCTAAAATATATGAAAGTCTAATGTTTATCAGTACATTACAGAAAATAATGAACTTTATCACAATATGCTAATTTTTTGAGAAGGACCTGTACATTTGGAGAGGAGTCAAAAAGACCTATGATGAAAGGTCCACCATCCCTACTGTGAAACACGGAGGTGGATCGCTGATGTTTTGGGAATGTGTGAGCTACAAAGGCACAGGAAATTTGGTCAGAATCGATGGCAAGATGAATGCAGAATGTTATCAAAAAATACTGGAGGAACATTTCATTCATCAGCCAGGAAGCTGTGCATGGGATGTACTTGGACATTCCAACATGACAATGATCCAAAATACAAGGCCAAGTCCACCTGTCATTGGCTACAGCAGAATAAAGTGAAGGTTCTGGAGTGGCCATCTCAGTCTCCTGACCTCAATATCATTGAGCCACTCTGGGGAGATCTCAGACGTGCCGTTCATGGAAGACAGCCCAAGAATTTACAGGAACTGGAGGCTTTTTACCGAGAGGAATGGGCAGCTTTACCATCTGAGAAGATAAAGAGCCTCATCCACAAATACCACAAAAGACTTCAAGCTGTCATTGATGTTAAAGGGGGCAATACACGGTATTAAGAACTGGGGTATGTAAACTTTTGATCAGGGTCATTTGGGTAGTTTCTGTTGTGATTATGATATAAAAAGAGTAAACACAGATGATTGATAATAAATGGCTTCAGCCAAACACTAACCATGAGTGAAAGAAAAGTTTTTGTGTTATCATTCATATTCTCTGAAACATTGGCAAGTAATATATAAATAACGTCATTTTATATATATATATATTTAGTATATAATTATCTACACAATGTACTGTATATATATTTATTATATACGCACTTTACCCTAGTAGGGGGGTGACGTCATGCTCCTACCAGCGAGATCTCTGGGAGTTTATGGAAAATAAAGAGTCATTATAACTAGATTTAAACATCTCTAAGTTGTTTTTTTGTCTTTGTTGGAACTTTTTAGAAGGTCATTGAAGCCCTGATAGCTTATCTGAACACATCAGGGCATTCCTCAGTAAACAGACTTGTTGGTGTTTATTCAGGTGAAGTCAGTGAACGCGCCATTGATTGCAGTGTGGAGGATGGGGGGGGGGGGGGGGGGGTAGAGTAGCAGGGATTCTATTGTATGGGGCGGAGAGGGGGATGTTGCACAGAAGGTAAGCACATGCAGTCAGCAGGAATGAGTGCAGTGATTTCCAAAAAAATAAAAAATTGATTTAGCGGGAATTCTTTACATTTTATATATGCATAGCTCCCAACTGTCCCTGATTTCGAGGGACTGTCCCTGATTTGGAACAAAGTCCCTCTGTCCCTCCTCTTTTCTCCTCATTTGTCCCTCATTATTGTCTGATCTATAGAGTTGTATATAAAATGCATTATTTATCTTTCAAAAAGTGTTTCCCAGTGCTAAACCTTTCATCCAATTTCTAAATTGCTGCATTTGTACATTTCAAAAGACGATATAAAGGAATAATAATGGTAAAAAAAAACACTAAACGAATCTAAATTAAATTAATTCTCCTTTAAGGGGGTGTGGCAGGGGTGTGTCCTATGCCTACATACTTTTGCTAATAGGTGTCCCTTGTTCCTATCTAAAAAAAGTTGGAAGGTGTGTGCGTTTCTTTTTTTTGTTGTTTTTTTTTGGGGGGGTAATTTTGTTTATTGTATTTTGTGCTCTTTTAAAATCTTGGTAACGTGCGGTTGCATACATGACGTGCGTTGGATGTTGCAGTGCAAATCATTTGGAACAGCACCCCAATGCTCTAAGCGACACATCGGCATTGTAGTGCTCCACAATACCTGGTAGCGCATTGAGGGACAATAAAAAAGGGTCAGGGACTATTTTTATCTGTTTAGTGTGTTTGGCAGCCTATCCAGTTCAGTGGTTTGCCTTTAAAGTAGAACTTCGCTCTCCCAATCAATATTGATTATTTGTAATCCCCATGCTGCTAACATTAGTAAATAGATAGGAAAGTATATCATATTTACTTGTTTTAATATATATATATTTTCAATTTCTTCAGTTACTTCCTGGTCTCTTGCCTTGGCAAATGATATCATACATCCAGTGGCAGCTGGTGCTCAATATTGAGAGGGGGGGGGGGGG
This sequence comes from Rana muscosa, assembly GCA_029206835.1. Lineage (NCBI taxonomy): Eukaryota > Metazoa > Chordata > Amphibia > Anura > Ranidae > Rana > Rana muscosa. Next base: position 11,836,145 of record CM055128.1, read on the forward strand.
CGGCAAACAAACCTGGCCCCTCACTGGAGAGTCGGGGAGGTAATATCACAATCTCCACTTTGTCCAGTCAGAAATCCCTTGTATTTTCTCAATGACTGCAAGGCGTTCTCTGATTGGATAAATTGGAGAGGCGGGGTCCCATAGGCGTGCGCAGGGGGTGTGCCAGTTGTGGCACACAATAAATCACTATGTGCAGGGCCGATTCCCCCTACTGCCCATAATTTGGTTGGAGTTCCCCTTAAAATCCATACCAGACCTGAAGGGTCTTTGATATTTGGGGGGGGGACCCCACGTTATTTTCTTTTTTAATTTGATGCAGGGTTCCCCTTAATATCCATACCAGACCTGAAGGGCCTGGTAATTGAATTTGGGGGGACCCCTACACATTTAAAAAAAAAATTATCAATGACTTTTCTCTGTATTGCCGGGAGCTGACAATTCATTATACCCGCGAGTGCTTTTAAATGACTTTTTTCCCTTCAGAAATGACACTTTGTGCAGGGACAGTTCTAAGCATGGGAAACAAGCGCTGCTTTACAGGCATACTATACACACCCCCTAGGTTCACTCTCTGATTGTCTCCTCTAGTATTTCTTTAACCTCCGATCATCTCCTCCTAATTAGTCTTCAGTCTCTGATCTTCTCCTCCAGTATATCTTCAGCCATCTGTGTCCCATAAGGGAGATTCCCCTTCCCTGTCCTATAGCCAAAACAGGATGCGAGAGGAAATCCCTCCAAATTGATGGAACCCCTGGTTGTAACCAGAACTAGTGTAGAGCACCCTGCCGGCCCTTCCCACCAGCAATGCAATGCGTAGAGAAGCACAGAGACCCAGTGATGACATCATTGGGTCTAAAATAAGGAATATACCGTAATTAATAAAAAATAGAAAGATTTTATTTAAAAATGTCATTAGCATGCTGATGAGGGAGGCAAAATATAAGCATGTTAAAAATTCAGCTTTAAGTGTTATCCAACCCCCCGGGGAGGAATCCATGCCAGGATACTATGATGCCTCTTCAAAAATGCAGAAATGATTCCTCCAAAAACAATTCTGAGCCTCCTGCTATTTGATCCGGGGGGCTGAAATTCGGTCTGAACTCCAGAAGTCTCTTGCCCAGCCGAGAGGCGAACATTAATTTCCTGCTTTGTGAGATGTCAGTTACGCCAGTGATGGAACAGATAGGGCCTGTTTTATCTTTATGAATAGGCTGTTGTCATACTTATTATTATTAGATTTTTTTTTTCTTCCTTTATCTTTTCTTCTTTCCTGGTTGGCCCAGCGTGGCGGCATTAGTATCAGTTTTCATCTCCGTGGTGCCAGAGAGCTGCATCAGCATTTTCAGCTTCTTCGGTTATTAAAGTCAAATTTTGTCAGTCTCAGACCCTCGCGGCCTTACAAAGCGTGACCCCCCCCCCCCGTCTTCTGTGATGTGATCCCTACATGAATGGAATTTCATTTGATAAAACATCGTGTATCATAAACCATTGACATTTTTTTTTTAAATAGAATTTCTTGTGTTCATCTTTTGTTACATCTCGTTGCTAAAGATTTCCTACAGCCTCTTTGCAGCCACTTCCTGCCTACATACATCACAGCAATGGCTGGAGTACCAATTTACTAAAGGCAAATAGACTGTGTGAGCTCTGCAACTGCAGTTGCTCCAGAGCTTAGTAAATGAGGTGAAGCTTCACCAGATTATTTTTTTAAGTTACTTTGAGGCTCGGTTTTCACTTGTGTGGCTTGTCATGCGACTTGGGGACTGCAAAGTCGCATGACAAGTCGTTCCCCATGATCTCCAATGAGTACCGTTCACATCTGTGCGACTTCAAAGTAGTCCCTGTACTACTTTGGTCCCACTTTGATGCGACTGGAGGTCCATAGACCTCAAGAATACACAGGCATTGCTTCCAGTCGCGTCAAAAAAAAATCACGCGACTTTTAGGTCGCAATAGTGGAAACCTAGCCTGACACTTTGTACTATCTTGCTGTTCCTCGTTATTCCTGTATTTTATATACAAATTAGTAAGGCTAGGTTCACATCTATGCGTTTTTTTTTTTTTTTTTTGTGTGTGTGTTTTGCAGAAAGGGACACAGACCATTTAACATTGTTTCCTATGGGAGACGTTCACATCTATGTCTTTTTCTGCCGCTACAATTTTGGAAAGGGTTAGGGACTTTTTCGCCCACAGCAAATTGCGTTTTGTGTGTAATGCCTTGTACACGCGGTCGGATTTTCCGTCGGAATAAACTCCGACGGGTTTTTGCGACGGAATTCCGTTTAAGCTTGTCTTGCATTCACAATGTCACACCAAATTCCGACCGTCAAAAACGTGGTGACGTACAACACGTTCAATGCTTCAGAGGATGCGTTGAATTGTTTCCGAGCACGCGTGGGATTTTTCCCAGTCAGAATTCCATACAGACGAACGGATTTTCCGATCGGAATTTTTTCCGTCGGAAAAAAAGAGAGAACGTTCCGTTGGAATTTCCGAAGGAAAAAGTCAGATGGGGCACACGTACGTTCCGAATATCCGATGAAAAAATTCCGTTGGACTTTTCCATCGGAAATTCCGAACGTGTGTATGCGGCTTTATAGACTTCAATGGATCCACACCAAAATGTGTTTGCGTTTTTGAGTTTTTAATTTTTTCTCCTTAACAAACTGTGCATTGCATGTTGTTAACTACTTAAGCCCCGGACCAATACGCAGCATAAAGACCAGGCCCCTTCTTGCGATTTGGCACTGCGTCGCTTTAACTGACAATTGTGCGGTCGTGCGATGTGGCTCCCAAACAAAATTCACGTCCTTTTTTTCCCACAAATGGAGATTTTTTTTGGTGGTATTTGATCACCTCTGCGGTTTTTATTTTTTGCGCTATAAAGAAAAATAGAGCGACAATTTTGAAAAAAATGCAATATTTTTTACTTTTTGCTATAATAAATATTCCCAAAAAATATATAAAAAAACGTTTTTTTCCTCAGTTTAGGCCGATACGTATTCTTCTACATATTTTTGGTAAAAAGAATCGCAATCGGCATTTATTGATTGGTTTGCGCAAAAGTTATAGCGTTTACAAAATAGGGGGTAGTTTTATTGCATTTTTATAAAAAAAATTTTTTACTAGTAATGGCGGCGATCAGCAATTTTTTTCGTGACTGCGACATTATGGCGGACTCATCGGACACGTTTGACACATTTTTGGGACCATTGGCATTTTTACAGCGATCAGTGCAATAAAACTGCACTGGTTACTGTAAAAATGACACTGGCAGTGAAGGGGTTAACCACTAGGGGCGCTGGAGGGGTTAAGTGTGCCTAAGGACGTGATTCTAACTGAGGGGGGGCGTGGCTACGAGGGACACGTCACCGATCTCTGCTCTGATTACACAGAGCGGAGATCGGTGACAGTGTCAGTAGGCGAGCGGGGAGATGTTGTGTTTACACTAACATCTCCCCGCTCCATGCCTTCGTGAGACGATCGCGGGGATCCCCACGGCGATCGAGTCCGCGGGACCCGCGGTCCAACTCACGAGGATGACTGCAGGGTCGCGAGCGCGCTGCCGGCGGCACGCGCAACCACACAGCAGGCAGTTAAAGGGCCACATACAGGTACGTGATTGTGCCTGTACGAGCCATTCTGCCGACGTATATATGCCGTCATTTGTAATAAAAACATCTTTGTCATTCTGAAGCTTCCCTCCAACCACTTTGCATATTATTTTATATATACTGTGATTCTGTACTTGCCAAATATGCTGTAGAAATCTCCCTCCACTGAGTCTGGCTACAGCCCGTTTAACTGTGAGCAGCTGAAGCTGTTGCCTGTTCACTTCCTGGATTTACACAGACACACACTTCCAGCTCTGCAGCTCTCATTGGTCCTCATGACTCACCCCCTCCCTCCTTCCTGGCAAACTCTCAAGAGAGAGAGCTGTGCATGATGTCATAAGCCTAGGCTAATGACCAGACAAGAAACAGGAAGTGGGCTGTATAAGGGATTTACTGGCAGAAAAAAAATGTTTTACTATCCAAAGTTAAAACAACAACAAGGCCAGAAGATTTAATAGATGGAAAGATGAAAAAATGACTGAAGGTCCACTTTAAGGAGCGGTCGGCCGCTGCATCGCATACTAGCACATTATGTGAAACTTACCTGCAAATGAAGCCCTCGTTGTCTTTGCTGGAGACCGCATCCATCTTTGCCTGTTTTCCTTCCGGGTCCGCGGACTCCGACTCTGTGGCTGGCCGGAACCACGTGACGTCACTCCCACGCATGTGCGCGGGAACCACTGGTCATGGCACAGGGTTCTGAAAGAACAGCACGGGTAGCCGTTCCTTCAGAGCGCATGCGCCAATGACGTATACAGTAAAAATATCTCCTAAACGGTGCAAGTTCAGGAGATATTTACAGTACCTAAAGGTAAGCCTTATTATAGGTACAAACAACCGATGAATCATTAGCTGACAGTGTGATTTCCCGCTGACAGCTGAATGTAAACCAAAGAATGCCGGCATTAAAAAACGTACAAAAAACTGCGTGGAGGCCCCCCCCCCAATTCATACCAGGCCCTTTAGGTCTGATACGGATTTTAAGGGGAACCCCATGCCAAAATGTAAAAACAAAAAGGCATGGGGTCCCCCCAAAAATTCCATACCAGACCCTTATCCGCGCATGTAGCCCAGCAGGCCAGGAAAGGCCCGGGTTAACCATAGCAGGCCACATTCCCTCGAGATGGGGGGGTGTGCTTTGAGACAGTCCCCCCCCCCCCCCCAAAGCACCTTGTCCCCATGAGGCAAAAAGGCAAAACACACTGCTAAATGGTGTATGTCCCCTAGAGAAGCTCACAGTGTGCAGTGAAATCAGAGGAAGCCATTTCAGTAAAGAACGAAGAGAATGTGTCACGTACCTGACGGTGACGAGCCCGGATCTGCAGAGGGAGGCCTCTCTTACGGCTTCCACCAGCGGCCCCTGGTAGTGAAGACAGGAGGCACGGAGGTAGAAGGGGTACGAGTGCCTGGCAGGATGGATCAAGGTAGAGTAGAGTCTGAAGACTGGGATGGATCCAGGCACCCAGGAAGTATGGCAGGCTGAACTGGAACCAGGAACACTGCAACTGGACTGGAACCGATGAAGCAGACTGGACCGGAACCAGGAACACAGCAACGGAGAGATTGGCCAGGCAAGCCGGGTCGGTAGAACTGGCTGGCGACAAGGTACTGGAGGATCAGGCAGAAGAGTGGTCAAAACAAGCCGGTGGTCAGAGGCAGGCAGGAAACTGGAAGGGTCAAGGTAAGCCGGGTCAGATGCAGGTAAATCCACGAATCAGGTCTCTTTGAGTACTACACGCTGTAGAGCAGACAGCAGGGACTGTCTGTCACAGACATGTTTAAATAGCCCTTCTGGCGCGCTTTGTGGAGCGTGCGCCGTCGGGCGTGCGCGCGGACGTGCCCGAGATTGGAAACCAGGAAGTCCAGGACTCCTGTAGCTGGCAGGATTTCTATGACAGAATGATTTGACAGCCGCAGTCCAGGGAAAATTCCTTAAATAGCCTTTATATGTAAAATAGGATAAAACACTACATGCCACAGCAAGAAAAAATCAGGACACACAGCTGACACGTTTCGCACTAACAGAAGACCACTTTATTCTTCTGTGCTTTTACCTGCAGTTTTTTTTTAAGTTACCGTATATACTCGAGTATAAGCCGAGTTTTTCAGCACATTTTTTTGTGCTGAAAATGCCCCCCTCGGCTTATACTCGAATAAGTGTCCATCTGCAGCCTCGTGCGCCTGATCTCCCGGCGCTGTGACATCAGTCTAGTAGGCGGCCGTGCAGTGTAACAAAGCCCCGCCTCCTCCTTGTGCTCGTCCGTGATAGGCAGAACGCTGACTCACTGCTGGGAAACTGAGTCAGTGTTCCATGACGGATGAGGACGAGGAGGAGGCGGAGTGTCAGGCGAGTACTTACCGAGGCCGAGATGCCGAGAGTGGTTCACCCTTGCACCCAAGCGCACTCTGCCCCCTGGAGGTGAGACAGGGAGAGGAAAGCACGAGGGAGCACTGGCCACCAGCAGGTAGGAGTATCTTGCTGTAGGGTCTGGTAGAGACGGGTTGACTTGAGAGCAGGCCGGGGGTCAAACACCAGGAGTAGACAGGCTCAGACAGGAACCAGTAGCAAGAGAAAAAAGTCCAGGCAGGAGCTTAGCAGCAAGCAACAAGTCCAGGCAGAGACTGGTAGACAGGTTAAACAGAAGAAGTCCCGGGTGCAGGCAGAGGGTCAGGGGCTGGAGACAAGCAGCGGATTTGAGTCACAGGCCGAGGGTCAAACACTTGGAGAAAGGTGGAAGTCGGTAAAGCAAGCCAAGGGGTCAGGTCCAGGAGAAGTAGGAGAGTAGTCAAGCCGGTCTGGGTCACAACAGGAGATCAACTTATTTTCAGGCACTTGGAAACACAGGAACGCTGACAAACCAGCAACCAGACAGTGTCACTGAGCTTGTTTAAATAGGCCCGCCTGTAATCCTATTGGTGCGCCATTGCGCACGCACATGCGCCGATGCGCCGAATGCGCACCCGAGAACGCCGAAGCGCCGTCCCGCCGCGCACGCGCCTAAGCGCCGTTCCGCTGCGCATGTGCGCTGGGCGCAGATTGGTGACAACAGATGGAGAATTTCCTTGACACGGAGCTTTGTTACACTGCACGGTCGCCGACTAGACTGCATATCACAGCGCCAGAGATCATAAGGCTGCAGATGGACACAGCGGCAGTACATGAGGCACAGATCAGGTAGGAAGATTGGCACAGTGAGGCAAGAAACATGGGCACAGTGAGGCATGCAGATGGACACAGTGAGGCATGCAGATGGACACAGTGAGGCATGCAGATGGACACAGTGAAGCTTTAAATGGGCACAGTGAGGCTGCAGATGGGCATTGTTGACCCTTTTTTCCACTTACAGTAGCTGCTGCATTTCTCACCCTAGTCTTATACTCGAGTCAATCATTTTTCCCATTTTTTTGTGGTAAAATTACATGCTTTGGCTTATATTCGTGTTGGCTTATACTCGAGTATATTGTGACAGCAGGAAGGTAAAGTCACCTGGTTGCATCCAGGGAGGTAGATATATTTCGCCCAGATTCAGGCTTTACGCCGACTTATACAACTAGGGAGTTGATGAAGCCCAGCTGAGGCTAGTGGGCTCATGGATGACTCATACCTCTAGGGAGAGGGCTGGGCGTCGTGCAGGCAGGGAGTTGATGAGACCAGCTGAAGCTTGTCAGCTCATTTAAAGGCCTCTATAAAAACTCCCAGCTTCATTAGATGTTAGCTCATGCCTGGAACCAGACCTGTGTGGACTGTCTAGGGAGAGTGAACCCCTGTGCGGTGAGGCAAAGCCTGTGTGGCTATTTGTTTGGACTTTTACTAAACCAGGGACTTAGGGACTAGGACAGCACCAGGCTGATCCCAGTTGTTAGTTTAGGAAACCTGCATGTTTAGTCAGAGGTCAAACTGACCAGGATTTATTTTGTTTATGTTTCTTTTTGGCTTTGCTGTGTTTTTGTCACTGTACATAGAGAAATAAACCGCACCTTTTGATTTTGAAAACCACAACCTCCGTCTGCTGGCCCTGTTTTTGTGTGGGGAGCCCAACCAGGGGGTCACACACACCCGCTACCGAGTTAACCCCCTCACAGTTGGTGGAGAACCAGTGGCAGTTTTTTTTTAAGCCAGCATGGAGGAGATACTGAAACAGCTGGCTCTAGCAAATGCCAATCAACAGCAGACAAATGCAGGTTTGCAAAGGAGCCTTGCAGCCCAGCAGCAAGCTCATCAACAAGCCCAGCAGCAATCTGAGGCCCGCTTCATAGACCTGTTACAGAAGCAAGAGCAGAGACTACAACAAATGGAAGCAGTAATGCAGCAACGTCCGCAGACCAGTGAGGAAAGCCATCCCACTAATACCGCGTCCTTTGGGGTGAGTCGTTTATTGACAAAAATGACTGGAGAGGATGATCCAGAGGTATTTTTGACCACATTTGAAAGGACTGCTGAAAGAGAAAAGTGGCCTGAGGAGCAGTGGGCTGGACTGGTGGCTCCTCTGTTAACTGGTGAATCGCAGAAGGCTTACTATGACCTAGAGCCTGACCAAGCAAAAGACTATGTGAGGCTAAAAGCTGAAATATTGGCAAGGCTGGGTGTCACCCTGGCTGTCCGGGCTCAGCGTGTGCATAACTGGACTTTCCAGCTTGGAAAACCCCCCAGGTCTCAAATGTATGATCTCATTCACCTGAGCAGGAAGTGGCTACAGCCAGAGACTTTGTCCGCACCAGAGATTGTGGAACGTGTTGTAATGGATCGGTTTTTGAGAGCTCTTCCTACTGCCATCCAAAAGTGGGTAAGCCATGAAGACCCAGAGACGGCCGGTGGTCTTGTGGATCGTGTAGAGAAATACTTGGCTACAGAGAACCTGACGGCCTCTTCCAGAGACTCTTGGACTTTCCACCCTAAGACCAGACCATCCCCAGGGGCGGATAAGAGGATTCCAAGGGGTGAGGGTGGAGAGAGTGAGAGGGTGGGAGCTCTACCCAAAGTTTGGCGAGAACAGCCTGGGAAGTCAGGGGCTCAAGAGGCAGCCAAATGGATTGTTTGCTACCGCTGCCGGCAAGCGGGACATATTGCAGCAAATTGCCCGGTTGTGGAGGAACCCATGCAATGTGACTTTCTGATGGACAGACGTCAGTCGCTGTGTGCGACAGTCGCATGCACTGCCATTCGGGGAACTGAGAAACATTTATGCAAAATGTGTATTAATGGTAGAAATGTTGTGGTATTACTGGATTCAGGTAGCCTTGTGACCCTGATAAAGGCTGAATTAGTTAAAACAGAGGTCTCTGGGAATAGCAAGGTAGCTGTTATTTGTGTGCATGGGGACACCCGAGAGTATCCAGTGACTACAGTGTGTTTCGAGACCCCCAAAGGTACCCTCTCTCATCCAGTGGGGTTAGTATCTCAATTACCGCATGATGCCATTGTGGGAAGGGATTTTCCGAAGTTCTGGGAACTGTGGGATGATCCTGAGCCCCCCACTGGTGCCCCTATGTACCAGGAATGTGATATCCAGAACTCCTCTGAGAGTGGTGAGGACTCTCCAGAATTTCCCTTGTCAGTATTGGCAGGGGAGACTCAAGAAACTGGAGAGGAGCCCACCTCCTCAGACGAAAACCTACCGTCTGTGGAGTTTTCTGATCTGGAGGTTCACAGGGAAAATTTTGCCACAGAACAGTTAAAAGACCCCGCCCTAATAAAGGCACGGGAAAACGTAGTGGAAATAGATGGCGAGTTAGTGAACCCAGATAATACCTGCACTTACCCATACTTCAGCGTAGAGAAGGACCTACTGTATCGGGTGGCAAAAAGGGCAGAAGAAACCGTTGAGCAGCTTGTGGTGCCCAAACCTTACAGGAAGTTGGTGTTGGAGTTGGCCCATGGGCACATTCTTGGAGGTCATCTGGGGACAGAGAAAACCCGAGAGAGGGTATTACAGAGATTCTATTGGCCTGGGGTGATGAAGGACATAGAAAATTATTGTTCCTCCTGCCCTGTGTGTCAGAGGTCGGCCCCGATGCCACATTTCCGTAGCCCGCTGGTCCCTCTACCCATCATTGAGGTCCCGTTTGAGAGAATCGCAATGGATTTGGTAGGTCCTATAATCAAGTCCGCTAGGGGGCACCAGTACATATTGGTTATAATGGACTATGCCACCCGTTATCCAGAAGCGATCCCTCTCAGAAATACCTCGGCCAAAACCATAGCCAAAGAGCTATCTCTTGTTTTTAGCCGGGTGGGTATTTGTAAAGAACTGCTTACGGACCAAGGTACACCCTTTATGTCCCGGGTTATGAAAGAGCTGTGTAAATTGCTCAAAGTGACGCAATTGCGTACATCTGTGTATCACCCCCAAACCGATGGGCTGGTTGAAAGATTCAACAAAACCCTAAAACAAATGTTGAAGAAAGTGGTGGAAAGAGATGGAAAGGATTGGGACTGTCTACTTCCTTATTTGATGTTTGCTATTAGGGAGGTGCCCCAATCCTCTACGGGATTCTCCCCCTTTGAGTTACTGTATGGGAGACACCCAAGAGGGCTGTTGGATATTGCCAAGGAAACTTGGGAAAGTGAGAGTTCTCCCCACAGGAGTGTGATTGAGCATGTCGCCCTGATGCAAGATCGAATTGCACAGGTAATGCCCATCGTGAAGGAACATTTGGCCCAAGCGCAGTTGGCACAGCAGAGAGTGTACAACCGTGGAGCAAAGACCCGTACCTTTTCCCCGGGGGATAGGATATTGGTACTTGTCCCTACGGTTGAAAGTAAATTCCTTGCCAAATGGCAAGGCCCCTACGAGATAATGGAAAAAGTGAGCGAAGTGAATTACAAGGTCAGACAACCAGGAAGGCGAAAGCCCGAACAGATATATCACGTTAATCTGTTGAAAGCCTGGAGGGATAGAGAGTCCCTAGTCGCAGAAACTTGGTCACCAGCTCAAACTGGTTGCGTGATTCCGGAGGTTGGAATAGCAGCCACCTTGTCACAACCCCAACAACAGGAGGTTAAGGAGTTTGTGCTTCGCAACAAGGAGGTATTCTCTGAGCTGCCGGGACAAACATCTGGGGTAGAGCATGATATTATTACCCCGCCCGGTGAAAGGGTGAAGTTAAAACCCTATCGGATCCCAGAGGCCCGATGGGAGGCAATACGGGAGGAAGTACAGAAAATGCTGAACTTAGGGGTGATAGAGGAGTCCCAAAGTGATTGGTCTAGTCCCATTGTGTTGGTGCCTAAACCGGATGGGAGCTGGCGATTTTGTAACGATTTTCGTCAGTTGAACAAAGTTACAAAATTTGACACCTACCCCATGCCACGTATAGATGAGTTGATCGACCGGCTGGGAACAGCCCGATACATGACGACTCTTGACCTCACAAAAGGGTATTGGCAAATTCCCCTGGCCAAGTCGGCCAAAGAGAAAACCGCATTTGTAACCCCAGACGGGGCGTTCCAATATAAGAGAATGCCGTTCGGGTTACAGAATGCACCGGCCACATTCCAGCGGAAAATGGACCAGATACTGAGGCCCCATCGGAAGTATGCTGCGGCTTACCTGGATGACGTAATTGTCCATAGCACAGATTGGGCCTCACATCTGCCAAAAGTGCAAGCAGTCCTAGACTCTATCCGGGAAGCGGGGTTTACGGCTAACCCCAAGAAGTGTACCATTGGGCAGGAGGAGGCCAAATATCTTGGGTACACCATTGGCAGGGGAGTGATAAAACCCCAACTCAACAAAGTCGAGGCCATCCAGAGTTGGCCACGTCCCAACAGCAAGAAGCAGGTACGGGCCTTTCTGGGAATCGCGGGTTATTATCGGCGCTTCATTCCCCACTTTGCTTCTAAGGCTGTGCCCCTAACCAACCTGACGAAAGGGAAAGGGTCGGTCATGATTAAATGGACCCCCGAGGCTGAGGCAGCATTCCAATTCTTGAAACAAGCCTTATGTAGCCAGCCAGTGTTGTACTCACCCGACTTCTCTAAAGACTTTGTCGTACAAAGTGATGCGTCAGATGTGGGGTTAGGAGCAGTATTGTCCCAGGTCTGGAACGGGGAAGAGCACCCAGTCATTTACCTCAGCAGGAAGTTGAAGTCCCATGAGGTAAATTACGCCACGGTTGAAAAGGAGTGTTTAGCGGTGAAGTGGGCTCTAGATTCCCTTCGGTACTATCTGCTAGGTAGGCACTTTGACATGGTTACGGATCACGCTCCGTTAAAGTGGATGGCTCAAAACAAGGAAACAAATAGAAGAGTGAATAGGTGGTTCCTGGCCCTCCAGGAATTCAACTTCACAGTAAAGCATCGCCCTGGCGTTCAAATGGGGAATGTGGATGCTTTGTCTCGAGTACATGAATGCCTGATTGCTGGTGTTCCAACCCCGAGGTTAAAACAAGAGGGGGGGGGGTATGTGACAGCAGGAAGGTAAAGTCACCTGGTTGCATCCAGGGGGGTAGATATATTTCGCCCAGATTCAGGCTTTATGCCGACTTATACAACTAGGGAGTTGATGAAGCCCAGCTGAGGCTAGTGGGCTCATGGATGACTCATACCTCTAGGGAGAGGGCTGGGCGTCGTGCAGGCAGGGAGTTGATGAGACCAGCTGAAGCTTGTCAGCTCATTTAAAGGCCTCTATAAAAACTCCCAGCTTCATTAGATGTTAGCTCATGCCTGGAACCAGACCTGTGTGGACTGTCTAGGGAGAGTGAACCCCTGTGCGGTGAGGCAAAGCCTGTGTGGCTATTTGTTTGGACTTTTACTAAACCAGGGACTTAGGGACTAGGACAGCACCAGGCTGATCCCAGTTGTTAGTTTAGGAAACCTGCATGTTTAGTCAGAGGTCAAACTGACCAGGATTTATTTTGTTTATGTTTCTTTTTGGCTTTGCTGTGTTTTTGTCACTGTACATAGAGAAATAAACCGCACCTTTTGATTTTGAAAACCACAACCTCCGTCTGCTGGCCCTGTTTTTGTGTGGGGAGCCCAACCAGGGGGTCACACACACCCGCTACCGAGTTAACCCCCTCACAATATACAGTAAGTTCTTTTCAATGGCAGAGCTATTTACATAGCAACTCAGAGGGTCAGACCCTTACCGGCGGACCCCCACTGAAAACGGTTCAGTTTTTCAGCCTCTCAGGCGCTGAGGGTTGAACACAACCTTCATTTTTGGCATCCAGCACCCCGAAGGCCTCCGCCGTGGCGCCTTGCGTTACTTTGCGGCCTCCGTCTTATTTTGACTTTGGGTTTGCAGTGATCAGGACACAGAGAGGCGTCCTTCCTGGTTGGGCCAGAATAATATTTCACTTACAAGGTGGTCGGAGACGACGGGAGGCCGCTCTCATAAACAGGAATGTCCTTGTTTGCTTGTTCTAAGACTGAGGTCTGTCTAAAGCTTGGTGTGAGCTCCAACCTGCCCGTGTCATACGCCCCCCACTGACTTCTCGGTTTGGGGATTTTCTCCCCTCTAACACAACACTGTGAAGACATTCCAGTCTGAAAGGGTCCCGTCTGTCTTCCAGGCTCTGGGCTCCTTTTTAGTGTGCTGCAGTTTGATTTTATTTATTTAGTCATTTTACATTCTGTACACACATATCATTCCCTGCCTTCAAGGAGCTCACCATCCATGGTCCCTACATACACACACATATACCAGGGACAGTTTAGAGAGGAGCCTATTAACCTACCAGCATGTCTTCGGGGTGTGGGAGGAAACCTACACAAGCACAGGGAGAACATGCAAACCCCATGCAGATATTTTCCTTACTGAGAACCCCAGTCCTGCAATGCAGTAGTGCTATCTGCTAAGCCATTTGGCATTCTGCCGTGCAGCACTGGGCTCCTTGAGTCTAACCCAGCCCAGATCACTATCTATATGGGGTTTGCATGTTCTCCCTGTGCTTGCATGGGTTTCCTCTGGCTGCTCCTTTTTCCTCCCACACTCCAAAGACATGCTCCTGTCTAGAATGGCCCTAGTATGATTGTGCATCTATTTACACTATATTCTCAAAAGTATTGGGACACCTGCCTTTACACGCACATGAACTTTAATGGCATCCCAGTCTTAGTCTGTAGGGTTAAATATTGAGTTGGCCCACCCTTGTTGTTATAGCTGCAAAGGGTGGGCCAACTCAATATTGAACCCTACGGACTAATGCGGCGTACACACGATCGTTTTTCATGACATTTTTTTAACCGACGTTTTTCTCGTCGTTTTTTTTTCATGTTTCCTCTCAAGCCTGTCTTGCATCCACACGATCATTAAAAAAAACGCTTGAGCAAAGCGCAGTGACGTACAACACGTACGACGGCACTATAAAGGGGAAGTTCAGTTCGGATGGTGCCACCCTTCATGTTAGTAAAGTTTGTTGAGAGACGATTCGCGCTTTTCAGCCTCCTGCTTTTCAGTCCGTTACAGCGTGACGAATGTGCTATCTCCATTACAAACGCTAGTTTTACCAAAGCGCGCGCTTCCGTCTCATACTTGATTCTGAGCATGCGCGTTTTTTTTCACCTCGTCAAAGCATACACACTATCGTTTTTCACGTCGTTAAAAAAAACGACATGAAAAATGACGTGAAAAAATAGAGCATGTTTGAAATTTTTAATGGCCGTTTTTCACGCTGTTAAAAATGCTCTGGAGCATACACACGATCAGTTTTAATGGCCATTTTTAAAAATGGCATTTTTAACGGCATGAAAAACGATCGTGTGTACGCGGCATAAGACTGGGATGCCATTAACGTTCATGTGCATGTAAAGGCAGGTGTCCCAATACTTTTGACAATGAAGTGTATGTCTGAGAGGGAGGAACCTTAAAGCATTACTTCACCTTTTCAAAAAAAATGCAAAGATGAACTAACATTGTACACCCTCCGTCCCCCCAGTCTCAGCTGTAATTACCTCCATTGATGATGAGCTGTCAGTGCCCACACTTCATGTAGCCATCCAGAGATTTTAAATCCCCGCTCTTTTCCCTCTTCTCTGTGCAGAGATTCTGGGACAAATCAGAAGGATTCACTGTGCTGACGCTGGCCAATCAGATTCACTCTGATCTGTCCTGAAAGCCCTGCAGAAAGAAGTGGGGGAAGAGTTTGGATTTCAAATCTCCAGACCGCTACACCGGCTGTGTGGGCACTGACAGCTCATCAGCCATGGAGGTAAGTACAGCTTTGAAGTGGACATATACTCCATAGCTGATGTAAATCCTTGTTAGTAGACCCGTTGATTTGGATACAGAGTAAAAGAATGGATGACATACTTCCTTATCTATAGAAAACACTGATCCAAGATTGTTCTTGTCCAAGATCATTAACAACTCTGTGATCAAAATGCCTTCAGACATGTAGGCAGCACTGAAGGGAGTCTACAGCAGCATTTTCTCTTTCTGTATACTGCCCAATGTAGTTTTTTGTTAATTGAGCCAAGCATCCCTTTAGGTCTGTGGTCTCCAAACTGCAGCCCTTTGCTTGCCTTTTTCTGGTTCTTGGGGCACTGATACTACCACTGGAATCAACAGCCAGAATTCCTTCTACTGACACCAACATTGGGGCACTATTCCTCCCACTGACACCAATGATGGGACATAATTTCTCCCAATAACACCAAGGATGGAACACTATTCCTCCCACTGACACCAATGATGGGACACAATTCCTCCCACTGACACCAATGATGGGAGACTATTCCTCCCACTGGCACCACATTGGGCCATAATTTCTCCCAATAACACCAATAATGGGGCACTATTCCTCCCACTGACACCAATGATGGGGCACTATTCCTCCCACTGATACCAATGATGGGACACTATTCCTCTCAATAACACCAAGAATGGGGCACAATTCTTCCTCCTGACACCATGATGAGGCACTATTCCTCCCACTGGCACCATGATGAGGCACTATTCCTCCCACTGACACCATGATGAGGCACTATTCCTCCCACTGGCACCATGATGGGGCACTATTACTCCCACTGACACCATGATAGGACATAATTCCTCCCAATAACACCAAGAATGGGGCACTATTCCTCCCACTGACACCATGATGGGGCACTATTCCTCCCACAATACCAAGGAGGGGGGCACTATTCTTCCCACTGATACCATGATGGGACAAAATTCCTTCCAATAACACCATTAGGACTCTATTCCTCCTTCTAGTGACCAGAGGCACCATGTATTTTTTTACTCCCACTGACCACCAAGTCTTTCACCAAGACATTTTCTATCCCTTCTGGCCACAGTCCAGCCACCCTAAAGTGTAAAGAACAGAAAACTGGAAAGTTTTGAGCTCCCTGCTTTAGGTAGTAGAAGACATCACAAGCCAATCATTACTGGGAGAAAAGGGCGATCAGTGGTGTTGGATTTCCACCGTCCTTTGCAGTCACCCCGAATCAGCTCGCTGTTGTCTGACCATGAAACATCATTGGCCAGCTTCATTCTAAAGCCTCGTACATACGATCGGATTTCCATCGGACAAATCCGTGGAATTTTGTGTGAAGGGCGTTGGCCGTGAACTTGTTCTGCATACAGGCGGCAGAACTTTTTCAGCCAACATACACGAAACTATGTTGTTTTTCAGCTCTTTAGCGCCACCCTTTGGGCAACTTCTGCTAATGTTGTCTGATGGTTAGCATTGGTTCGGAGCATGCGTGTTTGTACTTTGGATTTTTTTCCGATGGATTTGTGTACACTAGGGTAACCAGACATCCCCGATTTTAGGGGACAGTCCCTGGATTGAGGACACTGTCCTCGGACCAAGTCTGTCCCCGGTTTTGTCCCCGGATTGGAATTGAACAGGGGCTGGGGCAATTTCAAAGACAGTCAGTGCAGAATAATTTTTTATTTTTATTTAATTACACACCCCCGCTCCGCCGCGCCTACTAGCTTGGGGGGGGGGGGGTGTATTTTTTTCCATTATCTGTGCCCCTTTCTGATGATCATGTGCTGGTCGGAGAGGAGGGAATATTTCTTCAGTTTCGGGCGCATGCCCATTCAGCTCCGCTCGCATGTTCTTCTGCCTTGGCTCAAGTCCCGGCCAGCCGCCTGCCTGCTTATCTCCTTGCCTTCCCTGGCGGATTTATCTTCCTCCGCTCCCCACCCAGTAGTAGCCGGGGCCCGGAGAGTAAGGCCCCTTTCACACTGAGGCGTTTTTACCGCGTTTTCGAGGGGAAAACAGCGTTGTAAAAATGCCTGAAATAATCCTGCCCCATCATTCTCAATGTGAAAGCCCTGAGGCGTTTTGCTGGCTGTGTGTTGGAAAAAATCCTGCAAATAGCTTTTTTGAAGCATCTTTGGGGTGCATAAAATAGCGCTGTAAAAACGCCTATCCCCATTAAAATGAATGAGTACCGCTGTAAAAACGTGGTAAAAACGCGGTAAAAAACACCCAGAAGCTGTGGGAAGGTCACATGACTGCAGTAGAGCGGAGGATTGTGGCATACCAAATAATCCTTTTTACCGCAAAAACGCGGTAAAAACGCATATGCGTTAGCGCTATTTTTACCGCGAATGCAGTAAAATCGCGGTAAAAAATGTCATAATTTTTTGGCGTTTTTTCAACGCCTCAGTGTGAAAGGGGCCTAAGTCTTGACAGGCTGTGAGGCGGGCGGCGGCAGCGACAGGCAGAGAGTCGCTGATTGCCGCCATTACTAGTAAAAAAAAAAAATATGTCCCCTGATTTCATTTTAAAAATCTGGTCACCTTACTGTACACACGATTGGATAATCCGACAGCACATGTTTGTTGTCGGGAAAATTTGAAAGCACGCTATAAAACATTTGTTGTCGGACATTCCGACAACAGTTGTCCGATGGAGCGTACAAACGGTTGGATTATCCGACAAAACCCTTCCATCACACATTTGTTGTCGGAAAATCCGATCGTGTGTACGAGGCGTTAGATTCAGAGCCAAGAAAAATGGAGATTTCCAGGAAGACGTGGCCTAGACTGAGGTCTGCACTTTGCAGCTGTAAACAGGTTTGTATATGATTCAATTGTGACAGAGAGGAGTAATTAAATTGTACGACTTAAACACAGACTACTACTTGTCCTGCACTTAAGAGGAGGCCAGGCCAGGGAACACACAGGGGCCATTGTGTTCCTGATGAGCATAAACAAACAGCGGTGATGAAACACACAATTAGAATGGATGGTGGCCATTTTGCAAACAATGGTGAACTATCACTGCAGGAGAGGATGGCATTTAGGCCAATGTCTCTCTGAAAAGAGTATTGTAATCTTTGATGAATCCAATCTGAACCTAATTACTGATTACATGGAAAGAGTGATAGCGCATGTCAATGGTTTATTTACAGAAAGCAATCAGAAGGGGGGCAGCCAGGGCAGGTATGTATGTTCAACCGCTGGGCATACTCTGGGGTCCTCAACCTATTTGAGAGCAGGGCACAGTAAATTCCACCAAAACCTTCTGTAGCGGGGTATTCCCCTATATTGGGAAGAAACTACATCACCCATAACCCAATTCTTCACATGTTCCACCGCAGAGACTCATGGGAGGGGTTATAAAAGGAGGAGGCGAGGCCGGGCTCGGCCTCTTTGGGGGACACGAGACTTCACAGACGGATCCTCCTGTGCGGATGTGTCGGAGTGCAAGGCCTGAAGCCTGAGGCCTTGCTCTGCACCAAAGAGCTTTCCACCCCCCTCTGCGAGCGTGGGTGGCATCTGACTTGATGCGCTACAACCTTGTTGGATCGGGAACCTGATCGTTGGAGAGATCGAGTGTGTGTGACACGGCCGGTGGAGGTTTCCCGGACTGGATCCGTGGTCCGGCGGGTGAGAGGGCATAAGCCCAGCTAAGATACTGTTACTGTATATAGGCCTATAGACTGCCGTGGCCTACAAGTTATTTGATACCCCTATTGAAGAGCCTTGTCAGAACTGAGCCTGCGGCTTTATTTAACCAAGTTCTAAACCCCTTGGATTACAAAGTTATACTCTGTTTAAAGTGCACCACCATTACAGACCTGCCGGTGAAGAAAGAAGGACTAAGTTAAATATTAGAACCAGGCCTGGTGGGGATTCTAGCGTGGCTGATTACTGCGTCATAGGGCACTTAGTTAATGGTCGCCCGTATGGCGCATCTGTAGCGTGTGTTACTACATAGTGTGTTAGAGTGGCAGGACGCTGCTCTCAGGAGTGATTATTTTGAACTGTGATTACTGTTACCCCTTTATCCATATTGAGAAACTAAGTAAAACACTTTACCTATTAAAATTCATTACTGTGTCCTTGCTTAGATATTATATTGCATAGGACATATCATTGATTGTTAGTACTAGCTGTGCCAGAAGGGGGTAGAGCCTATTGCCGGGGGTTGGCGGAGCTGCACTCAGGGCCCAAATCTATTCTGCGGCCTCCTTAGTTGGAGGTATCACTACACGTGGGGGCTCGTGAGTCCGGGATGAAATGTGTATTGATCCTAAGGGTTGGAACGGCTGTGTCTGGACTTTGCTGCCCGGAGGAGGTCCGAGCAGGTCGGCCATGTGATTGGCCAAAGTGCATCCCTGCTCGGAGTTGTGGACATGACCCTAAGTCGGGAAAGGCCCACGCGGAGGAGCGTAAAAAGGGAGAGGTCCAGCCGTGTGAAGTACTACATGTGGGGACTGTTAATGCACTGCGCCACGAGGCACCCCATGACTGCGCAATTCGTGGGAGGAGACTGAAGGAAGCCCGCGAAAACGTGCAAGTCGTGGGAGGAGTCTGGCCACGTGTGGAGATACACGTGGAGACTCCGGCGCGAGGTGAGCGCGTGATGGAACAGCAGGTGGTCGGGATGGCCTCAAGCTCCCCGTGGATTCCGGTACCTTACCCCACGAAAATGACTGCATTTGCTGCGCCCATTACAGACACGGGGATAAGGCTCAGGCCCCGAGGACAGTTGGCTCTGTATTCATGCAGAGACACGGAGGCCCTCGGTGTGATCTGTCCCGGATGCTCGGGACTGGTGGTCCAACTGAAGCCGTTCGGGCGATGTGAAGCGTGCAAAGAATTTCTTTTTGAGGTCGAATCATCCACAGTAAGGCCCCGGGCCCTTCGCCTCAACTGCATCACAGGAACCGCCACTCCGGAGGGAGAGATCCAGGCCTTTGCGGAGGTCCCCGTGCGCGCTGACCAGGGCGATGGGACTGCCCAATCAGAGACTGAGAGAGAAAAATCCGAGGACGCTGCTTCGGTCACCACAGACTCCCTGCTCCCACCTCCGAAGAGGAAAGTCGGCCTGGTACAGGCATCCTATGGTCGTGGTCGAGCTTCACCCCGCCGCTTGCCTGGCCTAGATGGCGCCGGTAGAGAAGAGAGTCCCGGACATCCCAGTTCTTCAGAAGGTCCAGGTGAGCCAGGGGCTGGGACTGTGGTGTTGGTTGGAGGTGTCGGGGGTCCACAGTCGGTGGAGCCCGCAAGGGAGGGTAGCCTTCCGTCTACTAGAGACTACCTTCCCGCTGAGATGTATGACACCTCCGACCTAGAGTCATTGTCAGACTGTGGGGATGATGGAGAGATAGACAAACTGTTTCACCAGAAGGGCTGGGACAGACGCCCACTACCTGTGCTGAGTAAACCGCAGGATTCCCCCATGTCCATAGAAGACAGTACGCTCCGGGCGCAGGCCCCGGAGTTCCCGAGGAAATCTAGTCCTCGGGCCAACTTTCCTCATTCAACTACATCACCCGCTCTGATGGTGGGGATGCAGCGTGCTTCGTTGCGGGCACCAAAGACAAAGCAACCCGAGATGGTGAAGGTACCTCGGCACCCGGAGACCATCGTGCAGCCAGGAGAAGGTGAGCGAGATGTGATGCCGCCTCTAGCCAGGTTGCAGAGACTTTTCTCCCAGAGAGTCGCCCGTGAATATGGGTGGGAGTACCCCTACTTGCCTCGGGACTTATTGTATGAAGTCGAGGTCCTGCGACCAAGGTGGTATGACGAGTTTGTATGGGAAAAGCTTAAAGTACCCCATGCCAGGCGATACCTGTCATGTTCGCCGCCTGTGTCTAAAAAGTTCAAGGACTGCAGAGCTGATTGGAGACTTGGGCGCCATATTCATGCCGAAAAGGTGCTCATCTGCAGGAAAGAAGGAGAGGATGTCGAGTATTCGGTGGAAGTGTTTGACGGGCACCTGAAGCCCCTGTTTCTGCCGGATCCAAGGTTCTACTTATAGGAGAAGTGAGCTCCTATCTTGTTGCTGTTGAAACTTTCTGGAAGAGACATTCCCAGACGCCTAGAACTGTGCCCTACTTTTGTTTTGATTTGGGCTTTTCTTTTACTCACTGGAGACTTGGGAGCTGTTGTTTTTTTTCTCCCTTTTCTTCATGTGCCAAAGGCAGAGACTTTTGGGGTAGAGTCAGAGTAGGAAAGCAGGAAGAATGAAGATCTCACCAAGTGTCATTACCGCAGCGCTGTCACCAGGTGGCAGTGTTGTGCAACGGTTGTTTGAAATGTTACACATGCATTACTTACTTATTGGAGTGAGTGGGTCTCTCGGCTGACGGACCCACTCATGCCAAGTTAACACAGAGTGTTAGGATGTGTTTTTTTTTTTTTTGTTTCCCTTCTGCAGGAGATTCATCGGTCAAGACTACTGAGTATGGGGTGGTTCTTAGACAGTGACGGGAGGGATTGTATATGTGTACATGACAGATGTTTTATACAAAAGTTTTAATGTTTTATAGTTCCCTTTCCCTGGAGCAGGTCTTGGCACACACAGTATCCAAAATTTAAGGGATAGCCTCTGGGGCCCACTTCATGTCACCACTCCTTGGGAGACATGGGTGTGCACCTGACGCTGGGGACCAGCGTCAAATCACAAGGGGGAGTGTGTAGCGGGGTCTTCAAAGTTAGTGGGATACACCTGGGGGTAGAGAGACCCAGGTGTGTAATTATGTCAGGGATTAGACCCCTTTTTGTTATTCGTGGAGGATTGGGTGGTGCAATATTCTCCTTGGCCTGTGGGTGGCGGGGTACCTACAGGCTCGAGGTAGAATCACTACCACAGTGCTACCCTTTTTGTCCCTTCCTGGAGATGGTACGGCTGGGGCGGGGAACCCGCCGTGGTGTCGATGGGAGGAGATAAAAGGGGGAGACGCCCTCGCCACGAGGTCTTTTGGGGGGATCATCTCTTCACGTACCCAGGCGCCCTCGGCCTGGGTGCGGGCGGTTCAAGGTTCCGGCCTGGGCACCCTAGGCCTGGCCGGAATGAAGCTGGAGTTGGAGTCCATCCCAGGCACCTTCAGCCTGGGGTGAGGTACTTTGTAGAAGGCCTGGGACCTGGTGACTTCGACCGGGTCCCGCGAGGGTGAAGTGATTCCAGGGTGCCCCTTGCGAGGGGACCCGCATCTGAGGTGAGGAGGCTGGGGAGGTCACCCGTCTGAAGACTCCGGAGCAGCGTCAACCCGGTGACGGACGGGCCTCCGGTAACTCCCTTGGAGGGTCATCTTCCCCTGATAGGGGCCGCAGCGCAGCGAAGTTGTTCTAATCAAGACTCCTGCAACCCCTGGTCATAGCACAGGGGGTGTAGGGACTACAATCCGGATAGTGCCTCGGCCTGCTCATCCCACCGTATCCTGCCATATATTGTTTGTTGTGGAGCTACGAAATAAAACTAACAGTTGGACTGTGATCGGTGTATGGACTCTGTTGATGGGAGCAAAGGGAGATTCCAGCATAGCAGGGCTAAGTTCCGCAACCCAATGCACATTTGGCCCGAGGAAGATATTGATACTGGCCTTCACCTCACCCACAGCCATGGGGAGGACATGGGCCGTAGCGCACCTCACTCTCGAAACCTAGGTACCCCTAGACAAGAGCTTTCGGACAATCGATAAACATGTGAAGGGGGTGAGGCCGCTACACTTCCATGCCCCAACATTTAAGAATAAAATGTACACACGATCGGAAATTCCGACAAAAAAAGTCCGATGTGAGCTTTTGGACGAAAATTCCGACCGTGTGTATTCTCCATCGAACTTTTGCTGTTGGAATTTTCGCCAACAAAAGATTGAGAGCTGGTTCTCCAATTTTCCGACCGAAAAAAATTCTGTAGTAATTCCGACGCATGCTCGGAAACAATTCGACACATACTCGGAAGCATTCAACTTAATTTTCTCGGCTCGTCGTAGTGTTGTACGTCGCCGCTTTCATGACAGTCGAAAGTTCAGAGGGGGGGGTCTTTGAAGGGTGGCTAGGCTTGGTGACCCTGTAGGGGTATGAGGTTTCTGGAGAGGGCTGTGGGACACTGTTGGAGTCACTGCGGAGGGCTGAAGGCTTTACCGCAGGCTGGGGAGCACTGTGGGAGTCTGTGAAGCACTGTGGGAGGTTGGGTGGCACTGTGACACACTTTTGGGGGGTCACTGTGGAGGGCTGTAGGCTTTATGGCAGGCTGGTGAGCACTGTGGGAGTCTGTGAGCACTGTGGGAGGTTGGGTGGCACTGTGGGACACTGGGGGGGGGGGAGTCACTATGGAGGGATGTAGGTTTTGCTGCAGGCTGGTGAGCACTGTGGGAGTTTGGAGGGGGCCACTGTGGGAGGTTGGGCGGTCACTGTTGGACCCTGTTGGGAGTTACTATGGAGAGCTGTAAGCTTTGCAGCAGGCTGGTGAGCACTGTGGGAGTCTGGGCAGCACTGTGGGGGATTTCAGGGGTACTGCAGGACACTCTTGGGGTCCCTTTGGAGGGTTGTAGGCTTTGCAGCAGGCTAGTGGGCACTCTGTGAATCTGAGCAGCACTGTGGGTGGTTGTAGGGGGCACTGTAGGAGGTTGGGAGACACTCTGGGACATGGTTAGGGGGCTCTATGGAGGACTGTTGGCTTTGCAGCAGGCTAGTGAGCACTCTGTGAATCTGAGCAGCACTGTGGGAGGTTGGAGGGGGCACTGTAGGAGGTTGGGAGACACTGTGGGACATGGTTAGGGGGCTCTATGGAGGACTGTTGGCTTTGCAGCAGGCTAGTGAGCACTCTGTGAATCTGAGCAGCACTGTGGGTGGTTGTAGGGGGCACTGTAGGAGGTTGGGAGACACTGTGGGACATGGTTAGGGGGCTCTATGGAGGACTGTTGGCTTTGCAGCAGGCTAGTGAGCACTCTGTGAATCTGAGCAGCACTGTGGGAGGTTGGAGGGGGCACTGTAGGAGGTTGGGAGACACTATGGGACATGGTTAGGGGACTCTATGGAGGACTGTTGGCTTTGCAGCAGGCTGGTGAGCACTGTGGTAGTCTGGGCAGCACTGTAGGAGGTTGGGTGGCACTGTGGGACACTATTGGGGGTCACTATGGAGGGATTTAGGTTTTGCTGCAGGCTGGTGAACACTGTGAGAGTATGGGCAGCACCGTGGAAGGTTGGAGGGGGCACTGTGAAGGCTAAGGGCTATTGTGGGGTCATGGGTGCAGTGTGGGCCACTATGGGAGGTTGGGGAGCATCATGGCGGCTGGGAAGCACTGCAAGAGGTGAGAAAATCTGCAGCTGGCTGGATGCTCAAGAAAAGGGAGGTCATGGCTGGGCAGTGGTCCATGGCCTGGTGGTTGAGAACCGCTGCTTTATGCTGCATTCACATTGGTGGAGAATGCAGGAGAACATCTGGCACCCATGCCAGTCCTTATAGTGTGATGAAGGGGTTAATGGCAGTGTTTATATTGGCGATGAAGGGGCTAATGACAGTCCTTATATGGGGGTGATGAATGGGTTAATGACAGTTCTTATATGGGGTGATGAAGGGGTTAATGACAGTCCTTATATGGGGTGATGAAGGGGTTAATGACAGTCCTTATATGGGGGTGGTGAAGGGGTTAATGACAGTCCTTATATGGGGTGATGAAGGGGTTAATGACAGTCCTTATATGGGGTGATGAAGGGGTTAATGACAGTCCTTATATGGGGGTGGTGAAGGGGTTAATGACAGTCCTTATATGGAGGTGATGAAGGGGTTAATTACAGTCTATATGGGGGTGGTGAAGGGGTTAATGACAGTCCTTATATGGGGTGATGAATGGGTTAATGACAGTCCTTATATGGGGGTGATGAAGGGGTTAATGACAGTCCTTATATGGGGGTGATGAAGGGGTTAATGACAGTCTATATGGGGGGTGAAGGGGTTAATGACAGTCTATATGGGGGGTGATGAAGGGGTTAATGGCAGTCTATATGGGGGGTGATGAAGGGGTTAATGACAGTCCTTATATGGGGGTGATGAAGGGGTTAATGACAGTCCTTATATGGGGGTGATGAAGGGGTTAATGACAGTCTATATGGGGGGTGATGAAGGGGTTAATGACAGTCTATATGGGGGGTGATGAAGGGGTTAATGACAGTCTATATGGGGGGTGATGAAGGGGTTAATGACAGTCTATATGGGGGTGATGAAAGGGTTAATGAGCTCCTCCGACTCTCTCTGAGATACACAGGTGAGTACACGGCACTGGGTGGGAGGAGTTAGCTCCTGTCACGTGGTGTTACTGTTTATTCCCCGCATCAGTGGACAGCCGTGTCAGCCAACCAGAAGCAGGCAGCGGGCGATGTCAACCAATCAGCTGCCAGGCTCCTCCCCGGATCCCTCGCTAGTCCAGGTCGGCTGGGGGAAGCCGCGTGGCTGCTGTTGGTCAGGTGTGTGAGGGAGAGAGAATGTTACATTGTATCCTCAGTGTGGCAGGCAGTGTTACATTGTATTGTAGTGTATCAGTCAGCCATTGTTACATTGTATGGCAGGGTGTCAGTGTCTCTATGTGATATCTGTGGCAGTGCAGTCAGTGTTGCTCTTTATTATACAGGAGTTGTGTGGCACCAGCACTACAATACAAGAGGGTCAGTCAGAGGGCTCTGCTCCTGAGAGCTTACAATCTATAAAGAAGTCAGTGTTGGCACGACTAGGCCTGCGGGAGGAACCAATGCACTCAGTGGGGGAAACACCCGAAGGTTTCAGATAGTATACAGATCGTATGGCTGATATCGCGCTGCATTCAGTCCAAACATGCACAGGACCCTTTTTTTTTTGTTCGGACCAGAATCGGATCGCATGAGTGTTCACACCTATGCGATCCGATTCATGTCCGAACTGTCAGTTCTCAGTGCGATATGCGAGTTGAACTTGGGGTGTCGTTAACATTGTATGACACTCCCCAGCAGTTCGCATAGGGCAGTGTGAACTGCTGTGCGAGTCGGGTGCGACGCGAGGAGCCGCAGTGGATTCACAGGGTTCTCGCATCGCACCAGTGTGAACCGGCCCTTATGCAGTAAGGTGAAAAACCTTTTGTGCTGCAGCAGCCCCCCTTTTTTTTTTTTACCTGAACCCGATTGTTCCAGCGACTAACCCAGCAGCTCCAGCCACTGTCTCGCCTCCTCCTTGGATAGATTGATAGCAGCAGGAGCCATTGGCTCCCACTGCTGTCAATCAAATCCAGTGACACCGGGGGCGGGGCCGAGTCCTGTCTGTGTCATTGGACGCAGCAGCAGGATTCGGGAGCCCCCATGGAATGCTGCTTTCTGTGGGGGCACTCGATGAAGAGGACGAGCCAGGAGCACTGCCGGGGGACCCCAGAAAGGGAGAATCAAGGACCGCTCTGTGCAAAACCCTTAGGCCCCTTTCACACTGGGGCGGTGTGTGCGGTGGCGGTATAGCGCCGCTATTTTTAGCGGCGCTATACCGTTGGAATTGCGTCGTTATTCGGCGGCTAGCGGTGCGGTTTTACCCCAGCTAGCGGCCGAAAAAAGGGTTAATACCGCCCGCAATGCGCCTCTGCAGAGGCGCATTGCCGACGGTATTACCGCGGTTTCCCATTACTTTCAATGGGAAGGAGCGGTAAACACACCGCTCCAAAGATGCTGCTAGCAGGACGTTTGGAGCGGTCCTGCTAGCGCACCGCCTCAGTGTGAAAGCCCTCGGGCTTTCACATTGAGACTGCAGGGGCAGGAGTTTTCAGGCGGTATTTAGGCCTGAAAAACTCCTCAGTGTGAAAGGGGTCTTACACAGAGCAGGTAAGTATAACATGTTTGTTATAAAAAACAAAAAAAACAACCCTTTACAATCACTTTAAATATGCAGCAACCATGAAGGAGCAAAGAGGTGACATATCAACAGATGATCTGTCAGAAAGGTAAGTATAGTGACTTCTCTGTTATTGGTATACTTACCACACAAAGTGAACCTGTCACCAGACCAATCACTTCAAGAACAAATTTCCCATAAGATTATGTGCGTATTTATTGTATTTTATCCATGTTATTTACCTGTAATCGCCTTCATTGTGTAGACGCCCCAAAGCCTTGAGACTGCTGTTGGGTGCCACCATCTTGGATGTGATGTCAGCAGTCCCAGCAGACTCAAATGACACTCTATAGTACTGTGTTTGTCCTGCTTCCCTGTGAGTGCGCAGGCCTAACGGTCAGACACTAGGCCTGAGCGCCTTCATATGACCCACGAAGTGACGTCACCCCTTCCTCAGGTCACTGGTACAGACAATGTCAGCCCTGGGCTGGGGAGGAGTAAGGCAAAGTGCATTGCTGCACACATTTTCATGTGTTTCTATTGATTTCAATGGAAAAACACATCTGCCTGAAGCAAGTGAGAAAGAGTTGTAAAGTCGCCAAAACTCGCCATATGTGGAAAACCTGGTGATTGCCCAGAATTATTTCCTGATTAGCTGATATTCACTTCTAATATTGTTCTTGCCTGTGAGTTGGTGTGCAGCACTATGTTCACCTCTACGGAGTAAGGGCCCTTTCACACAGAATGTCCGATAAGGTCCGCCGGTCAGTTTTCCAGGTGGACCTGATCAGACCATCCATTCGTCCCTATGGTGTGGTAGATGTCAGCAGTGACATCCGCCACTATCCGATCCTATCCGCAAAATCCAGATGAATGATGGTCCTATTTTCCAATCCGTCTGGCGGATGGGATTGGATGAAAACGGAAAAGCAGTCCGTTTTCACCCGATTTCTCCATAGAGGAGAGCTGTACTGTGCCCTTCTGCGCAGTGAGCGGACATGGACTTTCATGGACTCACCCGCCTGCTCAGCAGGGATCAGCGGAGCGCTCCCCTGCAGAGCAAGAGCATTCTGTTAGGCGGAGGCACCCGTGTGAAAGGGGCCTAATTTAACCCTCCCAGAGACACTTCTCTCCGGATTCCATCATTTGACATACGCAAACACATCCTGCAAAAAAGCCAAAGTGATCATACCAGTCTCTCTATAGCAGAATTTATAATGGGAAAGCGCTCTCAGAAAATGTATCTATACCTCAGAACAAACATTCCTTATATTGCACCTGACCAATCCTTTAAATTGGTGGCTGCTATCCTTTTCTTTTTTTCCCTTAATTTTCACCCAGTGATCTTGCCAATAACACACGTCCTGTCCTAGGATGACAGCACTCACTGTCCTGTATCCAAAGGACACTGTTATCACCCTAGGACAGGACTATATCCTTCCACTCTTCTCTCTCTTCTCCTTTATGTAGTGGGGAGGAGTTCTCTAGTCCCCAGAAAAAGCTGGGAACAATTTAATTGGTGACAGTCCGTACCGAAAAATATCTACTCATAGTCTGTTTTGGATCAATAGGTATTATTTTTTTCTGCACCTATGACCTGAACAGATAAAACAAAATGCTTTCACAGCTATAACTAGCACCCAAAGCACCTTATCCCCGTGTTAATGGGGACAAGGGCCTCTTCCCCACAACCCTGGCCTTTGGTTGTGGGGTTCTGTGGGCGGGGCGCTTATTGGAATCTTGAACCCCCTTTAACAAGGGGCCCTCAGATCCTGGCCCCCTTTCCTATGGCACAGAAAACAAAAACTCCTGCGCACAAGTGGAATACCAGACAGTCTGTAAGTAAAATGGTGAATGTCACTTGGCCTTGCTGCCTTCATGGATAGGGGTATCCTAGCGGTAAATGACAAAGAGAAAAAAGAAAGGCGCACCAGCCTCGTGCATTATCCTTGGGTGGATTTATTAAAATATGGATTGTTTGGATTTTTTATACTATTGTTTTAGGATACATATATGTCTGTAGTCAATGTGTGATCCTTTGTCACTCCCACAGATCTGTGAATCAAGCCATACCATTTCCACTTGACTAGTGGCTTTATCTTCCTCCCCTCCCATCTTTCCTTTACATGTGCCCTATTGACACCACCTGTGGGCGGTCACATTGGTTCTGGACCGCCCGCAGCAGTGGGAGGCCCTTTTTGGGAGTTTCCTGTTCATTTGCTAGGGGATGCATACATATATGTGTGTGTGTGTGTGTGTGTGTATATATATATATATATATATATATATATATATATATATATATATATATATATATATATATATATATAGGGAGAGCTGAGAGAAAAAACACTGCTGAGCTCTGAGGAAGAAGATTTGTCTTCGAAACGCGTAAGCCGGCAGTGACCCCTGTCAATCCCTCTGTCACTTATTGGAGTGGGTTCGATTCGGACGCATTGCTGTGATTTTGTGGACTCTTTTAATGTGAGACACTCACGTATGTGTGTAAGTAGGTTTCTTTTATTTATTTTAATAAATCCACCCAAGGATAATGCACAAGGCTGGTGTGCCTTTCTTTTTTTCTCTTTGCCCCTTCCCTATGTGAATGAGTATGGGGTACATTGCACCCCTACTCATTCACCCCAAAAAAAAAACACAACACAAGTTTTTGACAAGTTCTTTATTTAAAAAATAAATAAAAATGTCCCCCCAGTGTAGAGCCATTGGCAATCACACCGCCCGCCACGACCGCCGACCCGAGAAAAGAAAACCTCCGGTCCTTGCGTCTGCCAGCTCTGCCATCTGACAGTTCTTAAATAGCTTAGAGGTGGGGACACCCGGTGACCTAGCATCCCCCGGTTGTTGACGTCACAAGGGGTGGGGTCATCCGATGATGTCATTGGGAGAACCCGCCCCTTAGTTATTTTAGAACTGTCAGACAGTGGAGCTGGCAGACGGCGGGAGCCTTTGTGGGGACCGGAAGTTTTTCCATCACTTTTTGCTCACTGAAGACTGAGAACCGAGCGATCAATGGTCACGTGATCGCTCAGTTCTCGCTCTTAGAGCCAGTGGGGGACCGATGCTGCATCTACCTAGGGAAGTAAAACTGTTTATTTTTTTTTAATTCCCATGCTTCTCTTTTAAGCCCCCATATTAAGCGAAACGTGTTTGAGGGCTTTCTCCCATGGGTTGGAGACGAAGCTGAAGCCAAAGCAGAATTTACCTACTGCAAAGGCTGTGTGCGGCTGGGCTCCATTTTGTTGTAGCCTTGAATGTGTCTGACGAGCCGGAATTCATCCCATCCAGCACCTGGAGGTGTTACGGTCAGTTGGCGGGGGTAACAAACAGAGGCATTTGGGTGATATCATTTTATTTTGTTTTTCAAAATGCTTTCACTGGTATATTTAAGCAAATAAGAAAAAAATCATTGTAGGTTTGCATAGCCTTTAAATTGTTATTGTGTAATACATTAGAGAATAAGTCATTGCTTTGTTGTATTCCCAGCCCTATGAATCCCCATGAAGATCGTTCTGATGCTTCTGCTCCAGCGGAGGAGAACGGGATTGGCCAGCCAGTGGACGTGGTAGGTGGTTTTCATGGTTTTGGACATGCATATAGAGAATTGGATTTCCTTAAAATGTCTGAAAAGATAATGACTATTGGCTAATAGGCTTCTACTGCTGTCAGTCAAACTCCTGTGAGGAGGGAGTGCAGAGCGTGGCTGAGCCGCGCTGTGTGTGTCTGGATTCACACAGCCCAGCTTAAGCGTGCGCACACACGTGTACAGCATGTTATGGGGGCACTCGGAGAAGAGGAGGAGCAGAGATCGCTGGCGGGGGACTTCAGAAGAGGAGGTAAGGGATCGTTCTGTACAATATCTTTGCACAGAGCAGATATGTATAAACCTCATTCCGCTCCCCCCCCCCCTCCCGAAAAGAAAAAGGAGCCTTTAAAGAGGAAGTAAACATTGATGGGGTTTACTTCCTCTTTATTCACCTGCAAAGTAAAAGCATAATGGGCTAGTATGCATCACATACTAGCCCACAATGTTGCACTTACCTGCAAACAAAGCCAGCAATGTCCCAGAGGTCCCCGCTGGTGGCCGCGTACATATTCACCCCCTTCCTTCTGGGGCTCTGTGACTGGCCGAAATCGTGTGACGTCACTTGTGCGCAGGAGCCGATGGTCACATCACGGGCCATATAGAAACGGCACGATCGTGCCCTTTCTTTAGTGCGCATGTGCCGATGACGTCGGCGCAAGTGTGTATGGTAAATATTTCCTAAACCGTGCAGGTTTAGGGGATATTTCCAGTACCTTCAGGTAAGCCTTATTATAGGAAAAGTGGTGTGTAATGCCGCGTACACACGATCGATTTTTTTAGACGGTGAAAACACAGTCGAGAAAATCGACGTGAAAAACGAGGAACAGCTTGTTCCCCCCCACACACGCCCGTTTTAAATGACACTTTTTTTTTGGTCGAAAAAAACGACCGTGTGTGGGCTCCCCGGCAGTGTTTCCCTATGGGAAAACTGCCGCGGAAAAAAACGACGGGAATCACGACGAGAAAAATTAGAGCATGTTCTAATTTTTCTCGTCGTGATTAATGCCGTTTTTCCCGCCGAGAAAAACGACAAAAAGCCCACAGACGATCGTTTTTCTCGTCCAAAGGAAAAAATGTAATTTTTCTCGACGGGAAAAATTATCGTGTATACGCGGCATAAGAGTTTACAACCACTTTAATATCACTTTAGGGCTAGTTCATACCACATGCAGTCCAGTGCGGTTTTTTTTTTCTGCATCAAAAACGCATAGAAAGTAGGTTATATGGTTTTCAATGGCATAGTTCACACCAGTGCTTGCAGTTCCAGTGCGTTCCAGAACAAAAAAGTAGAACATGCTGCATTTTTCCTTCACTAGAATGAGGTAAAATGCATCAAAATCGCACTGGAGCACATATGTCCTTATTTAAGGTTAAGAAAAAAAGAGGGGGGGAAATGCACTGGACTGCTTTAAAAATGCGCATGCAGAAAAGCATCTGGAACACATCCAAACTGCATTTCTATGAGAGAGAGGAGCGGCGCCACTCTGAGTGCTGTATGTCAGTTAAAATTCAATGTTTATTAAAAGTAAGATCAACACACATTTTGGTGAGATATAATGTGCATGGCATTAGTAGCTTGAGCTCCTGTAGTCCAGCTGGGCAGCGGTGGTGGTCAGCAGTTCCCGGCGGCTTCAGTGGTTCCCGAGGCTGAAGACGGTCACACAACAAGCACGTTAGTGATGGACGGGAGGCGTGGTCAAGCTCGCGTTTGAAGCATGCGTGCTCCTTCCTCAGGACCAATCCCCCTGCAGTGCAGCCAGAGGGAGGGAGAGGAGGAGAAACTGACAGTACAGCCGGTCCTCCTGCTCAACAGGTGCTCGGGCCCTCCTCTTAAACTGATGGGGCCCAGTACAGGAGGGTTGGTTGTACTGCCTTGTCAGCAGCCCTGCGTGCAACTCCCATTTTGAAGTTTAACCATAATGCCCTTGCTTTGTGCGCTGGTGCTCAGTCATGTTGGAACAGGAAGGGGCGATCTCCAAACTGTTCCCACAATGTTAGGAGCATGAAATTGTCCAAAATGTCTTGGTATGCCAACGCCTTTAGGGCCCTTTCACACGGGCGGATCCGTTTTTAGACATCTGCTTGCTCAGCGGGGATCGCTCCGTTGATCCCTGCTGAGGCGGCGGATGACTAATCCATCTCTGTACACTGTACAGAAACGGACCTGTCAGATCTCCGCTTTCCTCTATGGGGGGGAACGGATGAAAATGGACCGTCTATCTGTTTTCATCCGATCCGCCAGACGGATGGAAAGTAGGGTTTCCATCCGTCTGGATTTAGTGCAGCAGGTCGGATCGAATGTCAGCAGACATGTCACCGCTGACATCCGTCGCTCCATAGAGATGTTCAGGTCCGCCTGGAAAAACTGTCAAAAAACTGTCCGCCCGTGTGACAGGGCCCTTAAGAGTTCCCTTCACTGGAACTAAGGGGCCAAGCCCAACCCCTGAAAAACAACTCCACACCATAATCCCCCCTCCACCAAATGATTTGGACCAGTGCACAAAGCAAGGTCCATAAAGACATGGATGAGCGAGTTTATTGTGGAGGAACTTGACTGGTCTTCCCTCAACCCGATGGAACACCTTTGGGAGGAATTAGAGTGCAGACTGCGAGCCAGGCCTTCTCGTCCAACATCAGTGCCTGACCTCACAAATGCTCCTCTGGAAGAATGGTCAAACCTTCCTATAGACACTCCTAAACCTTGTGGACAGTCTTCCAAGAAGAGTTGAAGCTGTTATAGCTGCAAAGGGTGGGACCAACTCAATATTGAACCCTACAGACTAAGACTGGGATGCCATTAAAGTTCATGTGTGTGTGTAAAGGCAGATGTCCCAATACTTTTGGTAATATAGTGTATGTACAGTGGGTACGGAAAGTATTCAGACCCCCTTAAATGTTTCACTCTTTGTTATATTGCAGCCATTTGCTAAAATCATTTAAGTTCATCTTTTTTCCTCATTATTGTACACACAGCCCCCCATAATGTACACACAGCCCCCCATAATGTACACACAGCACCCCATAATGTACACACAGCACCCCATATTGACAGAAAAACACAGAATTGTTGACATTTTTGCAGATTTATTAAAAAAGAAAAAGTGAAATATCACATGGTCCTAAGTATTCAGACCCTTTGCTCAGTATTTAGTATTTGCACCCTTTTGATGAGTCTTTTTGGGAAAGAGGCAACAAGTTTTTCACACCTGGATTTGGGGATCCTCTGCCATTCCTCCTTGCAGATCCTCTCCAGTTCTGTCAGGTTGGATGGTAAACGTTGGTGGACGGCCACTTTTAGGTCTCTCCAAAGATGCTCAATTGGGTTTAAGTCAGGGCTCTGGCTGGGCCATTCAAGAACAGTCACGGAGTTGTTGTGAAGCCGCTCCTTCATTATTTTAGCTGTGTGCTTAGGGTCATTGTCTTGTTGGAAGGTAAACCTTTGGCCCAGTCTGAGGTCCTGAGCACTCTGGAGAAGGTTTTCATCCAGGATATCCCTGTACTTGGCCGCATTCATCTTTCCCTCAATTGCAATCAGTCGTCCTGTCAATGCAGCTGAAAAACACCCCCACAGCATGACGCTGCCACCACCATGCTTCACTGTTGGGACTGTATTGGACAGGTGATGAGCAGTGCCTGGTTTTCTCCACACATACCGCTTAGAATTAAGGCCAAAAAGTTCTATCTTGGTCTCATCAGACCAGAGAATCTTATTTCTCACCCTCTTGGAGTCCTTCAGGTGTTTTTTAGCAAACTCCATGTGGGGCTTTTATGTGTCTTGCACTGATGAGAGGCTTCCGTCGGGCCACTTTGCCATAAAGTCCCGACTGGTGGAGGGCTGCAGTGATGGCTGACTTTCTACAACTTTCTCCCATCTCCCGACTGCATCTCTGGAGCTCAGCCACAGTGATCTTTGGGTTCTTCTTTACCTCTCTCACCA
This sequence comes from Rana muscosa, assembly GCA_029206835.1. Classification (NCBI taxonomy): domain Eukaryota; kingdom Metazoa; phylum Chordata; class Amphibia; order Anura; family Ranidae; genus Rana; species Rana muscosa. Next base: position 11,870,283 of record CM055128.1, read on the forward strand.
AGGCTCTCCTCCCCCGATAGCTCAGTTTGGCCGGACGGCCAGCTCTAGGAAGGGTTCTGGTCGTCCCAAACGTCTTCCATTTAAGGATTATGGAGGCCACTGTGCTCTTAGGAACCTTAAGTGCAACAGAATTTTTTTTGTAACCTTGGCCAGATCTGTGCCTTTAGGAGAGGAGCGAAGAGGGGCGGGACTTTAAATGAAGCAGGTGTAAGCAAAAGCATAATGAGGTGAACCAATTGGAATTTATTGCATATTATAATTAAACACACATACAAATTAATTACATGGACATCAGTTGGTCATGGAATATACATTTACTATGATTGCAATGCAGTTGAGCATGGCAAGTTCATTCCCCAAACATCATTGGGTCATGGGGTATACAATCGGTAAACAGGTAGCAAAAGTTATGTCATGGTACATCCAAATAAAATTCCAAAGTTCATCAAAGCACATTGAGGTAAAAACATAGAAGAGGGTAATGCCTGCAGGGCCTATGGCCTCTCTGATCCTGAATGGGTAAGGAAAAGTAATAATGTAGTAACTGAATATTGATTGCACAGAAACGGCTTCAGATAGCTTGACGCGTTTCATGGCTTCAGCGCCAATCATCAGGAGCAAGCCAGTTCTCTGAAACAAAATTAATAAAAATAAATCGATAAATAAATAAATACCCACAGGGGTAAAGATATTAAATTAATGAAGGAATTTGGGCATTGGGTATTAGAAAATTATTGTAAAAAAATATGTAATGGTAGAAAACATAGGGATGCCCCGTCTATCTACGCCTGCCCTGGTGGTCGCCTGCGGGCAGCCTCTGCGGGGATGCCTGCTGCGGCTCCCGGGTGAGGGTATCATTGGTCGGTCTACAGCACCCGACCACCACAGCATCAACACACGAACCCCAGTAAGTAGCATGCACTTGATCTGCGGTTATTTATAACCCATTCCAGTTCATGCTTCATTATTATTTTTTATTTATCGATTTATTTCTATTAATTTTGTTTCAGAGAACTGGCTTGCTCCTGATGATTGGCGCTGAAGCCATGAAACGCGTCGAGCTATCTGAAGCCGTTTCTGTGCAATCAATATTCAGTTACTACATTATTACTTTTCCTTACCCATTCAGGATCAGAGAGGCCATAGGCCCTGCAGGCATTACCCTCTTCTATGTTTTTACCTCAATGTGCTTTGATGAACTTTGGAATTTTATTTGGATGTACCATGACATAACTTTTGCTACCTGTTTACCGATTGTATACCCCATGACCCAATGATGTTTGGGGAATGAACTTGCCATGCTCAACTGCATTGCAATCATAGTAAATGTATATTCCATGACCAACTGATGTCCATGTAATTAATTTGTATGTGTGTTTAATTATAATATGCAATAAATTCCAATTGGTTCACCTCATTATGCTTTTGCTTACACCTGCTTCATTTAAAGTCCCGCCCCTCTTCGCTCCTCTCCTAAAATTATGTGGGATGGAGAGACATGACATTACCGTGTCATGTCTCTCATTTAAAGTCCCCTGGGATGGAAGTAACTGGCCGTACCAGGCCATGACTTCCTAAAAATCCCAGAAAAACTTTTCCTCCAATATTAAAACAGATCTGTGCCTTGCCACAATTCTGTCTCTGAGCTCTTCAGGCAGTTCCTTTGACCTCATGATTCTCATTTTCTCTGACATGCACTGTGAGCTGTAAGGTCTTCTATAGACAGGTGTGTGGCTTTCCTAATCAAGTCCAATCAGTATAATCAAACACAGCTGGACTCAAATGAAGGTGTAGAACCATCTCAAGGATGATCAGAAGAAATGGACAGCACCTGAGTTTTATATATATGAGTGTCACAGCAAAGGGTCTGAATACTTAGGACCATGTGATATTTCAGTTTTTCTTTTTAAAAAATTTCAACAATATGGAGTGCTGTGTGTACATTATTGAGGAAAAAAAAAATGAACCTAAGTGAGTTTAGCAAATGGCTGCAATATAACGGAGTGAAAAATTTAAGGGGGTCTGAATACTTTCTGTACCCACTGTAGAAGAGCTCGGTAAGAACCCACTTTGCACTACAGAATTTTGTACATATTGGAGTGTCTGGGGCTCTTGGAGTGCAGTTCCTCTTCACTTCTATTACTTATCCCATCAGAGCCCATCCAGGCTTGCCATGTACAGCGCGAACACTGGATGAGCCCCTCGCTCAGCACATGAGCCTTATTGATCATTAGGTCTTCAACAAGACAGAGAGATGTGATGACAGTTTCAAGTGCAGTAATACAATCTGGATATCATTTCCTTGCAAACAGACCTCTGGCATGCGAAGTAATAAAAAATGCATATAATATATTTAGCGCACTCAGAATCATAGCTTATCCTGATGTAACTGAGAGGCTACCCATAACCCTCTGCTTCGCTAACCTGGCTTAGCCTACGTTCTGCTGATTCATTTTGCCCCCCTGCTGAAAATATCCCGCCACATCTGCCAGCTGCAGCCTACTTAACGTTTTTTTAGAGGGAACAACAGGGCCATGTTTGGGTCAAGCAGGATTATCCGAGGGTCACGATATCATGTGCAGCTGTTCTCCAGCCCAATCCCCTCTTCCTGGTACCCCTTAGTCCCCCTTATCTGCCAGCCAGAAAATCATTTGGGGGGCCCCTCTCTTCAGTTTTGATTGTTTTTCGTCAATTTTCACGGGGTAGTAAACCATTTTCACGGAGATACGTGACTTTTTATGATTTCTGCCCCCCCCCCCCCCCCAAAAAAAAACCTCTCCTATAGCCTTCACTAGTTAACGGATAATGGTTCCACAAAACTTTTCTCATGGTTTCCAGTGCCAAGATCATTCTGTGTAGCTGTAAATGTGTACCAAACACAGCGGGGTATTAACAAATCTGCACAGTTTGGGCTCTTTTATGAAAATCATGAAATTTTGTGGCATTTCTGGTCCAGATGTATTTTTAAGTTTCAAAAGAAAACCAGAAATTGTAATCTGCTGTGAACATCACTTCTATTTCCTATTCTATCCTATTGGGCTCTATTTCTATTTTAGATTTTTTAAATGAGAATAGTCCATAAGGTTCCTGTTTACAATAGAAAACCGGCACCTAAATGTAACAGCAGGGACCCCGAGGTGCAATATCTTTAATTTCCTGGACTTATAAAAAGGGAAGGTTCTGAATTATGTAAATTTTTATGCAAAGTCAGAGCCTTGTTCTGTCTCTTACTGCCTCCCGGTTTGCCCATTCTAAAAATGGGCAGAATCGCTAACCAGTGGCAATGGGCTGAAGGGGATGGGCAAAACTCTTGACCTCCTTGCTGAAGTGAAAATTTGCATAATGGTGCCATCAGGTTTCGGAACACTCTATAACAAACCCTACATTTTTCTTCAAGACAGAATGCTGCACGTATAAATTGTGAATTCTAGCTCCAGAGAGTGTCTAAGTAATGTATGGGTGCTCTTATTGATCATGGGGTTGGTGGGTTGGTGTCAGGGCTGGGCTCAGCCCTTCCTTCTCTAAACTGGCCGCTCAGCTGTTGGCTAATTGCCAGCTCCTATCTCTCCACAGTGAATCACCTGTTGATCCTGCTCGTCAGTCCTACCTACTTAAGTCTTCCAGTTCAGTTGCTCTCTGCCCTCACCTTGGTCAACATCACAGAGACTATCTCCTGTGTTCTTGTTGAAGACTTGCTTGGCTGACGTCCCTTCTGGCTCCTGATCCTGCTTGCTGTTCTACTACGTTTTTAAATCTGGCTCTTTGGCTTGGCTGACTATCCGATCCGGTTGCAGAACTCTGGCTATGTCTTGACTACGCTTACTCTGTTTATCTTTTTATTATTATTATTATTATTAACCACTTGTCCCCCGCCCACCGTCAATTGACGGCGGGCGGAGGACACTCCTTCTGACAGGACGTCATATGACGTCCTGCCTTTAAAACAAGCTAGGGGGCGCGCGCGCGTGCCGCCGCGTTCCCAAGGCCCCGATGCGCGTGCCCGGGAAACGAGCAGGAAAGTGGATCTCTGTGTGTATGGAAAAATGAAAATTATATCCACCCAGAGTGGTACTGGGGATACAATGTAATAAAAAATTGCCACGTCCCGAAATTGTAGATTAAATAAAAATAGGATAAAAAGATGGACTTTATGGGCACGACAAATTGATATAAAATTACTCAAGTTTTATTAAAAATTAACAAAAGAAAAGGATAACAAAACATACAAATAAAATGAATGTTATATAGAACTATTCATCAACCTAGTGTTGACACACTTATACACATCACCCAATAGCCAAAATTCAATGAGGAAATAGAATTTATACTGGGTAGAATGACATCAAGGTCAATTCTTTCAGTATATTGGATACCAGTAAATGCTGGTGGCATTGATTGGTGGTGTGTCGTCAGAAATTCATTCCTAAACCCGACATGTTGCGCGACACAAGTCGCTTCTTCAGGAGTTTTTTTGAATGTATGGGTTAAAAGGTTTTTCAAGTAAAAACTGAGGTTTATAGATGGTCAGGATGGCAGTAGTAGTAGTAGTAGAGCAATGCCTCTGGGTATCTTGAAAAAACTGAGTAGCATAATATATAGCTACGATGTAGAGCCCAATATCCGTGTTTAAACCCCGATTATGGAGAAAAAAATGATAAATTGATACACGGATATGGGTACTGGTAGTTTCAATTATGCTAGCAGGGATTCGGTATTGTCCTAACTTGCAGAGTTGCCCAGTCTGGACTTGTAATAGATGTTGGTGGGAGTGCCTCCGTTTAGTAGGTAGCAGCCCTCGGTAGTCAGGGATTATCTGCAGTTTTTTCAAGATACCCAGAGGCATTGCTCTACTACTACTACTACTACCATCCTGACCATCTATAAACCTCCGTTTTTACTTGAAAAACCTTTTAACCCATACATTCAAAAAACTCCTGAAGAAGCGACTTGTGTCGCGCAACATGTCGGGTTTAGGAATGAATTTCTGACGACACACCACCAATCAATGCCACCAGCATTTACTGGTATCCAATATACTGAAAGAATTGACCTTGATGTCATTCTACCCAGTATAAATTCTATTTCCTCATTGAATTTTGGCTATTGGGTGATGTGTATAAGTGTGTCAACACTAGGTTGATGAATAGTTCTATATAACATTCATTTTATTTGTATGTTTTGTTATCCTTTTCTTTTGTTAATTTTTAATAAAACTTGAGTCATTTTATATCAATTTGTCGTGCCCATAAAGTCCATCTTTTTATCCTATTTTTATTTGATCTCTGTGTGTAAACACAGAGATCCACGTCCTGTGAGGGAGAGGGGACCGATGGTGTGTCCCTTATACATAGGGACAACCATCGGTCACCTCCCCCAGTCAGTCCCCTCCCCCCACAGTTAGAACACATTGAGGGAACATATTTAACCCCTTCCTGCCCCCTAGTGGTTAACCCCTTCCCTGCCAGTCACATTTATACAGTAATCAATGCATTTTTAAAGCAGGGATCGCTGTATAAATGTGCATGGTACCAAAAATGTGTCAAAAGTGTCCGATGTGTCCGCCGCAATATCGCAGTCACAATAAAAATCGCAGATCGCCGCCATTACTAATAAAAAAAAAAAAATGCTATAAATCCCCTGTTTTGTAGACGCTATAACTTCTGCGCAAACCAATCAATACGCGCTTATTGCGATTTTTCTTTTTTTTTTTTTCCACTGACATCAACGAAGTGGGGCACTGTTCCTCCCACCGCCATCAACAAAGTGGGGCACTGTTCCTCCCACTGATGGGGCACTGTTCCTCCCACCGACACCAACGATGGGGCACTGTTCCTCCCACCGACACCAACGATGGGGCACTGTTCCTCCCACCGACCACAGGCACAATGTAACATTTATACTCCCAATGACCACCAAGCCTGAGGCATTGTTTACACCCACTGATGCTAGGAAACTTTCTGCCCCCACTTGCCACAGTCTGACCCACCTAAAGTCTGAAGGGCAGTTAACTGGCCCTTTTTGTTTAGAAAGTTTGTAGACCCCTGATGTACAACCACCCAAAGTAAACACCATGAACAGTGACTACTAAATGGTTTCTCTACTTGTGTATAAATACATGCAGTTTTTCCAGAAACCAGCCAATGTTCCAGGAGGAAAACTCTTTATAATCACATTCTGTAAGAACTCTTCTGTTTATCTTTCAGTCTGTTATCATTCCTACATATAATGCTGAGGCCTGGCTGGATGAATGCTTGAAATCTGTTTACCTTCAGGACTTTCCAGGGACCCTGGAGGTTTCCATCTACAATGATGGCAGCACGGTAAAAAGACAGTTATAAATTCTATTGAACTGGCTTGCAAATTTCCAATTTATGTGACTTTCAAATGTCCAATTTACTGCTAATTTTAACTTTGATTCGTCTTTCAGTCGTGCAGTGAGAGTAGGCAGTCATGTCGCCGCCTCATGTGGTTCCTATCATCTTTATGATGGGAACCACATGAGGCAAGGAGAAAATATGCTCTTTATTGATTAAACGTGACACCAATATGAGTAAATGCTTCAGTGATGCATTTGGTGAACGGATAGGCTCTATTCTCATGACTTCTCAGTGATGTCACTGGTCTCTAGTCAACTGACTAGGCTTGATCTTCATCAATGTAAAGTGCCTTGTTGTCAGTTATCTGAACTGATAGGCTTTGTTGTCATGAGTATGAAGAGTCTTGGTGATGTCACTGGTCTCAAGTAAACAGGTTGCATTCTCCTGATGTCAGCGGGAGATTTTTGGCCCCTCCCATTGTAGCTGTCAGATCGGGAGAGGAGAGAGCCGGCTGGTCATGTGAGTGCCGAGCGGCACTCTAAAATCAGGTATTTTTTTTATTTATTTTTATAATGCACAGAAACTGGGGCACACAGGATTTGGAAACACACAAGATTATATACATATATGACAGTGGCTTATTATTATTATTAGACACGATTTATATAGTGCCAACAGTTTACCCAGCGCTTTACAATGTAGAGGGGGGACAGCACAAATTATGATAGTTCAGTACAGGAGGGCCCTGCTCATAGAGCTTACATTCTAAAGGATAAACAACCACTTTCATTAATTTTAGTTTTGTTTAGGGTTGGTCTTTAATTTTATTTTTCACCTGCAGGATGACACTGCCAACCTCATACGGCAATGGAAATCAAAACTTGAAGATCGAGGAATTGACATGATTGTGGGAGGTCACAATTCATCAAAACCCCGAGGAGGTAGGAGACCGATGTTGTATTTAGGTGTTTTTGTAGTTTAGAGCGGGCTAAATAACTTTAGAATTCATGAGCCCAGCAGACATTTACAATGGTCCTGGGAGCATGTGTACTTTTTGAGAACGATGAAGAAGACATAAAAAAATGTAGACCATAGTTCACAATCGGCATGTGAGCAACTTTGCTACTTGTTTCCATGACTGAACAGGACTAATAGTCCAATAGCTTCTAGGATGTGTTTATGTACCCTTCTATCGATTTGAAAATATGCATAAATCTCCAGAATGAAACAGAAGTTCATAAATCTATCATATTATAACCTAGACAGCTCGGTGTCTGTAGAAGTTATAGCTGCGTAGACAAGAAGGCAAGACGCAGTCAGCAGCTGTGCTACATAAGGTGCCAAATGAAACCGAATATGGCTGAACATTCTGAGAACAAGGCCTAGTGAGTATCGCCAGGGCCCGTAGGGATTTTGCGGTTTCTCCATGAAGCAATTTCACTTATATCCTGGCCTAAGTCTCCAGCCAGTGGCCAAAGCCTAGCTGGATCTGGAGTGTTGGCTTGGAAAGGAGGATTTTCGCAGTGATTGGGCCGTCTAATTGGAAACCAATCCATGGTCTGCAAATCCCATCCTTTTTTTTGTCCTCCGGTTATAGAACTGAAATGTTTAAATTCTCAGCTCTAGGACATTTACTCATAACACCAGCTTATGCTTGTATCTCTGAAGGAAAACTATTAGCGAGTAGGTCAGTATTTTTACCGTGGAACTCATGGACCTATGGGGGAGCCAGAGACAGCTGAGAGTATTAAGAAATTTTGTGGCTTTAGCAGGCTGATAAACCAGCTACCGGATCGCAGTTCCAACCCTCCATCAAATCATATCCACAACCATTTCATCTTCTCTGGATTTTATCACTTCTGATAGTTTAAAGTTCTAATGAAGGGGAGCCCTCAGAACCCTCGAAATGCTCTGGCATTGTGAACACAACATTATAAATCATTTGTCTTACTTGTGTGGGACTTTGTTTTAAAGAGGCCTTACTCAAGTCTCTACACCCTGTAAGGATACTTAACAATAGGGGAGCATCCCAGTGCTCCAAAAGCCATAGTCATGAGTGTTTTTATTTTGGTTTGGCCGCCGAAACGCATTAGCTGTATTTTATGTGAGCAATTTATCAACAGTTAATTATTTTGGACTCTTTCACCTCATTCTCGTTCTGGTGCTCCTTTTGTGTATTTCTATGGTTTGAGCTCGTTTTGGGTACCCATTGAGGAAAGCCTTGGTGTATGAGAGCCGCATTACCCGAGCCATTGGGCTTGCTTGAGATTTTTTTCTTTCAATTGACCTGCATGGGCAAATTTCAAAATCCTATTTCCTCCTAAATGTTTTTTCTTAGATAATTGTGTACTTCCAACTTCATGATAACATTTCTGGGAAGGATCTTTTCTGTTCCAGCATTGCATGTCCTGTACCTCGTGTACAAAGCCAGCTCCATAGAGATGTGGTTTGTCCAGTTCGGCTGTGGCAGAACCTTGAGTGGCCTGAACCCCTTACTTCAGCCCTTTTGATCACCTTTTCGATAAACTGTAATATTAACTGTGTGCCCAGATTTTCTTTTCCAACATCAGTCGCAGATCTCACAAATGCACTTTTGGCTGAATGGGCATATATTCCCACAGGCACTCTAAAAAGCCCAGATAAGTTGAGGACATTGTAGTTGCAATTGGGTGGTGCTCTACATTTAAGGGGAAGTAAACCCTTCAATCCCCTGCCAGGAAAAACGATTACCATTATGTACAAAGTTCACTATGTCATTAATAAAGACTCAATACCCCTCTATGATATTGCCTACTGTGTCACATGATGTAGGCTACATCTTCCCTGCTCCTGCTAAAGCCGGAGCCATCTTGGAATATTTCCAACCTTTACATCCCATATCCCTGCTTCCGGCCTCCATTGAAGTCTATGCATTGACAGGGCCAAGCCTCACTTTTAATTCAAAGTGTACAAACCCCAATGATGTTGTTAGTCAAATGGAACTTCAGGCAGAAGAGGGAATCCTACAGCAAAAATACAAAATGGGTGGCACTTTGGGAAACAATTACAAACTCCAGTGATATCACTTGAAGGAAGAGAAGAATCGTAGAGAGCATGTGCCTTGGCATGATTACATCATCATCATCATCAGGTCCAGGGTGCCAGGAAGGGAGCCTACTAGCCTTGGCATGATTACATCATTACCACCATGTCCAGGGTGCCAGGAAGGAGCCTACTACTGCACAAGAGTGGCCACCAGAGATGGTAACCACAATATCTCAGCAAGGGAAAAAAGAGTCCAACAATAGAATATATAGTAATAATTTGGGTGCAGTAAAAGTTAAAAAGTGAATTATTTCTGCTTTTAATGACAGCGCTTTTAGGATTTTATATTTAACAAGCTCACATAGGTGTAATGGATAGGTGTTCTTTTTTGACCATTGGGTTTGTAGTCCCAGACATACATTTTTACACTGCTCACACCCCTGTTGTCCCATGAACTAGAGCAGTTGTTGTCAACCTATGAGCTAAAGGGGGCTTCAAATGTGGCCCCCTGACATCACCAAAGAGCCACACATAATGTTGAGTATATGTAATGCTGGAGAGGACTGTCAGAGAGTGCAGAGCTAATAGAGGAAATGAGGGTCAGAGAGTGAGGACCGGATACATTGTTGGCTGGGGAGATGCTGCAGAAGACAACACCCAAACTGGGAACATGTTACATGATGGTAGTAATTATTAATTCGTACAGGATTTATTTAGCGCCAACAGTCTTGCGCAGCTTTTACAATGTTGGGGCAAACAGTACAGTTACAATACAATTCAATACATGAGGAATCAGAGGGCCCTGCTCGTTAGAGCTTACAAACTAGAGATCAATGCTATCACCCTAACTAATATTCCAACTACAGACTGCTGAGGCCTGAGGCGTGTCATAGACCTCCATAACTAAGCCCTGTGAGCGGGACGAAACGCAATTGGGCGTGGCCTGTATTGACTCGGGCTAAAGCCATTTTCACTTGTCATACGTGGGCTTCTGTTTTGTACATTCAGGGCCGGGACGGCCTCTTTCCTTGACGGCACCTCAAAAGTGAGAGACCGTGGGACTAGGAGCCTGGAGATGCGCCCAAAGCTTTTTGTAAAGGTCACGTGCTGAGGTCCAAGGGCCGCAAGTTATATACCCAAAGGACTGTAGGTTGGGGCACCAGGGAACTAGAGCGTAACAAGTGGATAATGGCTAGATAAATGGTACCCTGGATATTTGTGAGCTGTGCTTCAACTGCTGGCTATCTAATGTTGGGGATGGGGGCACCTTTTTTTTTTTTTTTTTGGGAAAAAATAAGTCTCTAGCTTATTTTCAAGCATAGCATTTAGCCAATTTGCATAGTACACCAGGTCCATCCTGCAGTGTTACTCGGGGTCCTTAGACCGTCTTCTGGCGAAGTCCGGCCCTGGCATTGCAGCGCTGGTTCCAAGACGGGTAGATATCTTGTGCCTCATCAATTCTCAGAAACATCTGTCTGTTTGCGGCTAGCTTAGCACATATTTAGGAAAATTAAATGATTTCCATATGCTGTATGGGATGTGCCTGGTGCGTGCCGTGCTTTCATCTTTTAATTTCATACCCCTGCATACTTTTTCAGTAACTCGGACTACTAAACGGGATCCTTTGTGTTTATTTGAAATCAAAATATGTGTAAGGAAGGCGTTTGCTCTACAAAAATATGGGGTCACTCCCTCATTCCAGCAGTGTGGAATGTTTAATATCAGATGGAACGTGCATTTGGAGGCCTGTAACCATGACAACCCATTACCCTGATCTAAGAGCTCTGCACCCAATGCAAATCCTTGGCACAAATCATACAACCCTTTTATTTTTCTTTTTTTATTTTCCTTCCACAAACTTATAATAAACCTTATAATTTTCCCTCTGGTCAGTTGCATCTTTTTAACTGGGGAATGGGGAATGCTATTTAAAGTGACAGAATTGATGCATTTGCTGGGTTTTTTGGGAGGTTGTGTTTCGGCACAGCTGTTATATTCCACCCCAGCCAGAAGCTGCCAGATGTGGTTGAGATTTAATTAGTTTGTTTTGTTGATGCAAATATTATTGCAGTGATGGTATCTTAGGAGCCAAAATATTTCTCTCATTTTGGAAACTAGAGTTTTCGTAATGTTTGTTATGATTCACACTTTTGTAGACGCTATAACTTTTGCACAAATCAATCAATATACGCTTATTGCGTATATATTATATATATAATATATATATATATATATATATATATAATTTTACCAAAAAATATGTAGAAGAATATATCGGCCTAAACCTAAATCGGTATAAAATATTGTTTGTTTTTTTCAAATCGTCGCTCTTGTTTTGTTTATCGCCCAAAAACTAAAACCCTGCAGAGGTGACTCAAATACCACCAAATATAAATCTCTATTTGTGGGGGGAAAAAAAGAGTTAAATTTTGTTTGGGTACAACATCACCGCGCAATTGTCCAGTTAAAGCGACAC